>CM026401.1:27075558-27124551 GCA_014843695.1 Archivesica marissinica
GGGGCACCCAACATCAGTTTCTTCTACCAATAACAGTTGGATATTCCCCATATGGGGGGCACCCAACATTAGTTTCCTCTATCAATAACAGTTGGGTAGTCGCCATATGGGGGGGGGGGGGCACCCAACATTAGTTTCTTCTATCAATAACAGTTGGATAGTCGCGATATGGGGGGGGGGGGGCACCCAACAGCAGTTTCTTCTACCAATAACAGTTGGATATTCCCCATATGACCAGCATCTTATTGATTGACCTGTATATCTAGACATAAACATTGTGGAGATAAATATTGTATATCACTATTTAGTGATTCCCGAAATGCCAGCATTAGCTAATATATAATAAATAATCGCCTACACATCATGATTTTAAAGCGTGTCAGAAGCGGATTTAAGATTTCGCGAGAATATTATGTGATCATGTCGTATCTACATCCACTTGTTCAGTTTTACGAACACACTTGAAATATCTAAGTATATAAAACAATCATACAAGTATATATCGTTCAAATCCCGCATCCTTCCGTACATTGCGGACACATGCAAGGAGATAACCGCAATTGCTAAACATATGAAAGACTGGTGGTGACATTCGCTAGTTCATTATTTCTACTACACGAATTCACGATATCAACTTCACGAATTCACGTGTTCCACTTCATGAGTGCACGATTTCAAATTCACGATTACACGATTTGGCGATTTCTGCTTCGCGAAATTCGTGGAGTATCCTGAATTAGAAATCGTGAATTCGTAAAGTTGAAATCGTGAAATGATGAAATGGCGTAATTGTCCTCTGGTCTTTCGTATGAATAATATTACTGACTGATGAAATGTGTGACGTAAATGTATATCTGTGGGTAACATGAGAATGTTATTTAACTCAGTTCATTGTTTTGAGAGATATTAATATTAATATTTAATCATTACCATTGAAACGAACTTTTTCCTCATATAGTTGTATGTTTATTATCAACTTTCCTCACTGGATATAGATGTAGTGTTTCCTCCCTGGATATAGATGTAGTGTTTCCTCACTGGATATAGATGTAGTGTTTCCTCACTGGATATAGATGTAGTGTTTCCTCACTGGATATAGATGTAGTGTTTCCTCCCTGGATATAGATGTAGTGTTTCCTCCCTGGATATAGATGTAGTGTTTCCTCCCTGGATATAGATGTAGTGTTTCCTCCCTGGATATAGATGTAGTGTTTCCCCCTGGATATAGATGTAGTGTTTCCTCCCTGGATATAGATGTAGTGTTTCCCCTGGATATAGATGTAGTGTTTCCTCCCTGGATATAGATGTAGTGTTTCCCCTGGATATAGATGTAGTGTTTCCTCCCTGGATATAGATGTAGTGTTTCCTCACTGGATATAGATGTAGTGTTTCCTCCCTGGATATAGATGTAGTGTTTCCTCCCTGGATATAGATGTAGTGTTTCCTCCCTGAATAAAACCCCCATAGATGTAGTGTTTCCTCCCTGGATATAGATGTAGTGTTTCCTCCCTGGATATAGATGTAGTGTTTCCTCCCTGGATATAGATGTAGTGTTTCCTCCCTGGATATAGATGTAGTGTTTCCTCCCTGGATATAGATGTAGTGTTTCCTCCCTGGATATAGATGTAGTGTTTCCTCCCTGGATATAGATGTAGTGTTTCCTCCCTGGATATAGATGTAGTGTTTCCTCCCTGGATATAGATGTAGTGTTTCCTCCCTGGATATAGATGTAGTGTTTCCTCCCTGGATATAGATGTAGTGTTTCCTCACTGGATATAGATGTAGTGTTTCCTCCCTGGATATAGATGTAGTGTTTCCTCCCTGGATATAGATGTAGTGTTTCCTCCCTGAATATAGATGTAGTGTTTCCTCCCTGGATATAGATGTAGTGTTTCCTCCCTGGATATAGATGTAGTGTTTCCTCCCTGGATATAGATGTAGTGTTTCCTCCCTGGATATAGATGTAGTGTTTCCTCCCTGAATATAGATGTAGTGTTTCCTCCCTGGATATAGATGTAGTGTTTCCTCCCTGGATATAGATGTAGTGTTTCCTCCCTGGATATAGATGTAGTGTTTCCTCCCTGGATATAGATGTAGTGTTTCCTCCCTGGATATAGATGTAGTGTTTCCTCCCTGGATATAGATGTAGTGTTTCCTCCCTGGATATAGATGTAGTGTTTCCTCCCTGGATATAGATGTAGTGTTTCCTCCCTGGATATAGATGTAGTGTTTCCTCCCTGGATATAGATGTAGTGTTTCCTCCCTGGATATAGATGTAGTGTTTCCTCCCTGGATATAGATGTAGTGTTTCCTCCCTGGATATAGATGTAGTGTTTCCTCCCTGGATATAGATGTAGTGTTTCCTCCCTGGATATAGATGTAGTGTTTCCAGTTTCCTCCCTGGATATAGATGTAGTGTTTCATCAAAACGTTTCCTCCCTGGATATAGATGTAGTGTTTCCTCCCTGGATATAGATGTAGTGTTTCCTCCCTGGATATAGATGTAGTGTTTCCTCCCTGGATATAGATGTAGTGTTTCCTCCCTGGATATAGATGTAGTGTTTCCTCCCTGGATATAGATGTAGTGTTTCCTCCCTGGATATAGATGTAGTGTTTCCTCCCTGGATATAGATGTAGTGTTTCCTCCCTGGATATAGATGTAGTGTTTCATCAAAACGTTTCCTCCCTGGATATAGATGTAGTGTTTCATCAAAACGTTTACTCCATATTACGGTTTTGCTTTGGAAAATACTGTGATGATAGTTGCCATTGACAAAGATCTGATTGGAAGACAGTACGCGTATTCTGATCGGAAATATTACTAATTATGATTCATAAAATAAAGTCGGTTGGATTACGCCTATTTCAGAATAGAACAATTCTAGCTTCTAATACCGGTATATGAATAGTACTGTTGCTGGAAGACTTTCCTTACCGCTGTGTAACCTCCGTAACGTTATATTGAACGACATAGCCCATGTAACGAACCATTTACAACATATATATTGATATGACGGCCATATCACCGACTCTCACACCAGGCAATGTAACTGACGCCAGCACGCGTATTGACTGAAAGTTCTACAGTACTAACAAAGGCAGTAACCCATCACACTGTACCAGAAGACATTACGTACGTTACCTCTAACACATCCGTAACAGATGGTATTACAGAAGAAAACTCGCATGAAGCTGAAATAAATACCACTATTGATGTGACTTCTCATAGGATAACTCGAACACATAACGTCAATAGTAGTTCCACTTATACAACTACAACAGATTTAGTTACAAGCGTTAGATCAGAACCTGTCACGGATGTTACATCTCACTCAGCAAGGCATACAACTATAAAAGCGCACACAAGTACTGCAAACACAACTCCGTCTCTTACAACGGAAGGTAAATTCAGATTCATTTTATATACTTAACCGGCGAAATGAGAGTTGCGTTGTTGTCCATTTTACCAGAACAATTTAAAACATAGTTTACCAAAAATACACGGTATTGAGGTGGGTTGTGTTCGACGGGGATTGTTATGTCCGCCCGGAATATTTTCATGATGGGGAGTGTGTCCGACCTTGCAAAAGTGTCAATGGAATTGTTTCCTCATGTGACACATTTTGTCCGTAGACAATTATGTCCTACATTCAAGTTCTTTCAGTATCCCTGTATCTAAACATTAGTTATGTATAACTTTCCAGTTTCTTGGACTACCGGTTCAGTATGGGTTTATCCATTTAATGTTTATCATCTTGAGATTCTAGATTCCTCCTTCAAATTCATTATCAATAAATGTGAATATTAATTTCTTCTCTTCCAGTGTCCCAAACAATGTTAACGATTGTTTTATTTTTACTTCCTGAACTATGTTCATATGAATGAATGGCGTGTGCAAATTTCGAAATTATCACAATTTTAAATTAGTGTACAATATAAACGATAATGGACAATTTTATTTTATTCCAGTTGACATTGTACTTTGTGATGTCCAAAGTGATTACCGAATGTTTTGATGGGGAGTGGGGCCAATTAAATCCACTTATTTGTTTGTATTGTAGATATCCACAATCCTTCTGGTTTCATTTTTGCTTAATATCAATTCAGAAAACATTCTAACGTTTTAAACATATTTATTTTCATGTTTTATGTGCATGGTTATTTACAACAAGTGTCTATGTTTTGTTTACTAGGAGTTGTGTCATCAGCAATAAATATCATTAATTGTATTTCTAATATTTAAGCCAACATTTCAGCATAAAATATAAATAGAAAGGTTGATAGTGTGCATCATTGGTGGATACCTTCGTATAAATATAGCGTTTCAGATTTCGTACCATTGCTAGAATAGTACGTAGTACACGATTTACAATTTTCACACAACCCATTTAATAGAGGTAGGCTTAAATACAAGAAGTTCCAAAACAGAGAATAGAGTCCCAATCTACAGTGTCGAAAGCCTTTCTAAAGTCTAATTATTGTATCACGCAATCAATATGGAAATGCTCTGTGTAGTCTATGATGTCTTGATTTGTGGTATAATAACAGCCTCTGTATCTATTCTTCATATATCTGATCTGTACCTATAATTGGCGCCGCATTGGAGTGCGACCTTCTGTATGGAATAAGATTTTTATTTAGCTCGCCTATAGAAAACACATTTGGCAGTCAGTTGTTTTTGCTTCAGTGTTATCTACATTTCTCATCTGATTGATGGCATTGCGTATATTGTGTGTGTACTAGTATGTGTGCAACATTATAGACCATCACTATGATAACATTTCAATTCAAACAGTTGCATCCTGTTAATAAAATAAATCGACATGTTTATTCTTTTGATGAATTAATAATTATTATATGAAAACGTGCACAGGTAACGATTATTCTCTGTTTTTCTATTATTATATGAAAACGTGCACAAGTAACGATTATTCTCTGTTTTTCTATTATTATATGAAAACGTGCACAGGTAACGATTATTCTGATTTTCTATTATTTTACGCTTTATTTACAACATTCAAATGCTAGCCATTAGTATTTGTGTTGCAGACATTGTTTTACAAACATGTTCGTGTTTTTGCTCTTTGTAATTGTGTCTTGTCACGGAAGTCTGGAATAATAATATCAACGTCAGTAAGTGTGTATCACTGACGTCAGTAAGTGTGTATCACTGACGTTGCGGGTAACATTTGTCACAGCCCTGTCCAAATATATAGGTTGTAAGCATCTTTATGATTATATAAATATATAGTTCTTGAAAATAAAAATCTGAATGTGAACATTTCCCCCTGGGAGGTACTTGTTTGCATGACTGGTCTGGTGGTACTAAGTGTGCATGTGAACATTTCCCCCTGGGAGGTACTTGTTTGCATGACTGGTCTGGTGGTACTAAGTGTGCATGTGAACATTTCCCCCTGGGAGGTACTTGTTTGCATGACTGGTCTGGGAGGTACTTGTTTGCATGACTGGTCTGGGAGGTACTTGTTTGCATGACTGGTCTGGGAGGTACTTGTTTGCATGACTGATCTGGGAGGTACTTGTTTGCATGACTGGTCTGGGGGGGTACTTGTTTGCATGACTGGTATGGGAGGTACCTGTTTGCATTACTGGTCTGAGAGGTACGTGTGTGCATGACTGGTCTGGGGGGTACTTGTTTGCATGACTGGTATGGGAGGTACCTGTTTGCATGACTGGTATGGGAGGTACCTGTTTGCATGACTAGTCTGGGAGGTACTTGTTTGCATGACCGGTATGGGAGGTACTTGTTTGCATGACTGGTATGGGAGGTACCTGTTTGCATTACTGGTCTGAGAGGTACGTGTGTGCATGACTGGTCTGGGGGGTACTTGTTTGCATGACTGGTCTGGGAGGTACTTGTTTGCATGACTGGTCTGTGAGGTACTTGTTTGCATGACTGGTCTGGGGGGTACTTGTTTGCATGACTGGTCTGGGGGGGGTACTTGTTTGCATGACTGGTCTGGGAGGTACTTGTTTGCATGACTGGTCTGGGGGTACTTGTTTGCATGTTGGTCTGGTGGTGCTAAATGTGCATGTGAACATTAATGTTATTGCATGCGTACAATTCTACAATGTATGTTGTTAGCTTTGAAAAATTGTGATTCTTTGCATCAATGTATTTCTAGTGCTATATTTGTTAATCTCACCTATAAATCCGTCTAAATCATGAATATTATTTAACTTCACTTCATGTTCTCATACATACAAGGTGAATAAACCTTCATAACAATTAGCTTCGTAATCAATACGTTTGTTTTGTAGTGAAACAATGAATATATGTTTAATTCTGCTTTATAAGTGTTTTGTAAAATGTCACTTCCTTTTTCGGAATACTTGTAATATATGTGAGTGACAGATGTATTCTTGTTCGGAAGTAATTTGCTTCGTCTATATGTGGGTTGTTTGTTTTGTTGTGGGAGGGGGCTAAAGTCGCACCAACAGCTTAGGTCATATGGCACTCTCCAGCTAGTATTGCACTAGGAATAATCCGGGTGCCCCTCCGAGCAATATTCGGACCTACATCGGCGAGGGGCAAGTGATTTGAAATCTACGACAATAACCACTCGGCCACGTAATATTAGATGGTCCCATGTCATAGCTATGCACTAAAGGAATCAGATTGTCTTCAATAACGTTCCAGTACTAGATTTACTTCTCTATGCATACTGTTGTCTACTTTTCCTTAATTCTATCCAAATATTACACAATTTGTGTAATTTTTTAATGTAAAAAGTGTCTCGTCATACGAACTCCTGCACTCTCGACCAGTTTAATAACATTAGAAAGAAATATATTAAACAGTATTGCTACAATAGACCTAGTGTTTCCAATTTGTAACTGTGATGCAATCTCTCAACACAATTATTATAGCAAAATTGGGAAGAAAACTTTATGAAGCATTCACACTCATGTGTTTGTGGTTTAATTCAATCGAATATGTTAGTTGACTTTGTTTATAATAATAGTACTGCTTAATCTGAGTTCAACCTCCTTTATTTGGATTTCTACAAAATACTTTAAACCATAGTCCTCATATGAATGCTTTTATGTGTGATGGAAAATAACATTTCTTCTTCTCTTCCTTAATACAATTTCGGTATATTACGTTTTGAACGATACGATACGGATAATGTAAGTAAAATAAATATAACATTTTCCAACGGACATATGTCATCATAAATGGGTTATATGAATGAATACAGTTGCTACATTTGTTTAAATAAATAGAAGAAACACACCTGATCACTAATTGGGAACATTACAGTAATTAAAACATTTGCAATCCCAAAAACAATATATCCACTTACAGTCCTTGACAACGCCACAGACAACACCATTAAGGAAATAAACAAAACATTATTTTCTTTTCTGTGGGATGGTAAACCTGATCAAATTGAAAGAAACAAGATGGCACTAGATTATAAAGAAGGCGGTTTAATTAACGCATACTTCACTTCAGTTAGAGCCGGATGGGTAAAACGGTTAATAAACTTTGAAAACAAAGGTAACTTGGAAGATTTGTATCTTGCAGAAATAAATATATTTGAATTTATTATATCAGAAACAGACATAAAATTGAACATAAAAAACATTCCTAAATGATGTCCTATGCAGCTAGTCAAATTCAACTACAATCCTGGGAGTATCTCACCAGAAATAATATGGAACAACTCACTATAATAAAATAGTAAACAGGACTATGTTTTATAAATCATGGTTTGAAAAGGGTACCAAAAACATCCGAGAATAATAACTCTGAAACATATATACGGTGTTGTGAATGGAGACTTCATGAAACATCATAACATACTCTCTAATATATCATCAAATGAAAGAGAAGCTATTCCTGGAAACAGGGATTGAGGAAACATTAGAATCATTACCAAGGAGCATTACAAAACTTAAAATCCCAAATAAACGTCTATATAATGCATGCATGAAACAATATAGCGCTCTTCCAAAGAATAAAGCTGAGAAAAATTTGAATAACTGTTAAGAAAAGTTAAACTGGAAAAACAGTTACATGGTTTCCAACAACTCTACTATTGATACAAAAATATGAACCTTCCAGTACAAATCTATAATGAGAATTGTTCCTACAAATAAACACCTACATACATGTAAAATAATTAACCCTAGTATATGTGACCTATGTGATAGAGTTATTGAAACTGTGGAACACCTCTTCTGGGAATGTAGTTAAAGTCAACATTTCTGGTCAAATATGAATACGTTGTTCAAACAAAATAAAATACATGTAGATATATCGCTAGATTTTCAAACAATATCCTTCGGTTTATCAATTTTATTCTGATACTAGGCAAATACTATACTCAACAAAACTAGAAACGTCCCTGTTTTATAGCCGGTGTAGCTCTGTCTGTGTATGTGCTACATGTTCAATGTACATGAATTTAAAACCCTGTCGGTGTTCAGAATATGATCGCGTAGAGTTTACCCGATACACACGGTTTACACATCGGCCAGTGACCGGAACGTTGATTTGCACATTGTGCACGTTATGCATGTCATCGATATGTTGATTAAGTTCATGTTGTACCATTCATGCGATAGGGGCTATTCGGAAAATTAAAAACCTTTTTAATTTTTCACTGTTTTCGATATGCCACAGCTTTCCGAAAACGATCGAAATCAGGCAATTGGGATGCTTGTGTGTGGGATGTCCACCAGGGTGGTCGCGCATCGGTTCGGGTGCTGTTGGAAGACGATTGGTCGTCTTGCAGCCCGGTACTAGCATATTGGGGCTGTTCACGACCGGCAGCTACCTAGTAGGTCTCGTATAACGACGGCTAGAGCAGATCGTTATATTACGTTGACGCACTTACGTCAACGTCGATTGGCAGCCACAGTCGATACTAGGCTAGGCCATACGGTGTCTCAGGGCAGACCATTCGCAACTGGTTGCGTCACAACGCCCAACCAATCAGGGCACGCCGCCCTTACATTGGTCAGATAATGACCCAACGTCACCGTGCTGCCAGGCTGTTATGGGCGCGACGTCGTCTGAACTGGAGAAGGGCTGACTGGAACCGAGTTTTGTTCACCGATGAATCTCGTTACACAGTTAATCATGCTGACGCCAATTGTTGCATTGTTCAGAAGAACAGGTTTGGGGGAGGGAGCGTAATGGTCTGTGGTGGGATCATGTGGAACCGGAAGACAGATTTAGTTGTTGTAAAGGGCAACATCAATGCACAATGCTATGTTGCAGAGGTGCTAAATGAACATGCCTTACCATTTATTCGTCAGCATGGTCCTGGTGTGACATTGATGCAGGACAATGCCCGCCCTCACGTAGCCAGTGACACCACTCAATAATTGCAGTAAAACAACATCAACATTATGCCATGGCCCTCGGTTTTCCAGGATCTCAACCCCATTGAGCACATATGGGATGAGCTGGGCCGCAAAGCACGAGCTAACCATCACAGTGTTCGCGATCTTACACGGGCGTTACAACGGGAATGGAGGAATTTGCCAAACGCAATGGTATTGCGTTACGTTACATCAATGTGGCGTAGGATCATTGCATGCATTCATGCAAATAGTGGCCACACTCGGTACTAACGAGATTTACTGGATGTGCCACATTTCTTATTGAAATTCCATCTCTAAACATTAAGTAACACCTTTCTGAGTATTTGTGATTTTTGGTTTTGACCCCTACCGCCTTTAGCCAGTTATCTCTCGAAAAGTTAACAAGACAGCCAGATGCAATGAATTGCCTTTGATACAGAAATGAATGAAATTGTTTTTCCATTTGATTCATAAAGTAAACCGTTTGGTTTTCGATAAATCTTTCCTTAAAATATGGAGGGACGTTTCTAGTTTTGCTCAGTATACATCTAATAAATGTAAAAAAGTGTCCCTGTCTGTACTCATTTTATAATTATCTGAAAGAGAGAAATGAAATAGATAAGCATATAACAATGATGAAAGACAAAATAGGTATTCATAACAAAAAACATGTTTTTGTATGGAATGGCTGGAATTGTCCTCTATTTTCACTTCTCTCTACTGATCCTCCTCTATTCTGCTGTATATACATTTATATAACTTTTACTTATGTGCTATCTTCTATATTCTACTCTGTTTCTCATCCTCCTAATGGGATCTTGATACGTTGACGGCAGTAAATATAATTGCAAAATTATGACAATGTTTTTGCATGGAGTGGTTGGAATTGTCCTCTATTTTCACTTCTCTCTACTGATCCTCCTCTATTCTGCTGTATATAAACTGTGATCTAACATATATATTTTTTTACTTATGTGCTATCTTCTATATTCTACTCTGTTTCTCATCCTCCTATGTTTATATAAACAGATATATCTCTATGTTAAACTGTAATAAGGTGAAATTGTATTTTTGTTTTCTGTGTATGTAAATATGAAACATTAATGAACGTGTTGCTCCATGGCAACTCAAATATAAAACATACATTTGCTAGCATGTATAGTAGTTATATAACATAACATAAGTTATACAGCGCTATATTAGCAATCGCATTGTAAATATCATTTCAATTTATCTTGTGAAACAAGATCTAAATTATTACCTAATCTTTGATTTAAAATTAAATGTGTCTCATTCTAAATTATTTCTAAGTATACTTTCGAAACATGGAACATTCTTCATACGTCCCAATGAGACAAGGTATTCTGGTATTCTTCATACGTCCCAATGAGACAAGGTATTCTGGTATTCTGCATACGTTCCAATGAGACAAGGTATTCTGGTATTCTTCATACGTCCCAATGAGACAAGGTATTCTGGTATTCTTCCATTGACATTCTTCATACGTCCCAATGAGACAAGGTATTCTGGTATTCTTCATACGTCCCAATGAGACAAGGTATTCTGGTATTCTTCCATTGACATTCTTCATACGTCCCGATGAGACAAGGTATTCTGGTATTCTTCATACGTCCCAATGAGAGAAGGTATTCTGGTATTCTTTCATTGACATTCTTCATACGTCCCAATGAGACAAGGTATTCTGGTATTCTTCATACGTCCCAATGAGACAAGGTATTTTGGTATTCTTCATACGTCCCAATGAGACAAGGTATTCTGGTATTCTTTCATTGACATTCTTCATACGTCCCAATGAGACAAGGTATTCTGGTATTCTTCATACGTCCCAATGAGACAAGGTATTCTGGTATTCTTCATACGTCCCAATGAGACAAGGTATTTTGGTATTCTTCATACGTCCCAATGAGACAAGGTATTCTGGTATTCTTTCATTGACATTCTTCATACGTCCCAATGAGACAAGGTATTCTGGTATTCTTCATACGTCCCAATGAGACAAGGTATTCTGGTATTCTTCATACGTCCCAATGAGACAAGGTATTCTGGTATTCTTTCATTGACATCCTTCATACGTCCCAATGAGACAAGGTATTCTGGTATTCTTCATACGTCCCAATGAGACAAGGTATTCTGGTATTCTTCATACGTCCCAATGAGACAAGGTATTCTGGTATTCTTTCATTGACATTCATACGTCCCAATGAGACAATGTATTTGTATTCTTCATACGTCCCAATGAGACAAGGTATTCTGGTATTCTTCATACGTCCCAATGAGACAAGGTATTTTGGTATTCTTCATACGTCCCAATGAGACAAGGTATTTTGGTATTCTTCATACGTCCCAATGAGACAAGGTATTTTGGTATTCTTCATACGTCCCAATGAGACAAGGTATTTTGGTATTCTTCATACGTCCCAATGAGACAAGGTATTCTGGTATTCTTCATACGTCCCAATGAGACAAGGTATTTTGGTATTCTTCATACGTCCCAATGAGACAAGGTATTCTGGTAGTCTTCATATGTCCCAATGAGACAAGGTATTCTGGTATTCTTCATACGTCCCAATGAGACAAGGTATTCTGGTATTCTTTCATTGACATTCTTCATACGTCTCAATGAGACAAGGTATTCTGGTATTCTTCATACGTCCCACTGAGACAAGGTATTCTGGTATTCTTCATACGTCCCAGTGAGACAAGGTATTCTGGTATTCTTCCATTGACATTCTTCATACGTCCCAATGAGACAAGGTATTCTGGTATTCTTCATACGTCCCAATGAGAGAAGGTATTCTGGTATTCTTTCATTGACATTCTTCATACGTCCCAATGAGACAAGGTATTCTGGTATTCTTCATACGTCCCAATGAGACAAGGTATTTTGGTATTCTTCATACGTCCCAATGAGACAAGGTATTCTGGTATTCTTTCATTGACATTCTTCATACGTCCCAATGAGACAAGGTATTCTGGTATTCTTCATACGTCCCAATGAGACAGGGTATTCTGGTATTCTTCATACGTCCCAATGAGACAAGGTATTTTGGTATTCTTCATACGTCCCAATGAGACAAGGTATTCTGGTATTCTTTCATTGACATTCTTCATACGTCCCAATGAGACAAGGTATTCTGGTATTCTTCATACGTCCCAATGAGACAAGGTATTCTGGTATTCTTCATACGTCCCAATGAGACAAGGTATTCTGGTATTCTTTCATTGACATTCTGCATACGTTCCAATGAGACAAGGTATTCTGGTATTCTTCATACGTCCCAATGAGACAAGGTATTTTGGTATTCTTCATACGTCCCAATGAGACAAGGTATTTTGGTATTCTTCATACGTCCCAATGAGACAAGGTATTTTGGTATTCTTCATACGTCCCAATGAGACAAGGTATTCTGGTATTCTTCATACGTCCCAATGAGACAAGGTATTTTGGTATTCTTCATACGTCCCAATGAGACAAGGTATTCTGGTAGTCTTCATATGTCCCAATGAGACAAGGTATTCTGGTATTCTGCATACGTCCCAATGAGACAAGGTATTCTGGTATTCTTTCATTGACATTCTTCATACGTCTCAATGAGACAAGGTATTCTGGTATTCTTCATACGTCCCAATGAGACAAGGTATTCTGGTATTCTATATACGTCCCAGTGAGACAAGGTATTCTGGTATTCTTCCATTGACATTCTTCATACGTCCCAATGAGACAAGGTATTCTGGTATTCTTCATACGTCCCAATGAGAGAAGGTATTCTGGTATTCTTTCATTGACATTCTTCATACGTCCCAATGAGACAAGGTATTCTGGTATTCTTCATACGTCCCAATGAGACAAGGTATTTTGGTATTCTTCATACGTCCCAATGAGACAAGGTATTCTGGTATTCTTTCATTGACATTCTTCATACGTCCCAATGAGACAAGGTATTCTGGTATTCTTCATACATCCCAATGAGACAAGGTATTCTGGTATTCTTCATACGTCCCAATGAGACAAGGTATTTTGGTATTCTTCATACGTCCCAATGAGACAAGGTATTCTGGTATTCTTTCATTGACATTCTTCATACGTCCCAATGAGACAAGGTATTCTGGTATTCTTCATACGTCCCAATGAGACAAGGTATTCTGGTATTCTTCATACGTCCCAATGAGACAAGGTATTTTGGTATTCTTCATACGTCCCAATGAGACAAGGTATTTTGGTATTCTTCATACGTCCCAATGAGACAAGGTATTTTGGTATTCTTCATACGTCCCAATGAGACAAGGTATTTTGGTATTCTTCATACGTCCCAATGAGACAAGGTATTTTGGTATTCTTCATACGTCCCAATGAGACAAGGTATTCTGGTATTCTTCATACGTCCCAATGAGACAAGGTATTCTGGTATTCTTCATACGTCCCAATGAGACAAGGTATTTTGGTATTCTTCATACGTCCCAATGAGACAAGGTATTTTGGTATTCTTCATACGTCCCAATGAGACAAGGTATTCTGGTAGTCTTCATATGTCCCAATGAGACAAGGTTTTCTGGTATTCTGCATACGTCCCAATGAGACAAGGTATTCTGGTAGTCTTCATACGTCCCAATGAGACAATGTATTCTGGTATTCTGCATACGTCCCAATGAGACAAGGTATTCTGGTATTCTTCATACGTCCCAATGAGACACGGTATTCTGATATTCTGCATACGTCCCAATGAGACAAGGTATTCTGGTATTATTTCATTGACATTCTTCATACGTCCCAATGAGACAAGGTATTCTGATATTCTTCATACGTCCCAATGAGACAAGGTATTCTGGTATTATTTCATTGAAATTCTGCATACGTCCCAATGAGACAAGGTATTCTGGTATTATTTCACATATTTCACATGCATTATTTAGCTGTAATAATGAACTTATTTTACAGCACTAACGCAAAACCATTATGCTACAACCATGACTACTGATTTTACAACAGAGTTGATAACAGTGATTCGCAATCAGTGTGATCAAAGCAATTCAATCGGTAACGTATTTTATTTTATATTCTGTAGCGTCTTCCCTTCATAGTAGCTATAATCTCTAACGTGCTTAGCACTATGATTAATATCGTGTGTGTGTGTGCTAGTGTACGTACATGATACAATGAGAACTATATTTAGCTCAGCTCCATATTCGATAACGTAGCCTAGTAGTTATTTAATTTATCGGCCTATTTAGAATTATTGTTTGCAACGTACTCTAGTGATTAAAATTACAATCGGAAACATAATTAGAACGATAATTGGTAACGTATTATATGCATAGTAGCTATATTCCGTAACACACTTAGCACTATAATGGGTAACGTATTCTATGCATAGTAGTTATATTCCGTAACACACTTAGCACTATTATGGGTAACGTATTCTATGCATAGTAGTTATATTTCGAAACACACTTAGCACTATTATGGGTAACGTATTCTATGCATAGTAGTTATATTCCGAAACACACTTAGCACTATAATGGGTAACGTATTCTATGCATAGTAGTTATATTTCGTAACACACTTAGCACTATAATTGGTAACGTATTCTATGCATAGTAGTTATATTTCGTAACACACTTAGCACTATAATGGGTAACGTATTATATGCATAGTAGCTATATTCCGTAACACACTTAGCACTATAATGGGTAACGTATTCTACGCATAGTAGCTATTTTCCGTAACACACTTAGCACTATAATTGGTAACGCATTATATGCATAGTATTTATTTTCCGCAACCTCTTAGCATTATAATGGGTAACATATTCTATGCATAGTAGCTATATTCCGTAACACACTTAGCACTATAATGGGTAACGTATATATTGAAACGTTGCCACTGACAGATTAGTGCTAGCATTATTCAATGTGACTTCAAATACACTGTACCGTACTATTCGTAAATTGCATCAAGTATAGCTCGGCTGTCCGGTTAGCGCAGTGGATAGGACGCTCGCTTCTCTACCCGTGAGATTGTACGGTGGTTGCCAGATCGGACACGGGTTTCTCCGGGCACTGCAGTTTCCTCCCATACAAAGGACCACACATACGCTTTCATCCGTGCCAACGAGAATGATTAATATAAGTTGTTTGTTAAAAATGGTTTCGCAATCGTGTATAATATAAAAATTAATGTTTATACTACAGCGGGCGAGTGCGTACAGTACTAGTACACGGAACAGCACGTTTGTTTATTGTATAGTGTCCATTCGGGCGAGTGCGTACAGTACTAATACACGGAACAGCACGTTTGTTTATTGTATAGTGTCCATTCGGGCGAGTGCTTACAGTACTAGTACACGGAACAGCACGTTTGTTTATTGTATAGTGTCCATTCGGGCGAGTGTGTACAGTACTAGTTCACGGAACAGCACGTTTGTTTATTGTATAGTGTCCATTCGGGAGAGTGCGTACAGTACTAGTACACGGAACAGCACGTTTGTTTATTGTATAGTGTCCATTCGGGCGAGTGTGTACAGTACTAGTTCACGGAACAGCACGTTTGTTTATTGTATAGTGTCCATTCGGGCGAGTGCGTACAGTACTAGTACACGGAACAGCACGTTTGTTTATTGTATAGTGTCCATTCAGGCGAGTGCGTACAGTACTAGTTCACGGAACAGCACGTTTGTTTATTGTATAGTGTCCATTCGGGCGAGTGCGTACAGTACTAGTACACGGAACAGCACGTTTGTTTATTGTATAGTGTCCATTCGGGCGAGTGCGTACAGTACTAGTACACGGAACAGCACGTTTGTTTATTGTATAGTGTCCATTCGGGCGAGTGCGTACAGTACTAGTACACAGAACAGCACGTTTGTTTATTGTATAGTGTCCATTCGGGCGAGTGTGTACAGTACTAGTTCACGGAACAGCACGTTTGTTTATTGTATAGTGTCCATTCGGGCGAGTGTGTACAGTACTAGTACACGGAACAGCACGTTTGTTTATTGTATAGTGTCCATTCGGGCGAATGTGTACAGTACTAGTACACAGAACAGCACGTTTGTTTATTGTATAGTGTTTGCTGTTGTTTTAGAAGTTGTATATCTAAGGATATCGTCCCGAGTGTTCAATAAGGTTCGATTTATTTCAGGAATCGTGACTGGCGTGAGCGTGGGCATCGTACTGGTTGTTCAATAAGGTTCGATTTATTTCAGGAATCGTGACTGGCGTGAGCGTGGGCATCGTACTGGTTGTTCAATAAGGTTCGATTTATTTCAGGAATCGTGACTGGCGTGAGCGTGGGCATCGTACTGGTTGTTCAATAAGGTTCGATTTATTTCAGGAATCGTGACTGGCGTGAGCGTGGGCATCGTACTGGTTGTTCAATAAGGTTCGATTTATTTCAGGAATCGTGACTGGCGTGAGCGTGGGCATCGTACTGGTTGTTCAATAAGGTTCGATTTATTTCAGGAATCGTGACTGGCGTGAGCGTGGGCATCGTACTGGTTGTTCTCCTGACAGCATTTCTCTGTGTTTTACGTTTTAGAAACAAATGGTAAGCAATGTTGTGTTGTATGTAACTATGTGTAACTATCGAAAACTGAATCATGAAAATGCCAAATATATTGTCATAATATATGGCGTTGGATGAATGCAAAAATCAGAATTTCCAGGCCGGACAAATATATCTTCTACCCACCTTCTAAACAATATGCTTAACGATATTGACGGCGGGGGTTGTGTTATGGAGTGAAGGGTGTGGTCCTAATTGAAGCATACAGAGGTAGCACTACACATTTACTGTTACGAAGAATTGTGTCATGTGTCATAGAATGTTAGTAACGAAGACCCGGACTAAGTGTATGCATACAAACAGATGCAAATTTACACAATTTACACAATTTTAATATACGTATACATGTATAAGTAGTGGTGGCAAACAACAAGATGGAAATGATTGCTCCTACTGAGCGAGACGTATGATCGTTCGTATTTTAAATGTTCGCTAATAGCTTTAACTGCCGTTTAATTACAATGTTCCGACTATGTCGATATCTGTGTGTACCTGGACCCATTCATCGGCGTTATAATATATTTGTACTTAAAATGCAGTCCTGAGTGACGTGAACTTCACTACTAAGTAAGTTAACTTCAGTATATAGATATATATATAATATATATACTGAAGTTAACTTAGTTAGTAGTGAAGGTCACTACTAGTTAATTTAGTTATTCAGCGATTTAATTAATCCTGTGTCACCGACGTTTCTCTGCGTCCTTATGACCTTGTCCCCTGATGGCAACCTCGATACTGGCTGCCCCGGCTACGGCTAACACGCCCAGTCTGTAGGGTGACCAGCTCACGCCAGCAAAATCCCTCTGTCGGCCGTGCCCACAGCTCGTGTGACTTAGCTCTCTGGATGGCAGAACCGGATGCACATCACTGGGCTACCTTCCCAGGCTCCGTGTTCATGTGTGAAGCGACTACAATAAAATGAATATCATACTCTCTGCTTCTCAGATCTACGTTATGCCTAATTCAGCCGTACTTATACAATTGAATTATACCACTGGTGGACATTAAGCATGATAAAGTTACTAGTAGATCTGCGATTGTTGCAGGATACGTCGCAGGTAGCAGTCTTAAGATAAGACCGACTTGCGACCGACGTTGTTGATAAAACGGGGCCCAGACACATATGCTACATATCCGTCTATCTCTATACAGATTATTGGAATCATTAGTGAGCTTCATGGTCTAAATATACACCTACGCTATTAGAACCATTAGTGAGCTTCATGGTCTAAATATACACCTACGCTATTGGAATCATTAGTAAGCTTCATGGTCTAAATATAAACCTACGCTATTGGAATCATTAGTGAGCTTCATGGTCTAAATATACACCTACGCTATTGGAACCATTAGTGAGCTTCATGGTCTAAATATACACCTACGCTATTGGAACCATTAGTGAGCTTCATGGTCTAAATATACACCTACGCTATTGGAATCATTAGTAAGCTTCATGGTCTAAATATACACCTACGCTATTGGAATCATTAGTGAGCTTCATGATCTAAATATACACCTACGCTATTGGAACCATTAGTGAGCTTCATGGTCTAAATATACACCTACGCTATTGGAACCATTAGTGAGCTTCATGGTCTAAATATACACCTACGCTATTGGAATCATTCGTGAGCTTCATGGTCTAAATATACACCTACGCTATTGGAATCATTAGTGACCTTCATGGTCTAAATATACACCTACGCTATTGGAATCATTAGTACCCGTCATGGTCTAAATATACACCTACGCTATTGGAATCATTAGTACCCGTCATGGTATAAATATACACCTACGCTATTGGAATCATTAGTACCCGTAATGGTCTAAATATACACCTACGCTATTGGAATCATTAGTACCCGTCATGGTCTAAATATACACCTACGCTATTGGAACCATTAGTGAGCTTCATGGTCTAAATATACACCTACGCTATTGGAATCATTAGTAACCTTCATGGTCTAAATATACACCTACGCTATTGGAATCATTAGTACCCGTCATGGTCTAAATATACACCTACGCTATTGGAATCATTAGTAACCTTCATGGTCTAAATATACACCTACGCTATTGGAACCATTAGTGAGCTTCATGGTCTAAATATACACCTACGCTATTGGAATCATTAGTAACCGTCATGGTCTAAATATACACCTACGCTATTGGAATCATTAGTAACAATCATGGTCTACAGATACATAGAAGTCGTACCAATAATGACATTCATGGTCTACAGATACATAGACGTGGTACCAATAATGACAATCATGATCTACAGATACATAGACGTGGTACCAATAATGACAAGCATGGTCTACAGATACATAGACATGGTACCAATAATGACAATCAAGGTCTACAGATACATAGAAGTGGTACCAATAATGACAATCATGATCTACAGATACATAGACGTGGTACCAATAATGACAATCACGATCTACAGATACATAGACGTGGTACCAATAATGACAACACCTCTTTGTATGTAAGCTGTTTGTACGCTGTATGTACGCTATATATGGGCTGTTTGTACGCTGTATGCACGCTATGTGTACGCTGTATGTACGCTGTTTGTACGCTGTATGTACGCTATATATGCGCTGTTTGTACGTTGTATGCACACTATGTGTACGCTGTATGTACGCTATGTGTACGCTATATGTACGCTGTATGTAGGCTGTATGTACGCTATATGTACGCTGTATGTACGCTGTAGGTACGCTATATGTACGCTGTATGTACGCTATGTGTACGCTGTATGTACGCTATATGTAAGCTGTATGTACGCTATATGTACGTTGTATGTACGCTGTGTGTACGCTGTATGTACGCTGTATATACGCTATATGTACGCTATATGTACGCTGTATGTACGCTGTATGTACGCCATATGTACGCTATATGTACGCTGTATGTACGCTGTATGTACGCTATGTGTACGCTATATGTACGCTATATGTACGCTATGTGTACGCTATATGTACGCTATATGTACGCTGTATGTACGCTATGTGTACGCTGTATGTACGCTGTATGTACGCTATCTGTACGTTGTATGTACGCTGTGTGTACGCTATATGTACGCTGTATGTACGCTGTATGTACGCTATATGTACGCTATATGTACGCTGTATGTACGCTATGTGTACGCTGTATGTACGTTATATGTATGTACGCTGTATGTACGCTATGTGTACGCTATCTGTACGCTGTATGTACGCTATGTGTACGCTGTATGCACGCTATGTGTACGCAGTATGTACGCTGTATGTACGCTATGTATGCGCTGTTTGTACGCTGTATGCACGCTGTATGTACGCTATATATGCGCTGTTTGTACGCTGTATGCACGATATGTGTACGCTGTATGTACGCTATATGTACGCTATATGTACGCTGTATGTACGCTATATGTACGCTAGATGTACGCTATATGTACGCTATATGTACGCTGTATGCACGCTGTATGTACGCTATATATGCGCTGTTTGTACGCTGTATGCACGCTGTATGCACGCTATGTGTACGCTGTATGTACGCTATATGTACGCTATATGTACGCTATATGTACGCTGTATGTACGCTGTATGTACGATGTATGTACGCTATATGTACGCTATATGTACGCTATATGTACGCTGTATGTGCGCTGTATGTACGCTATATATGCGCTGTTTGTACGCTGTATGCACGCTATGTGTACGCTGTATGTACGCTATATGTACGCTATATGTACGCTGTATGTACGCTATGTGTACGCTATGTGTACGCTATATGTACGCTATATGTACGCTGTATGTACGCTGTATGTACGCTGTATGTACGCTGTATGTACGCTATGTGTACGCTATATGTACGCTATATGTACCCTATATGTACGCTGTATGTACGCTATATGTACGCTATATGTACCATGTGTGTACGCTGTATGTATGCTATATGTACGCTATATGTACGCTGTATGTACGCTATGTGTACGCTATGTGTACGCTGCATGTACGCTCTATGTACGCTGTATTGTACGCTATATGTACAATGTATGCACGCTATGTGTACGCTATATGTACGCTGTATGTACGCTGTATGCACGCTATATGATTATATTGATACCATATTCTCTAAATATGTAAGTTATCATCTAAATGTAATGGTTTCCTTAATCCTTTCAACACCAAGTAACTGACATGGACTGGTCCATGATATTTTTAGACCAATAAATTAATAACAAAATTACATTTGGATCAGTTCATTTATCAAAATGGGTAATTTTTGTTCTAAAAATAGTTATATTACTTGAAAAAAGTGCAGATCCTGATGAGACGGCTCGTCACGAGCCGGCTCATCTGGATCTACACTTTTTTGTAAGCCAATTTAGAGGTATGTGGTGTTGAAAGGGTTAATAAACCACATAACTTTCTAAATTCCAGAACATTTATATTCATATTCAAAATATAACCTAAGCTGTATATATTGAGTTTTTAAAGTACTTAGGATGTAAAAACGTTTCCTACTATTAAAAAATACTGCTCACGTGGGTCATACATTCCACGTCATAGCAAGGTAAGGATTTAACACGGTAAGTTATATAAAAATACGTAAGTCGATATACCAGCTTGTTACACAGCTGTAATTTATTTTTTTCACAATATGTAGCTTCCTCAACTGTAAGTTCAGAACACGTATATATATATAATTTCAGGCGAATAAAGATTCAAACGGAACGCAAGAAGACAGATATCTGGTCCATGGCAACATTCAACAATACAATCATCAATGAAAACTTCTCAGATTACCAGTTAGCTTCAGCATCAGCCAAGCCAACTAGATTTACTCGAGCTAAACGGAAGTCGTCCGTATTAGCGGACCAGTCCATACAGATGTTCGACCAATTATCCTACGACGAGTCGCACACTCGATATTCCAGTGAAAACGACGTCATTGTGCGTAGTGAAGCAATTTTGCCTGACGAGTTTTCTGTGGACGAGTCGACATTGCGCCGCAACAGGTTAAGTGCTCCAGGCGGATTCAACACATTTGTGAATAGTATTCCGGGAGAACAAGAATTAAATAGTTCCAGCGATAACATATTTTCTAGTAGAGATCGGTCATTGACATTTACGGCCGGAAATAAATATAAGACAGATCGGCATATTTTGTTAAGCCACGAGGAACTTGTCGAGGCTGATGGAATAGCTGAACATCTAGCCGCCATTTACACACCGCCATCTCATGGTTATTATATGACGGAACTATAGAAACAGACACAGATAACAAGACGACTATATTCCCTAAATTACTTCACCCTTGTCAATCCACAGAAATAACACACCAGAATGGATTCTCGCGGCAGTATTGACAAGACTTAACATTAGATGAGTGGCTGTTACGTTATTCGGACTGTAACGAGAACCAATTCATGAAGCAGTTAAAGGCCTGCAGTTTGACCCCGTCCAATTGTAAAGATTTATACTTTACTACCTGTTCCATGTGATTAGTGGCTTGTATCAACAATGTAGCAGTACATTCAGTATAATTTGGCGTATGTAGGTATTTTCTAACGGTTAATATGCACGATCACTCTGTGAGCTGAGAATTAGTCAAAATGAGGCCCTGACAATTTAAGTAAACGTATATTATTGATTGTAAAGAAAATTGATAGTTATGAGTATTCAAACTACATAATCCAGATCAGCCCAGGGACATAGATTACATGTTATGTAGGTGCCTCATCAGCCGTAGCGTAATCACTGAGACTGATAATTTGTATGCATGTATATAATATGTATGTATTTATATGAATAAACTATATGTGTTCGTTATATGGTAACCTTCATACTTCATTTAATTATATATCTACAGTATTATTCGCAAGTTTTCTGTTATATTTTAAATATTTCTCTGTGTCAGTGTGTGTTTACCGATATTGATGCTACATAATAATCACAGTGAATGCTATGAGTACATGTATAATATTATAATTATAATCTTTTGAACATACGAGTATTACACATATTCTGCCGATTTCTACAAGATGCCATTGAGTAAAATAACAATGTATGTAACTGATGAGCAGAGAAACGAATTGCTGACTTTCTTGCAAAATAAGAACTGGGACGTAGAGATAGAAATAGAAGAAACAGCCACCGCCATGCCCGTTGCAGAGGCTGCTTACGTACCTCCCCCTATGCCTCAGCATGCTGAAGGTTTTGCTGAGTGTCCACTGTGCTTGTGTTCCCCTTGCATAATAAATGAACAGAACAAACAACTTTGGTGGCCTGCTAATAATCGTCCACCGCATAATCTAAATTCACATGAGAGAAAGCTTCTATACAGGAGGTTTTGGGCAATGCTATATAATTGTGGCGCATGGAAAGATGTCAGATATATAGAGAGAAAAGTAGCGGCTAGAAGAGGAGACTGTACTTGGCATAAGAGGGAACTGATGCCTGAATGTGTGGTACAGCAATGCAGGAACTGGCTGCCTAACCCGCGCAACCAGCCTTATTTGGGCCATAAGTGGAGTTGAATTGTTTATACCAGTTGTAAGTACTATAAAAATACAGAACTTCAATTTCAGCAATTTATAACCTCTGATATGTACATGGGTCATAATAGATATAAGTGGTGCTCATGTATTAGATGTATACCATGCAGGGCCTCGCATGTTGCAAATACGATGTGCGTCGACCGTCAGATTTGTACCGCTATTCCTCGTGTGTTTAGTGCATCGACCGTCAGATTTGTACCGCTATTCCTCGTGTGTTTAAGGTCAAATATAGGTCAACCTGAAGACCTATATTTGACCTTAAACACACGAGGAATAGCGGTACAAATCTGACGGTCGACGCACTAAACACACGAGGAATAGCGGTACAAATCTGACGGTCGACGCACATCGTATTTGCCACATGCGAGGCCCTGCATGGTATACATCTAATACATGAGCACCACTTATATCTATTATGACCCACGTACATATCAGAGGTTATAAATTGCTGAAATTGAAGTTCTGTATTTTTTATAGTACTTACAATTGGTATAAACAATTCAACTCCACTTATGGCCCAAATAAGGCTGGTTGCGCGGGTTAGGCAGCCATTTCCTGCATTGCTGTACCACACATTCAGGCATCAGTTCCCTCTTATGCCAAATACAGTCTCCTCTTCTATCCGCTACTTTTCTCTCTATATATCTGACATCTTTCCATGCGCCACAATTATATAGCATTGCCCAAAACCTCCTGTATAGAAGCTTTCTCTCATGTGAATTTAGATTATGCGGTGGACGATTATTAGCAGGCCACCAAAGTTGTTTGTTCTGTTCATTTATTATGCAAGGGGAACACAAGCACAGTGGACACTCAGCAACACCTTCAGCATGCTGAGGCATAGGGGGAGGTACGTAAGCAGCCTCTGCAACGGGCATGGCGGTGGCTGTTTCTTCTATTTCCATCTCTACGTCCCAGTTCTTATTTTGCAAGAAAGTCAGCAATTCTTTTCTCTGTTCATCAGTTACATACATTGTTATTTTACTCAATGGCATCTTGTAGAAATCGGCAGAATATGTGTAATACTCGTATGTTCAAGAGATTATAATTATAATAGTATACATGTACTCATAGCATTCACTGTGATTATTATGTAGCATCAATATCGGTAAGCACACACTGACACAGAGAAATATTTAAAATATAACAGAAAACTTGCGAATAATACTGTAGATATATAATTAAATGAAGTATGAAGGTTACCATATAACGAACACATATAGTTTATTCATATAAATACATACATATTATATACATACATATTTGATTAGGTCAACACATGAACTGAATTTTGAATTAGATTGCACAGATCACAACCATAGCGCACATTATACATGCATACAAATTATCAGTCTCAGTGATTACGCTACGGCTGATGAGGCACCTACATAACATGTAATCTATGTCCCTGGGCTGATCTGGATTATGTAGTTTGAATACTCATAACTATCAATTTTCTTTACAATCAATAATATACGTTTACTTAAATTGTCAGGGCCTCATTTTGACTAATTCTCAGCTCACAGCGTGATCGTGCATATTAACCGTTAGAAAATACCTACATACGCCAAAATATACTGAATGTACTGTTACATTGTTGATACAAGCCACTAATCACATGGAACAGGTAGTAAAGTATAAATCTTTACAATTGGACGGGGTCAAACTGCAGGCCTTTAAGCGGTTTTCAAGTAGTTGTCAATGGTTACGCCATTGTACCATATGATGAGACATCATTGCCTGACCTTGGGACGGGTCCAATAGATCGGGAGTCACGGCTTAAGTTTAGTAAAAAAAATGACCGTCATGAGTAGGGATACTTCGTCCCTCTAGTCGATATACTAAAGCGATGATTCAACAATTAATAAAATGTTTATACGTCGCCCTGCGTGGTCTAATAGTGACGACAGCACGTGGAATCCCTAGTAGGTTACACTAGTAACCATGGCAACTGGTACGTGGAATCCCTGGTACAGAATGTAATACATGTATATACACTGTGTATGTAGGTTACTATAGTAACCGTGGCAGCTGGTACGTGCAATCCCTGGTACAGAATGTAATACATGTATATACACTATGTATGAAGGTTACTATAGTAAGTTAGTAACCGTGGCAGCTGGTACGTGCAATCCCTGGTACAGAATGTAATACATGTATATACACAGTGTATGTAGGTTACTATAGTAACCGTGGCAGCTGGTACGAGGAATCCCTGGTACATAATATAATACATGTGTATACATGTGTCTGTAGGTTACTGTAGTAACCGTGGCAAATGGTGCATGGAATCCCTGGTACAGAATATAATACATGTTTATACACTATGTATGTAGGTTACTATAGTAAGTTAGTAACCGTGGTAGCTGGTACGTGCAATCCCTGGTACAGAATGTAATACATGTATATACATTGTGTCTGTAGGTTACAATAGAAACCATGGCAGCTGGTACGAGGAATCCCTGGTACAGAATGTAAAACCTGTATATACACTGTATGTAGGTTACTGTAGTAACCGTGGCAGCTGGTACGTGCAATCCCTGGTACAAAATGTATTACATGTATATACACTATGTATGTAGGTTACTATAGTAACCGTGGCAGCTGGTACGTGCAATCCCTGGTACAGAATGAAATACATGTATAATTATACACTATGTATGTAGGTTACTATAGTAACCGTGGCAGCTGGTACGTGCAATCCCTGGTACAGAATGTAATTCATGTATATACACTGTGTCTGTAGGTTACAATAGTAACCGTGGCAGCTGGTACGAGGAATCCCTGGTACAGAATGTAAAACATGTATATACACTATGTATGTAGGTTACTATAGTAAGTTAGTAACCGTGGCAGCTGGTACGTGCAATCCCTGGTACAGAATGTAATACATGTATATACACTGTGTCTGTAGGTTACAATAGTAACCGTGGCAGCTGGTACGAGGAATCCCTGGTACAGAATGTAAAACATGTATATACACTGTATGTAGGTTACTGTAGTAACCATGGCAGCTGGTACGTGCAATCCCTGGTACAGAATGTTTTACATTTATATACACTATGTAGTATGCATGTAGGTTACTATAGTAACCATGGCAGCTGGTACGTGCAATCCGTTGTATCGAATGTAATACATGAATATACACTGTGTCTGTAGGTTACTATAGTAACCGTGGCAGCTGGTACGTGGAATCCCTGGAATAGAATGTAATACATGTATATACACTATGTATGTAGGTTACTATAGTAAGTTAGTAACCGTGGCAGCTGGTACTTGCAATCCCTGGTACATAATGTAATACATGTATATGCACAGTGTATGTAGGTTACTATAGTAACCGTGGCAGCTGGTACGTGCAATCCCTGGTACAGAATGTAATACATGTATATACACTATGTATGAAGGTTACTATAGTAAGTTAGTAACCGTGGCAGCTGGTACGTGCAATCCCTGGTACATAATGTAATACATGTATATACACAGTGTATGTAGGTTACAATAGTAACCGTGGCAGCTGGTACGAGGAATCCCTGGTACAGAATATAATACATGTGTATACATGTGTCTGTAGGTTACTGTAGTAACCGTGGCAAATGGTGCGTGGAATCCCTTGTACAGAATATAATACATGTTTATACACTATGTATGTAGGTTACTATAGTAACTTAGTAACCGTGGCAGCTGGTACGTGCAATCCCTGGTACAGAATGTAATACATGTATAATTATACACTATGTATGTAGGTTACTATAGTAACCGTGGCAGCTGGTACGTGCAATCCTTGGTACAGAATGTAATACATGTATATACACTGTGTCTGTAGGTTACTATAGTAACCGTGGCAGCTGGTACGTGGAATCCCTGGTATATAATGTAATACATGTATATACACTATGTATGTAGGTTACTATAGTAAGTTAGTAACCGTGGCAGCTAGTACGTGCAATCCCTGGTACAGAATGTAATACATGTATATACACTGTGTCTGTAGGTTACAATAGTAACCGTGGCAGCTGGTACGAGGAATCCCTGGTACAGAATGTAAAACATGTATATACACTGTATGTAGGTTACTGTAGTAACCATGGCAACTGGTACGTGCAATCCCTGGTACAGAATGTTTTACATTTATATACACTATGTAGTATGTATGTAGGTTACTATAGTAACCATGGCAGCTGGTACGTGCAATCCGTTGTATCGAATGTAATACATGTATATACACTGTGTCTGTAGTTTACTATAGTAACCGTGGCAGCTGGTACGTGGAATCCCTGGAATAGAATGTAATACATGTATATACACTATGTATGTAGGTTACTATAGTAAGTTAGTAACCGTAGCAGCTGGTACGTGCAATCCCTGGTGCAGAATGTAATACATGTATATACACAGTGTATGAGGTTACTATAGTAACCGTGGCAGCTGGTACGTGCAATCCCTGGTACAGAATGTAATACATGTATATACACAGTGTATGTAGGTTACTATAGTAACCGTGGCAGCTGGTACGAGGAATCCCTGGTACAGAATATAATACATGTGTATACATGTGTCTGTAGGTTACTGTAGTAACCGTGGCAAATGGTGCGTGGAATCCCTGGTACAGAATATAATACATGTTTATACACTATGTATGTAGGTTACTATAGTAAGTTAGTAACCGTGGCAGCTGGTACGTGCAATCCCTGGTACAGAATGTAATACATGTATAATTATACACTATGTATGTAGGTTACAATAGTAACCGTGGCAGCTGGTACGTGCAATCCTTGGTACAGAATGTAATACATGTATATACACTGTGTCTGTAGGTTACTATAGTAACCGTGGCAGCTGGTACCTGGAATCCCTGGTACAGAATGTAATACATGTATATACACTGTATGTAGGTTACTGTAGTAACCGTGGCAGCTGGTACGTGGAATCCCTGGTATATAATGTAATACGTGTATATACACTATGTATGTAGGTTATTATAGTAAGTTAGTAACCGTGGCAGCTGGTACGTGCAATCCCTGGTACAGAATGTAATACATGTATATACACTATGTATGTAGGTTACAATAGTAAGTTAGTAACCGTGGCAGCTGGTACGTGCAATCCCTGGTACATAATATCATACATGTATATACACTGTGTCTGTAGGTTACAATAGTAACCGTGGCAGCTGGTACAAGGAATCCCTGGTACAGAATGTAAAACCTGTATATACACTGTATGTAGGTTACTGTAGTAACTATGGCAGCTGGTACGTGCACTCCCTGGTACAGAATGTATTACATGTATATACACTATGTAGTATGTATGTAGGTTACTATAGTAACCATGGCAGCTGGTACGTGCAATCCGTTGTATAGAATGTAATTCATGTATATACACTGTGTCTGTAGGTTACTATAGTAACCGTGGCAGCTGGTACGTGGAATCCCTGGAATATAATGTAATACATGTATATACACTATGTATGTAGGTTACTATAGTAAGTTAGTAACCGTGGCAGCTGGTACGTGCAATCCCTGGTACAGAATGTAATACATGTATATATACAGTGTATGTAGGTTACTATAGTAACCGTGGCAGCTGGTACGAGGAATCCCTGGTACAGAATATAATACATGTGTATACATGTGTCTGTAGGTTACTGTAGTAACCGTGGCAACTTGTGCGTGGAATCCCTGGTACAGAATATAATACATGTATATACACTATGTATGTAGGTTACTATAGTAAGTTAGTAACCGTGGCAGCTGGTACGTGCAATGCCTAGTACAGAATATAATACATGTATATACATTGTGTATGTAGGTTACTGTAGTAACCGTGGCAACTGGTACGTGGAATCCCTGGAATAGAATGTAATACATGTATATACAATATGTATGTAGGTTACTGTAGTAACCGTGGCAGCTGGTACGTGCAATCCCTGGTATAGAATGTAATACATGTATATACACTGTGTCTGTAGGTTACAATAGTAACCGTGGCAGCTGGTACGAGGAATCCCTGGTACAGAATGTAAAACCTGTATATACACTGTGTATGTAGGTT
Organism: Archivesica marissinica; assembly: GCA_014843695.1. NCBI lineage: Eukaryota > Metazoa > Mollusca > Bivalvia > Venerida > Vesicomyidae > Archivesica > Archivesica marissinica. The sequence goes on from CM026401.1 coordinate 27,105,090, forward strand.
ACTGTAGTAACCGTGGCAGCTAGTACGTGCAATCCCTGGTACAGATTGTAATACATGTATATACACTATGTATGTAGGTTACTATAGTAAGTTAGTAACCATGGCAGCTGGTACGTGCAATCCCTGGTACAGAATGTAATACATGTATAATTATACACTATGTATGTAGGTTACTATAGTAACCGTGGCAACTGGTACGTGCAATCCCTGGTACAGAATGTAATATATGTATATACACTATGTAGTATGTATGTAGGTTACTATAGTAACCGTGGCAGCTGGTACGTGCAATCCCTGGTACAGAATGTAATACATGTATATACACTATGTATGTAGGTTACTATAGTAAGTTAGAAACCTTGGCAGCTGGTACGAGCAATCCCTGGTATAGAATGTAATACATGTATAATTATACACTATGTATGTAGGTTACTATAGTAACCATGGCAGCTGGTACGTACAATCCCTGGTACAGAATATAATACATGTATATACACTGTGTCTGTAGGTTACAATAGTAACCGTGGCAGCTGGTACGAGGAATCCCTGGTACAGAATGTAAAACCTGTATATACACTGTATTTAGGTTACTGTAGTAACCGTGGCAGCTGGTACGTGCAATCCCTGGTACAGAATGTATTACATGTATATACACTATGTATGTAGGTTACTATAGTAACCGTGGCAGCTGGTACGTGCAATCCCTGGTACAGAATGTAATACATGTATAATTATACACTATGTATGTAGGTTACTATAGTAACCGTGGCAGCTGGTACGTGCAATACCTGGTACAGAATGTAATACATGTATATACACTGTGTCTGTAGGTTACTATAGTAACCGTGGCAGCTGGTACGTGCAATCCCTGGTACAGAATGTAATACATGTATATACACTATGTATGTAGGTTACTATAGTAAGTTAGTAACCGTGGCAGCTGGTACGTGCAATCCCTGGTACAGAATATAATACATGTATATACACTCTGTCTGTAGGTTACAATAGTAACCGTGGCAGCTGGTACGAGGAATCCCTGGTACAGAATGTATTACATGTATATACACTATGTAGTATGTATGTAAGTTACAATAGTAACCATGGCAGCTGGTACGTGCAATCCGTTGTATAGAATGTAATACATGTATATACACTGTGTCTGTAGGTTACTATAGTAACCGTGGCAACTGGTACGTGGAATCCCTGGAATAGAATGTAATACATGTATATACACTATGTATGTAGGTTACTATAGTAAGTTAGTAACCGTGGCAGCTGGTACGTGCAATCCCTGGTACAGAATGTAATACATGTATATACACAGTGTATGTAGGTTACTATAGTAACCGTGGCAGCTGGTACGAGTAATCCCTGGTACAGAATATAATACATGTATATACATGTGTCTGTAGGTTACTGTAGTAACCGTGGCAACTGGTGCGTGGAATCCCTGGTACAGAATATAATACATGTATATACACTATGTATGTAGGTTACTATAGTAAGTTAGTAACCGTGGCAGCTGGTATGTGCAATCCCTGGTACAGAATATAATACATGTATATACATTGTGTATGTAGGTTACTGTAGTAACCGTGGCAACTGGTACGTGGAATCCCTGGAATAGAATGTAATACATGTATATACAATATGTATGTAGGTTACTGTAGCAACCGTGGCAGCTGGTACGTGCAATCCCTGGTATAGAATGTAATACATGTATATACACAGTGTATGTAGGTTACTGTTGTAACCGTTGCAGCTGGTGCGTGGAATCCCTGGTACAGAATGTAATACATGTATATACACAGTGTATGTAGGTTACTATAGTAACCGTGGCAGCTGGTACGTGGAATCCCTGGTATAGAATGTAATACATGTATATACACAGTGTATGTAGGTTACTGTAGTAACCGTGGCAGCTGGTGCGTGGAATCCCTGGTATAGAATGTAATACATGTATATACACAGTGTATGTAGGTTACTATAGTAACCGTGGCAGCTGGTACGTGCAATCCCTGGTACAGAATGTAATACATGTATATACACTGTGTATGTAGGTTACTGTAGTAACCGTGGCAACTGGTGCGTGGAATCCCTGGCATAGAATGTAATACATGTATATACACTGTGTATGTAGGTTACTGTAGTAACCGTGGCAACTGCTGCGTGGAATCCCTGACATAGAATGTAATACATGTATATACAATATCTATGTAGGTTACTATGACTAGATCAAATTCATTTAACATTATTTTAACAAGTTATCCATTGAAGTATCCACATAGCTAGTTTTGGTAACTTTATATCTAATGGAATAGATATTATAGCCCAGTGTTTTCTGTCTGATGTGATATATGTTGTAAGTCCTGTATCTGTTACCCCGACTCCATTTGTTACCCTGGGGTCACCATTTGTACAACTTTCAAAAAGCATTGTACATCGATCATTTCTACTAAATGTTGCCAAAATCCGACATGTGGTTCGCGAGAAGGTTTGAAGAATTTGTGTTATTTTTATTTGCAACCACCTCCATTTTAACAAATTTCAAAAGGCTACACCAATGGACTATAAGTGTGAAATTTGGTTTGGCGGAGGACGAATTTTGAAATCTATAATAAAATAATATTTTGACATTACGGCAGCCATCTTGGATGACAAAATCACCAGAGCGATCGGTCAGTAATTTCAATTTGATATATCACATACCACATTTGCCCAAAAATAATATTTGACCTCCCAGGCCATGCCCATTTTTGATCAACTTTGAAAGAGCATTGTACATCGATCATTCCTACCAAGATTTGTCATAATCCGGCTGACGGTTTGTGAGATTTTTTAAGAAGTTGTGCTATTTTTAGACAGTGGCCATCTTGGATTATGTAATGACTTGATTTTAACAATTTGTAATCGCAACCTACCCAAGAATCACGACCATAAAGTGGCTACAAACCCAATGGTTACTGATGAGAAGACGTTTGAAAATGTCACAGAGGACGGGCAGACACATCTAAGATGTACATTTAAATGCATGAGAGTGCACTATTGAATTGTCCTGGTGGAGCATGCCAGATTACTCTTGTCCTGGTGGAGCATGCCAGATCACTCTAGTCCTGGTGGAGCATGCCATATCACTCTTGTCCTGGTGGAGCATGCCAGATCACTCTTGTCCTGGTGGAGCATGCCAGATCACTCTTGTCCTGGTGGAGCATGCCAGATCACTCTATTCCTGATGGAGCATGCCAGATCACTCGTGTCCTGGTGGAGCATGCCATATCACTCTTGTCCTGGTGGAGCATGGCAGATCACTCTTGTCCTGGTGGAGCATGCCAGATCACTCTTGTCCTGGTGGAGCATGCCATATCACTCTTGTCCTGGTGGAGCATGCCAGATCACTCTTGTCCTGGTGGAGCATGCCAGATCACTCTTGTCCTGGTGGATCATGCCAGGTCACTCTTGTCCTGGTGGAGCATGCCAGATCACTCTTGTCCTGGTGGAGCATGCCAGATCACTCTTGTCCTGGTGGAGCATGCCAGATCACTCTTGTCCTGGTGGAGCATGCCAGATCACTCTTGTCCTGTTGGATCATGCCAGATCACTCCTGTCCTGGTGGAGCATGCCATATCACTCTTGTTTTGGTGGAGCATGCCAGATCACTCTTGTCCTGGTGGAGCATGCCAGATCACTCTTGTCCTGGTGGAGCATGCCAGATCACTCTAGTCCTGGTGGAGCAGGCCAGATCACTCTTGTCCTGGTGGAGCATGCCAGATCACTCTTGTCCTGGTGGAGCATGCCAGATCACTCTAGTCCTGGAGGAGCATGCCAGATCACTCTTGTCCTGGTGGATCATGCCAGATCACTCTTGTCCTGGTGGAGCATGCCAGATCACTCTTGTCCTGGTGGAGCATGCCAGATCACTCTTGTCCTGGTGGATCATGCCAGATCACTCCTGTCCTGGTGGAGCATGCCAAATCACTCTTGTCCTGGTGGAGCATGCCAGATCACTCTTGTCCTAGTGGAGCATGCCAGATCACTCTTGTCCTGGTGGAGCATGTCAGATCACTCTAGTCCTGGTGGAGCATGCCAGATCACTCTATTCCTGATGGAGCATGCCAGATCACTCTTGTCCTGGTGGAGCATGCCAGATCACTCTTGTCCTGGTAGAGCATGCCAGATCACTCTTGTCCTGGTGGAGCATGCCAGATCACTCTTGTCCTGGTGGAGCATACCAGATCACGCTTGTCCTAGTGGAGCATGCCAGATCGCTCTTGTCCTGGTGGAGCATGCCAGATCACTCTAGTCCTGGTGGAGCATGCCAGATCACTCTTGTCCTGGTGGATCATGCCAGATCACTCTTGTCCTGGTGGATCATGCCAGATCACTCTTGTTCTGGTGGAGCATGCCAGATCACTCTTGTCCAGGTGGAGCATGCCAGATCACTCTAGTACTGGTGGATAATGCCAGATCACTCTTGTCCTGGTGGAGCATGCCAGATCACTCGTGTCCTGGTGGATCATGCCAGATCACTCTTGTCCGGGTCGATCATGCCAGATCACTCTTGTCCTGGTGGAGCATGCCATATCACTCTTGTCCTGGTGGATCATGCCAGATCACTCTTGTCCTGGTGGATCATGCCATATCACTCTTGTCCTGGTGGAGCATGCCAGATCACTCTTGTCCTGGTGGATCATGCCAGATCACTCTTGTCCTGGTGGATCATGCCAGATCACTCTTGTCCTGGTGGAGCATGCCAGATCACTCTTGTCCTGGTGGAGCATGCCATATCACTCTTGTCCTGGTGGATCATGCCAGATCACTCTTGTCATGATGGAGCATGCAAGATCACTCTTGTCCTGGTGGAGCATGCCAGATCACTCTTGTCCTGGTGGAGCATGCCATATCACTCTTGTCCTGGTGGATCATGCCAGATAACTACTGTCCTGGTGAAGCATGCCAGATCACTCTTGTCCTGGTGGAGCATGCTAGATCACTCTTGTCCTGGTGGAGCATGCCAGATCACTCTTGTCCTGGTGGAGCATGCCAGATCACTATTGTCCTGGTGGAGCATGCCAGATCACTCTTGTCCTGGTGGAGCATGCCAGATCACTCTTGTTCTGGTGGATTATGCCAGAACACTCTTGTCCTGGTGGAGCATGCCAGATCACTCTTGTCCTAGTGGAGCATGCCAGATAAATCTTGTCCTGGTGGAGCATGCCAGATCACTCTAGTCCTGGTGGAGCATGCCAGATTACTCTTGTCCTGGTGGATCATGCCAGATCACTCTTGTCCTGGTGGATCATGCCAGATCACTCTTGTTCTGGTGGAGCATGCCAGATCACTCTTGTCCTGGTGGATCATGCCAGGTCACTCTTGCCCTGGTGGAGCATGCAAGATCACTCTTGTCCTGGTGGAGCATGCCATATCACTCTTGTCCTGGTGGAGCATGCCAGATCACGCTTGTCCTAGTGGAGCATGCCAGATCGCTCTTGTCCTGGTGGAGTATGCCAGATCACTCTAGTCCTGGTGGAGCATGCCAGACCACTCTTGTCCTGGTGGATCATGCCAGATCACTCTTGTCCTGGTGGATCATGCCAGATCACTCTTGTTCTGGTGGAGCATGCCAGATCACTCTTGTCCTGGTGGAGCATGCCAGATCACTCTAGTACTGGTGGATAATGCCAGATCACTCTTGTCCTGGTGGAGCATGCCAGATCACTCGTGTCCTGGTGGATCATGCCAGATCACTCTTGTCCTGGTGGATCATGCCAGATCACTCTTGTCCAGGTGGAGCATGCCATATCACTCTTGTCCTGGTGGATCATGCCAGATCACTCTTGACCTGGTGGATCATGCCAGATCACTCTTGTCCTGGTGGAGCATGCCAGATCACTCTTGTCCTGGTGGATCATGCCATATCACCCTTGTCCTGGTGGATCATGCCAGATCACTCTTGTCCTGGTGGAGCATGCCAGATCACTATTGTCCTTGTGGAGCATGCCATATCACGCTTGTCCTGGTGGATCATGCCAGATCACTCTAGTCATGATGGAGTATGCAAGATCACTCTTGTCCTGGTGGAGCATGCCAGATCACTCTGTCCTGGTGGAGCATGCCAGATCACTCTTGTCCTGGTGGATCATGCCAGATCACTCTAGTCATGATGGAATGCTGGTGGAGCATGCCGATCACCTTGTCTGGGGGCATGCCAGATCACTCTTGTCCTGGTGGATCATGCCAGATCACTCTTGTCCTGGTGGAGCATGCCAGATCACTCTTGTCCTGGTGGAGCATGCCAGATCACTCTAGTACTGGTGGATATGCCAGATCACTCTTGTCCTGGTGGAGCATGCCAGATCACTCGTGTCCTGGTGGATCATGCCAGATCACTCTTGTCCTGGTGGATCATGCCAGATCACTCTTGTCCAGGTGGAGCATGCCATATCACTCTTGTCCTGGTGGATCATGCCAGATCACTCTTGCTGATGGAGCATGCCAGATCACTCTTGTCCTGGTGGAGCATGCCAGATCACTCTTGTCCTGGTGGAGCATGCCAGATCACTCTTGTCCTGGTGGATCATGCCAGATCACTCTTGTCCTGTGGAATGCAATCACTCTTGTCCTGGTGGAGCATGCCAGATCACTCTTGTCCTGGTGGAGCATGCCAGATCACTCTTGTCCTGGTGGATCATGCCAGATCACTCTAGTCCTGGTGGAGCATGCCAGATCACTCTTCCTGTGGAGCATGCCAGATCACTCTTATCACTCTTGTCCTGGTGGAGCATGCCAGATCACTCTTGTCCTGGTGGAGCATGTCAGATCACTCTTGTCCTGGTGGAGCATGCCAGATCACTCTAGTCCTGGTGGAGCATGCCAGATCACTATATTCCTGATGGAGCATGCCAGATCACTCTTGTCCTGGTGGAGCATGCCAGATCACTCTTGTCCTGGTGGAGCATGCCAGATCACTCTTGTCCTGGTGGAGCATGCCAGATCACTCTTGTTCTGGTGGATTATGCCAGATCACTCTTTTCCTGGTGGAGCATGCCAGATCACGCTTGTCCTAGTGGAGCATGCCAGATCACTCTTGTCCTGGTGGAGCATGCCATATCACTCTATTCCTGATGGAGCATGCCAGATCACTCTTGTCCTGGTGGAGCATGCCAGATCACTATTGTCCTGGTGGAGCATGCCAGATCACTCTTGTCCTGGTGGAGCATGCCAGATCACTCTTGTTCTGGTGGATTATGCCAGATCACTCTTGTCCTGGTGGAGCATGCCAGATCACTCTTGTCCTAGTGGACCATGCCAGATAACTCTTGTCCTGGTGGAGCATGCCAGATCACTCTAGTCCTGGTGGAGCATGCCAGATTACTCTTGTCCTGGTGGATCATGCCAGATCACTCTTGTCCTGGTGGATCATGCCAGATCACTCTTATTCTGGTGGAGCATGCCAGATCACTCTTGTCCTGGTGGATCATGCCAGGTCACTCTTGCCCTGGTGGAGCATGCAAGATCACTCTTGTCCTGGTGGAGCATGCCATATCACTATTGTCCTGGTGGAGCATGCCAGATCACGCTTGTCCTAGTGGAGCATGCCAGATCGCTCTTGTCCTGGTGGAGTATGCCAGATCACTCTAGTCCTGGTGGAGCATGCCAGATCACTCTTGTCCTGGTGGATCATGCCAGATCACTCTTGTCCTAGTGGATCATGCAAGATCACTCTTGTTCTGGTGGAGCATGCCAGATAACTCTTGTCCTGGTGGAGCATGCCAGATCACTCTAGTACTGGTGGATAATGCCAGATCACTCTTGTCCTGGTGGAGCATGCCAGATCACTCGTGTCCTGGTGGATCATGCCAGATCACTCTTGTCCTGGTGGATCATGCCAGATCACTCTTGTCCAGGTGGAGCATGCCATATCACTCTTGTCCTGGTGGATCATGCCAGATCACTCTTGACCTGGTGGATCATGCCAGATCACTCTTGTCCTGGTGGAGCATGCCAGATCACTCTTGTCCTGGTGGATCATGCCATATCACCCTTGTCCTGGTGGATCATGCCAGATCACTCTTGTCCTGGTGGAGCATGCCAGATCACTATTGTCCTTGTGGAGCATGCCATATCACGCTTGTCCTGGTGGATCATGCCAGATCACTCTAGTCATGATGGAGTATGCAAGATCACTCTTGTCCTGGTGGAGCATGCCAGATCACTCTTGTCCTGGTGGAGCATGCCAGATCACTCTTGTCCTGGTGGATCATGCCAGATCACTCCTGTCCTGGTGGAGCATGCTAGATCACTCTTGTCCTGGTGGAGCATGCCAGATCACTCTTGTCCTGGTGGAGCATGTCAGATCACTCTTGTCCTGGTGGAGCATGCCAGATCACTCTAGTCCTGGTGGAGCATGCCAGATCACTATATTCCTGATGGAGCATGCCAGATCACTCTTGTCCTGGTGGAGCATGCCAGATCACTCTTGTCCTGGTGGAGCATGCCAGATCAATCTTGTCCTGGTGGAGCATGCCAGATCACTCTTGTTCTGGTGGATTATGCCAGATCACTCTTGTCCTGGTGGAGCATGCCAGATCACGCTTGTCCTGGTGGAGCATGCCAGATCACTCTTGTCCTGGTGGATCATGCCAGATCACTCTTGTCCTGGTGGATCATGCCAGATCACTCTTGTTCTGGTGGAGCATGCCAGATCACTCTAGTCCTGATGGAGCATGCCAGATCACTCTTGTCCTGGTGGAGCATGCCAGATCACTCTAGTCCTGATGGAGCATGCCATATCACTCTTGTCCTGGTGGAGCATGCCAGATCACTCTTGTCCTGGTGGAGCATGCCAGATCACTCTTGTCCTGGTGGATCATGCCAGATCTCTCCTGTCCTGGTGGAGCATGCCAGATCACTCTTGTCCTGGTGGAGCATGCCAGATCACTCTTGTCCTAGTGGAGCATGCCATATCACTCTTGTCCTGGTGGAGCATACCAGATATATCTAGTCCTGGTGGAGCATGCCAGATCACTCTATTCCTGATGGAGCATGCCATATCAATCTTGTCCTGGTGGAGCATGCCAGATCACTCTTGTCCTGGTGGAGCATGCCAGATCACTCTTGTCCTGGTGGAGCATGCCAGATCACTCTTGTCCTGGTGGAGCATGCCAGATCACCCTTGTCCTGGTGGAGCATGCCAGATCACGCTTGTCCTAGTGGAGCATGCCAGATCACTCTTGTCCTGGTGGAGCATGGCAGATCACTCTAGTCATTGTGGAGCATGCCAGAATACTCTTGTCCTGGTGGATCATGCCAGATCACTCTTGTCCTGGTGGCTCATGCCAGCTCACTCTTGTTCTGGTGGAGCATGCCAGATCACTCTTGTCCTGGTGGATCATGCCAGATCACTCTTGTCCTGGTGGAGCATGCCAGATCACTCTTGTCCTGGTGGATCATGCCAGATCACTCTTGTCCTGGTGGATCATGCAAGATCACTCTTGTCCAGGTGGAGCATGCCAGATCACTCTTGTCCTGGTGGAGCATGCCATAACACTCTTGTCCTGGTGGAGCATGCCAGATCACTCTTGTCCTGGTGGAGCATGCCAGATCACTCTTGTCCTGGTGGAGCATGCCAGATCACTCTAGTCCTGGTGGAGCATGCCAGATCACTCTATTCCTGATGGAGCATGCCAGATCACTCTTGTCCTGGTGGAGCATGCCAGATCACTCTTGTCCTGGAGGAGCATGCCAGATCACTCTTGTCCTGGTGGAGCATGCCATATCACTCTTGTTCTGGTGGATTATGCCAGATCACTCTTGTCCTGGTGGAGCATGCCAGATCACGCTTGTCCTAGTGGAGCATGCCATATCACTCTTGTCCTGGTGGAGCATGCCAGATCACTCTAGTCCTGATGGAGCATGCCAGATCACTATTGTCCTGGTGGATCATGCCAGATTACTCTTGTCCTGGTGGATCATGCCAGATCACTCTTGTTCTGGTGGAGCATGCCAGATCACTCTTGTCCTGGTGGATCATGCCAGATCACTCTTGTCCTGGTGGAGCATGCCAGATCACTCTTGTCCTGGTGGAGCATGCCAGATCACTCTATCCTGATGGAGCATGCCAGATCACTCTGTCCTGGTGGAGCATGCCAATCACTCTTGTCCTGGGGAGCATGCAGATTTGTCCTGGTGGACATGCCAGATCACTCCTGTCCTGGTGACATGCCAGATCACTCTTGTCCTGGTGGAGCATGCCAGATCACTCTTGTCCTGGTGGAGCATGCCAGATCACTCTTGTCCTGGTGGAGCATGCCAGATCACGATGTCCTAGTGGAGCATGCCAGATCACTCTTGTCCTGGTGGAACATGCCAGATCACTCTTGTCATGGTGAGCATGCCAGATCACTCTTGTCCTGGTGGATCATGCCAGATCACTCTGTCCTGGTGGATCATGCCAGATCACTCTGTTCTGGTGGAGCATGCCAGATCACTCTTGTCCTGGTGGAGCATGCCAGATCACTCTAGTCTGTGGACATGCCAGTCACTCTTGTCCTGTGGACATCCAATCACTCTTGTCCTGGTGGATCATGCCAGATCACTCTTGTCCTGGTGGATCATGCCAGATCACTCTTGTCCTGGTGGATCATGCCAGATCACTCTTGTCCTGGTGGAGCATGCCAGATCACTCTTGTCCTGGTGGATCATGCCAGATCACTCTTGTCCTGGTGGATCATGCCAGATCACTCTTGTCCTGGTGGAGCATGCCAGATCACTCTTGTCCTGGTGGAGCATGCCATATCACTCTTGTCCTGGTGGATCATGCCAGATCACTCTAGTCCTGATGGAGCATGCCAGATCACTCTTGTCCTGGTGGAGCATGCCAGATCACTCTTGTCCTGGTGGAGCATGCCAGATCACTCTTGTCCTGGTGGATCATGCCAGATCACTCCTGTCCTGGTGGAGCATGCCAGATCACTCTTGTCCTGGTGGAGCAAGCCAGATCACTCTTGTCCTGGTGGAGCAGGCCAGATCACTCTTGTCCTGGTGGAGCATGCCAGATCACTCTAGTCCTGGTGGAGCATGCCAGATCACTCTATTCCTGATGGAGCATGCCAGATCACTCTTGTCCTGGTGGAGCATGCCAGATCACTCTTGTTCTGGTGGAATATTCCAGATCACTCTTGTCCTGGTGGAGCATGCCAGATCACTCTTGTCCTGGTGGAGCATGCCAGATCACTCTAGTCCTGGTGGAGCATGCCATATCACTCTTGTCCTGGTGGATCATGCCAGATCACTCTTGTCCTGGTGGATCATGCCAGATCACTCTTGTTCTGGTGGAGCATGCCAGATCACTCTTGTCATGGTGGAGCATGCCAGATCACTCTAGTACTGGTGGATCATGCCAGATCACTCTTGTCCTGGTGGAGCATGCCAGATCACTCGTGTCCTGGTGGATCATGCCAGATCACTCTTTTCCTGGTGGATCATGCCAGATCACTCTTGTCCTGGTGGAGCATGCCATATCACTCTTGTCCTGGTGGATCATGCCAGATCACTCTTGTCCTGGTGGATCATGCCAGATAACTCTTGTCCTGGTGGATCATGCCAGATCACTCTTGTCCTGGTGGAGCATGCCAGATCACTCTTGTCCTGGTGGATCATGCCATATCACTCTTGTCCTGGTGGAGCATGCCAGATCACTCTTGTCCTGGTGGAGCATGCCAGATCACTCTTGTCCTGGTGGAGCATGCCAGATCACTCTTGTCCTGGTGTAGCATGCCAGATCACTCTTGTTCTGGTGGATTATGCCAGATCACTCTTGTCCTGGTGGAGCATGCCAGATCACGCTTGTCCTAGTGGAGCATGCCAGATCACTCTTGTCCTGGTGGAGCATGCCAGATCACTCTAGTCCTGGTGGAGCATGCCAGATCACTCTTGTCCTGGTGGATCATGCCAGATCACTCTTGTCCTGGTGGTTCATGCCAGATCACTCTTGTTCTGGTGGAGCATGCCAGATCACTCTTGTCCTGGCGGAGCATGCCAGATCACTATTGTCCTGGTGGATCATGCCAGATCACTCCTGTCCTGGTGGAGCATGCCAGATCACTCTTGTCCTGGTGGAGCATGCCAGATCACTCTAGTACTAGTGGATCATGCCAGATCACTCTTGTCCTGGTGAAGCATGCCAGATCGCTCGTGTCCTGGTGGATCATGCCAGATCACTCTTGTCCTGGTGGATCATGCCAGATCACTCTTGTCCTGGTGGAGCATGCCATATCACTCGTGTCCTGGTGGATCATGCCAGATCACTCTTGTCCTGGTGGATCATGCCAGATCACTCTTGTCCTGGTGGAGCATGCCAGATCACTCTTGTCCTGGTGGATCATGCCAGATCACTCTTGTCCTGGTGGATCATGCCAGATCACTCTTGTCCTGGTGGATCATGCCAGATCACTCTTGTCCTGGTGGAGCATGCCAGATCACTCTTGTCCTGGTGGAGCATGCCATATCACTCTTGTCCTGGTGGATCATGCCAGATCACTCTTGTCCTGGTGGATCATGCCAGATCACTATTGTCCTGATGGAGCATGCCAGATCACTCTTGTCCTGGTGGAGCATGCCAGATCACGCTTGTCCTAGTGGAGCATGCCAGATCACTCTTGTATGCCACACTTAGGGAGTATACTCTTCTAGAGGTATGCCACACTTAGGGAGTATACTCTTCTAGAGGTATGCCACACTTAGGGAGTATACTCTTCTAGAGGTATGCCACACTTAGGGAGTATACTCTTCTAGAGGTATGCCACACTTAGGGAGTATACTCTTCTAGAGGTATGCCACACTTAGGAGTATACTCTTCTAGAGGTATGCCACACTTAGGGAGTATACTCTTGTAGAGGTATGCCACACTTAGGGAGTATACTCTTCTAGAGGTATGCCACACTTAGGGAGTATACTCTTCTAGAGGTATGCCACACTTAGGGAGTATACTCTTCTAGAGGTATGCCACACTTAGGGAGTATACTCTTCTAGAGGTATGCCACACTTAGGGAGTATACTCTTCTAGAGGTATGCCACACTTAGGGAGTATACTCTTCTAGAGGTATGCCACACTTAGGAGTATACTCTTCTAGAGGTATGCCACACTTAGGAGTATACTCTTCTAGAGGTATGCCACACTTAGGGAGTATACTCTTCTAGAGGTATGCCACACTTAGGGAGTATACTCTTCTAGAGGTATGCCACACTTAGGGAGTATACTCTTCTAGAGGTATGCCACACTTAGGGAGTATACTCTTCTAGAGGTATGCCACACTTAGGGAGTATACTCTTCTAGAGGTATGCCACACTTAGGGAGTATACTCTTCTAGAGGTATGCCACACTTAGGGAGTATACTCTTCTAGAGGTATGCCACACTTAGGGAGTATACTCTTCTAGAGGTATGCCACACTTAGGGAGTATACTCTTCTAGAGGTATGCCACACTTAGGGAGTATACTCTTCTAGAGGTATGCCACACTTAGGAGTATACTCTTCTAGAGGTATGCCACACTTAGGAGTATACTCATCTAGAGGTATGCCACACTTAGGAGTATACTCATCTAGAGGTATGCCACACTTAGGGAGTATACTCATCTAGAGGTATGCCACACTTAGGAGTATACTCATCTAGAGGTATGCCACACTTAGGAGTATACTCTTCTAGAGGTATGCCACACTTAGGGAGTATACTCTTGTAGAGGTATGCCACACTTAGGGAGTATACTCTTCTAGAGGTATGCCACACTTAGGGAGTATACTCTTCTAGAGGTATGCCACACTTAGGGAGTATACTCTTCTAGAGGTATGCCACACTTAGGGAGTATACTCTTCTAGAGGTATGCCACACTTAGGGAGTATACTCTTCTAGAGGTATGCCACACTTAGGGAGTATACTCTTCTAGAGGTATGCCACACTTAGGGAGTATACTCTTCTAGAGGTATGCCACACTTAGGGAGTATACTCTTCTAGAGGTATGCCACACTTAGGGAGTATACTCTTCTAGAGGTATGCCACACTTAGGGAGTATACTCTTCTAGAGGTATGCCACACTTAGGGAGTATACTCTTCTAGAGGTATGCCACACTTAGGGAGTATACTCTTCTAGAGGTATGCCACACTTAGGGAGTATACTCTTTAGAGGTATGCCACACTTAGGGAGTATACTCTTCTAGAGGTATGCCACACTTAGGGAGTATACTCTTCTAGAGGTATGCCACACTTAGGGAGTATACTCTTCTAGAGGTATGCCACTTAGGAGTATACTCTTCTAGAGGTATGCCACACTTAGGGAGTATACTCTTCTAGAGGTATGCCACACTTAGGGAGTATACTCTTCTAGAGGTATGCCACACTTAGGGAGTATACTCTTCTAGAGGTATGCCACACTTAGGGAGTATACTCTTCTAGAGGTATGCCACACTTAGGGAGTATACTCTTCTAGAGGTATGCCACACTTAGGGAGTATACTCTTCTAGAGGTATGCCACACTTAGGGAGTATACTCTTCTAGAGGTATGCCACACTTAGGGAGTATACTCTTCTAGAGGTATGCCACACTTAGGGAGTATACTCTTCTAGAGGTATGCCACACTTAGGGAGTATACTCTTCTAGAGGTATGCCACACTTAGGGAGTATACTCTTCTAGAGGTATGCCACACTTAGGGAGTATACTCTTCTAGAGGTATGCCACACTTAGGAGTATACTCTTCTAGAGGTATGCCACACTTAGGAGTATACTCTTCTAGAGGTATGCCACACTTAGGGAGTATACTCTTCTAGAGGTATGCCACACTTAGGGAGTATACTCTTCTAGAGGTATGCCACACTTAGGGAGTATACTCTTCTAGAGGTATGCCACACTTAGGGAGTATACTCTTCTAGAGGTATGCCACACTTAGGGAGTATACTCTTCTAGAGGTATGCCACACTTAGGGAGTATACTCTTCTAGAGGTATGCCACACTTAGGGAGTATACTCTTCTAGAGGTATGCCACACTTAGGGAGTATACTCTTCTAGAGGTATGCCACACTTAGGGAGTATACTCTTCTAGAGGTATGCCACACTTAGGGAGTATACTCTTCTAGAGGTATGCCACACTTAGGGAGTATACTCTTCTAGAGGTATGCCACACTTAGGGAGTATACTCTTCTAGAGGTATGCCACACTTAGGGAGTATACTCTTCTAGAGGTATGCCACACTTAGGGAGTATACTCTTCTAGAGGTATGCCACACTTAGGGAGTATACTCTTCTAGAGGTATGCCACACTTAGGGAGTATACTCTTCTAGAGGTATGCCACACTTAGGGAGTATACTCTTCTAGAGGTATGCCACACTTAGGGAGTATACTCTTCTAGAGGTATGCCACACTTAGGAGTATACTCTTCTAGAGGTATGCCACACTTAGGGAGTATACTCTTCTAGAGGTATGCCACACTTAGGGAGTATACTCTTCTAGAGGTATGCCACACTTAGGGAGTATACTCTTCTAGAGGTATGCCACACTTAGGGAGTATACTCTTCTAGAGGTATGCCACACTTAGGGAGTATACTCTTCTAGAGGTATGCCACACTTAGGGAGTATACTCTTCTAGAGGTATGCCACACTTAGGGAGTATACTCTTCTAGAGGTATGCCACACTTAGGGAGTATACTCTTCTAGAGGTATGCCACACTTAGGGAGTATACTCTTCTAGAGGTATGCCACACTTAGGGAGTATACTCTTCTAGAGGTATGCCACACTTAGGGAGTATACTCTTCTAGAGGTATGCCACACTTAGGGAGTATACTCTTCTAGAGGTATGCCACACTTAGGGAGTATACTCTTCTAGAGGTATGCCACACTTAGGGAGTATACTCTTCTAGAGGTATGCCACACTTAGGGAGTATACTCTTCTAGAGGTATGCCACACTTAGGGAGTATACTCTTCTAGAGGTATGCCACACTTAGGGAGTATACTCTTCTAGAGGTATGCCACACTTAGGGAGTATACTCTTCTAGAGGTATGCCACACTTAGGGAGTATACTCTTCTAGAGGTATGCCACACTTAGGGAGTATACTCTTCTAGAGGTATGCCACACTTAGGGAGTATACTCTTCTAGAGGTATGCCACACTTAGGGAGTATACTCTTCTAGAGGTATGCCACACTTAGGGAGTATACTCTTCTAGAGGTATGCCACACTTAGGGAGTATACTCTTCTAGAGGTATGCCACACTTAGGGAGTATACTCTTCTAGAGGTATGCCACACTTAGGGAGTATACTCTTCTAGAGGTATGCCACACTTAGGGAGTATACTCTTCTAGAGGTATGCCACACTTAGGGAGTATACTCTTCTAGAGGTATGCCACACTTAGGGAGTATACTCTTCTAGAGGTATGCCACACTTAGGGAGTATACTCTTCTAGAGGTATGCCACACTTAGGGAGTATACTCTTCTAGAGGTATGCCACACTTAGGGAGTATACTCTTCTAGAGGTATGCCACACTTAGGGAGTATACTCTTCTAGAGGTATGCCACACTTAGGGAGTATACTCTTCTAGAGGTATGCCACACTTAGGGAGTATACTCTTCTAGAGGTATGCCACACTTAGGGAGTATACTCTTCTAGAGGTATGCCACACTTAGGGAGTATACTCTTCTAGAGGTATGCCACACTTAGGGAGTATACTCTTCTAGAGGTATGCCACACTTAGGGAGTATACTCTTCTAGAGGTATGCCACACTTAGGGAGTATACTCTTCTAGAGGTATGCCACACTTAGGGAGTATACTCTTCTAGAGGTATGCCACACTAGGGAGTATACTCTTCTAGAGGTCACAGAGTATACTCTCTAGAGTATGCCACACTTAGAGTATACTCTTCTGAGGTATGCCACACTTAGGAGTATACTCTTCTAGAGGTATGCCACACTTAGGGAGTATACTCTTCTAGAGGTATGCCACACTTAGGGAGTATACTCTTCTAGAGGTATGCCACACTTAGGGAGTATACTCTTCTAGAGGTATGCCACACTTAGGGAGTATACTCTTCTAGAGGTATGCCACACTTAGGGAGTATACTCTTCTAGAGGTATGCCACACTTAGGGAGTATACTCTTCTAGAGGTATGCCACACTTAGGGAGTATACTCTTCTAGAGGTATGCCACACTTAGGGAGTATACTCTTCTAGAGGTATGCCACACTTAGGGAGTATACTCTTCTAGAGGTATGCCACACTTAGGGAGTATACTCTTCTAGAGGTATGCCACACTTAGGGAGTATACTCTTCTAGAGGTATGCCACACTTAGGGAGTATACTCTTCTAGAGGTATGCCACACTTAGGAGTATACTCTTCTAGAGGTATGCCACACTTAGGGAGTATACTCTTCTAGAGGTATGCCACACTTAGGGAGTATACTCTTCTAGAGGTATGCCACACTTAGGGAGTATACTCTTCTAGAGGTATGCCACACTTAGGGAGTATACTCTTCTAGAGGTATGCCACACTTAGGGAGTATACTCTTCTAGAGGTATGCCACACTTAGGGAGTATACTCTTCTAGAGGTATGCCACACTTAGGGAGTATACTCTTCTAGAGGTATGCCACACTTAGGGAGTATACTCTTCTAGAGGTATGCCACACTTAGGGAGTATACTCTTCTAGAGGTATGCCACACTTAGGGAGTATACTCTTCTAGAGGTATGCCACACTTAGGGAGTATACTCTTCTAGAGGTATGCCACACTTAGGGAGTATACTCTTCTAGAGGTATGCCACACTTAGGGAGTATACTCTTCTAGAGGTATGCCACACTTAGGGAGTATACTCTTCTAGAGGTATGCCACACTTAGGAGTATACTCTTCTAGAGGTATGCCACACTTAGGGAGTATACTCTTCTAGAGGTATGCCACACTTAGGAGTATACTCTTCTAGAGGTATGCCACACTTAGGAGTATACTCTTCTAGAGGTATGCCACACTTAGGGAGTATACTCTTCTAGAGGTATGCCACACTTAGGGAGTATACTCTTCTAGAGGTATGCCACACTTAGGGAGTATACTCTTCTAGAGGTATGCCACACTTAGGGAGTATACTCTTCTAGAGGTATGCCACACTTAGGGAGTATACTCTTCTAGAGGTATGCCACACTTAGGGAGTATACTCTTCTAGAGGTATGCCACACTTAGGGAGTATACTCTTCTAGAGGTATGCCACACTTAGGGAGTATACTCTTCTAGAGGTATGCCACACTTAGGGAGTATACTCTTCTAGAGGTATGCCACACTTAGGGAGTATACTCTTCTAGAGGTATGCCACACTTAGGGAGTATACTCTTCTAGAGGTATGCCACACTTAGGGAGTATACTCTTCTAGAGGTATGCCACACTTAGGGAGTATACTCTTCTAGAGGTATGCCACACTTAGGGAGTATACTCTTCTAGAGGTATGCCACACTTAGGGAGTATACTCTTCTAGAGGTATGCCACACTTAGGGAGTATACTCTTCTAGAGGTATGCCACACTTAGGAGTATACTCATCTAGAGGTATGCCACACTTAGGATAGAGTATACTCTCTAGAGGTATGCCACACTTAGGAGTATACTCTTCTAGAGGTATGCCACACTTAGGGAGTATACTCTTCTAGAGGTATGCCACACTTAGGGAGTATACTCTTCTAGAGGTATGCCACACTTAGGGAGTATACTCTTCTAGAGGTATGCCACACTTAGGGAGTATACTCTTCTAGAGGTATGCCACACTTAGGGAGTATACTCTTCTAGAGGTATGCCACACTTAGGGAGTATACTCTTCTAGAGGTATGCCACACTTAGGGAGTATACTCTTCTAGAGGTATGCCACACTTAGGGAGTATACTCTTCTAGAGGTATGCCACACTTAGGGAGTATACTCTTCTAGAGGTATGCCACACTTAGGGAGTATACTCTTCTAGAGGTATGCCACACTTAGGAGTATACTCTTCTAGAGGTATGCCACACTTAGGGAGTATACTCTTCTAGAGGTATGCCACACTTAGGGAGTATACTCTTCTAGAGGTATGCCACACTTAGGGAGTATACTCTTCTAGAGGTATGCCACACTTAGGGAGTATACTCTTCTAGAGGTATGCCACACTTAGGGAGTATACTCTTCTAGAGGTATGCCACACTTAGGGAGTATACTCTTCTAGAGGTATGCCACACTTAGGGAGTATACTCTTCTAGAGGTATGCCACACTTAGGGAGTATACTCTTCTAGAGGTATGCCACACTTAGGGAGTATACTCTTCTAGAGGTATGCCACACTTAGGGAGTATACTCTTCTAGAGGTATGCCACACTTAGGGAGTATACTCTTCTAGAGGTATGCCACACTTAGGGAGTATACTCTTCTAGAGGTATGCCACACTTAGGGAGTATACTCTTCTAGAGGTATGCC
>CM026401.1:27125551-27186009 GCA_014843695.1 Archivesica marissinica
GTATAAACTACTATGTGTATAAACTACTATGTGTATAAACTACTATGTGTATAAACTACTATGTGTATAAACTACTATGTGTATAAACTACTATGTGTATAAACTACTATGTGTATAAACTACTATGTGTATAAAATACTATGTGTATAAACTACTAGGTGTATAAACTACTATGCGTATAAAATACTAGGTGTATTAACTACTATGTGTATAAACTACTATGTGTATTAACTACTATGTGTATAAACTACTATGTGTATAAACTACTATGTGTATAAACTACTATATGTATAAACTACTATGTGTATATAATACTAGGTGTATTAACTACTATGTGTATAAACTACTATGTGTATTAACTACTATGTGTATAAACTACTATGTGTATAAACTACTATGTGTATAAACTACTATGTGTATAAAATACTAGGTGTATAAACTACTATGTGTATAAAATACTAGGTGTATTAACTACTATGTGTATAAAATACTAGGTGTATAACTACTATGTGTATAAAATACTAGGTGTATAACTACTTGTGTATAAACTACTATGTGTATAAACTACTATGTGTATAAACTACTATGTGTATAAACTACTATGTGTATTAACTACTATGTGTATAAAATACTATGTGTATAAACTACTATGTGTATAAACTACTATGTGTATAAACTACTATGTGTATAAACTACTATGTGTATAAACTACTATGTGTATAAACTACTATGTGTATAAACTACTATGTGTATAAACTACTATGTGTATAAACTACTATGTGTATAAACTACTATGTGTATAAACTACTATGTGTATAAACTACTATGTGTATAAACTACTATGTGTATAAACTACTATGTGTATAAACTACTATGTGTATAAAATACTATGTGTATAAACTACTATGTGTATAAAATACTATGTGTATTAACTACTATGTGTATAAAATACTAGGTGTATAAACTACTATGTGTATAAACTACTATGTGTATAAACTACTAGGTGTATAAACTACTATGTGTATAAAATACTATGTGTATAAACTACTATGTGTATAAAATACTAGGTGTATAAACTACTATGTGTATAAACTACTATGTGTATAAACTACTATGTGTATAAACTACTATGTGTATAAACTACTATGTGTATAAACTACTATGTGTATAAACTACTAGTGTATAAATACTAGTGTATAATATAGGTGTATAAACTACTATGTGTATAAACTACTATGTGTATAAACTACTATGTGTATAAAATACTATGTGTATAAACTACTATGTGTATAAACTACTATGTGTATAAATACTACTATGTGTATAAACTACTATGTGTATAAACTACTATGTGTATAAACTACTATGTGTATAAACTACTAGGTGTATAAACTAGTATGTGTATAAAATACTAGGTGTATTAACTACTATGTGTATGAAATACTAGGTGTATTAAATAATATGTGTATAAACTACTAGGTGTATAAACTACTATGTGTATAAAATAATATGTGTATAAACTACTATGTGTATGAAATACTATGTATAGTAACTACTATGTTTATTAACTACTATGTGTATAAAATGCTATGTGTATAAACTACTATGTGTATAAACTACTATGTGTATAAACTACTATGTGTATAAAATACTATGTGTATAAACTACTATGTGCATAAACTACTATGTGTATAAACTACTATGTGTATACACTACTATGTGTATAATCTACTATGTGTATAAACTACTATGCGTATAAACTACTATGTGTATAAACTACTATATGTATAAACTACTATGTGTATAAACTAATATGTGTATAAACTACTATTTGTATAAACTACTATGTGTATAAACTACTATGTGTATAAAATACTATGTGTATTAACTAGTATGTGTATAAATTACTATGTGTATAAACTACTATGTGTATAAACTAATATGTGTATAAACTACTATGTGTATAAACTACTATGTGTATAAACTACTATGTGTATAAAATACTAGGTGTATAAACTACTATGTGTATAAACTACTATGTGTATTAACTACTATGTGTATAAAATACTATGTGTATAAACTACTAGGTGTATAAACTACTATGCGTATAAAATACTAGGTCTATTAACTACTATGTGTATAAACTACTATGTGTATTAACTACTATGTGTATAAACTACTATGTGTATAAACTACTATGTGTATAAACTACTATATGTATAAACTACTATGTGCATATAATACTAGGTGTATTAACTACTATGTGTATAAACTACTATGTGTATTAACTAATATGTGTATAAACTACTATGTGTATAAACTACTATGTGTATAAACTATTATGTGTATAAAATAGTAGGTGTATTAACTACTATGTGTATGAAATACTAGGTGTATTAACTACTATGTGTATAAAATACTAGGTGTATTAACTACTATGTGTATAAAATACTAGGTGTATTAACTACTGTGTGTATAAAATACTAGGTGTATAAACTACTATGCGTATAAAATACTAGGTGTATTAACTACTATGTGTATAAACTACTATGTGTATTAACTACTATATGTATAAACTACTATGTGTATACACTACTATGTGTATAAACAAATATGTGTATAAACTACTAGGTGTATAAACTTCTATGTGTATAAACTACTAGGTGTATAAACTACTAGGTGTATAAACTTCTATGTGTATAAACTACTAGGTGTATAATCTACTATGTGTATAAACTACTATGTGTATAAACTACTATGTGTATAAACTACTAGGTGTATAAACTTCTATGTGTATAAACTACTATGTGTATAAACTACTAGGTGTATAAAATAATATGTGTATAAACTACTATGTGTATAAAATACTATGTGTATAAACTACTATGTGTATAAACTACTATGTGTATAAAATACTATGTGTATAAATTACTATGTGTATAAACTACTAGGTGTATAAACTACTATGTGTATAAAATAATATGTGTATAAACTACTATGTGTATGAAATACTATGTATAGTAACTACTATGTTTATTAACTACTATGTGTATAAAATGCTATGTGTATAAACTACTATGTGTATACACTACTATGTGTATAAACTACTATGTGTATTAAATACTATGTGTATAAACTACTATGTGTATAAACTACTATGTGTATAAACTACCATGTGTATAAAATACTAGGTGTATTAACTACTATGTGTATAATATACTAGGTGTATTAACTACTGTGTGTATAAAATACTAGGTGTATAAACTACTATGCGTATAAAATACTAGGTGTATTAACTACTATGTGTATAAACTACTATGTGTATTAACTACTATGTGTATAAACTACTATGTGTATAAACTACTATGTGTATAAACTACTATGTGTATAAAATACTAGGTGTATAAACTACTATGTGTATAACTACTATGTGTATTAACTACTATGTGTATAAACTACTATGTGTATAAACTACTAGGTGTATAAACTACTATGTGTATAAACTACTATGTGTATAAAC
Source organism: Archivesica marissinica (assembly GCA_014843695.1). Taxonomy (NCBI): domain Eukaryota; kingdom Metazoa; phylum Mollusca; class Bivalvia; order Venerida; family Vesicomyidae; genus Archivesica; species Archivesica marissinica. The sequence continues at coordinate 27,129,072 of CM026401.1, forward strand.
TAATATGTGTATAAACTACTATGTGTATAAACTACTATGTGTATAAACTACTAGGTGTATAACTATATGTGTATAAAATACTAGGTGTATTAACTACTATGTGTATGAAATACTAGGTGTATTAACTACTATGTGTATAAACTACTAGGTGTATAAACTACTATGTGTATAAAATACTATGTGTATAAACTACTATGTGTATAAATATATGTTAAACTACTATGTGTATAACTACTATGTGTATAAACTACTATGTGTATAAACTACTATGTGTATAAACTACTATGTGTATAAACTACTATGTGTATAAACTACTATGTGTATAAACTACTATGTGTATAAACTACTAGGTGTATAAACTACTATGTGTATAAACTACTAGGTGTATAAACTACTATGTGTATAAACTACTATGTGTATAAACTACTATGTGTATAAACTACTAGGTGTATAAACTACTATGTGTATAAACTACTATGTGTATAAACTACTAGGTGTATAAAATACTATGTGTATAAACTACTATGTGTATAAAATACTATGTGTATAAACTACTATGTGTATAAACTACTATGTGTATAAAATACTATGTGTATAAATTACTATGTGTATAAACTACTATGTGTATTAAATGCTATGTGTATGAAATACTATGTGTATTAACTACTATGTGTATAAAATGCTATGTGTATTAACTACTATGTGTATAAAATAATATGTGTATAAACTACTATTTGTATAAACTACTATGTGTATAAAATACTATGTGTATAAACTACTATGTGTATAAACTACTATGTGTATAAACTACTATGTGTATAAACTACTATGTGTATAATCTACTATGTGTATAAACTACTATGCGTATAAACTACTATGTGTATAATCTACTATGTGTATAAACTACTATGTGTATAAACTACTATGTGTATAAACTACTATGTGTATAAACTACTATGTGTATAAACTACTATGTGTATAAAATACTAGGTGTATTATCGACTATATGTATAAACTACTATGTGTATTAACTACTATGTGTATAAACTACTATGTGTATAAACTACTATGTGTATAACATACTAGGTGTATAAACTACTATGTGTATAAACTACTATGTGTATAAAATACTAGGTGTATTAACTATTGTGTGTATAAAATACTAGGTGTATAAACTACTATGCGTATAAAATACTAGGTGTGTTAACTACTATGTGTATAAACTAATATTTGTATTAACTACTATGTGTATAAACTACTATGTGCATAAACTACTATGTGTGTAAAATACTAGGTGTATAAACTACTATATGTATAATCTACTATGTGTATTAACTACTATGTGTATAAAATACTATGTGTATAAACTACTAGGTGTATAAACTTCTATGTGTATAAACTACTAGGTGTATAAACTAATATGTGTATAAACTACTATGTGTATAAACTACTATGTGTATAAACTACTAGGTGTATAAACTAGTATGTGTATAAAAGTTATTACTAGGTGTATAACTACTATGTGTATAATACTAGGTGTATTAACTACTATGTGTATAAAATACTATGTGTATAAACTACTATGTGTATAAACTACTATGTGTATAAACTACTATGTGTATAAAATACTATGTGTATAAACTACTATGTGTATAAACTACTGTGTATAAACTACTATGTGTATAAACTACTATGTGTATAAACTACTATGTGTATAAACTACTATGTGTATAAACTACTATGTGTATAAACTACTATGTGTATAAACTACTATGTGTATAAACTACTATGTGTATAAACTACTATGTGTATAAACTACTATGTGTATAAACTACTATGTGTATAAAATACTATGTGTATAAACTACTATGTGTATAAACTACTATGTGTATAAACTACTATGTGTATAAACTACTATGTGTATAAATTGTGTTAAATACTATGTATAAACTATATGTGCTACTATGTGTATAAACTACTATGTGTATTAATACTATGTGTATAAACTACTAGGTGTATAAACTACTATGTGTATAAAATAATATGTGTATAAACTACTATGTGTATAAATACTATGTATATTAACTACTATGTGTATTAACTACTATGTGTATAAAATACTATGTGTATAAACTACTATGTGTATAAACTACTATGTGTATAAACTACTATGTGTATAAACTACTATGTGTATAAACTACTATGTGTATAAACTACTATGTGTATAAACTACTATGTGTATAAACTACTATGTGTATAAACTACTATGTGTATAAACTACTATTATAAATACTATGTGTATAAACTACTATGTGTATAAAATACTATGTGTATAAACTACTATGTGTATAAACTACTATGTGTATAAACTACTATGTGTATAAAATACTATGTGTATAAAATACTATGTGTATAAACTACTATGTGTATAAACTACTATGTGTATAAAATACTATGTGTATTAACTACTATGTGTATAAACTACTATGTGTATAAACTACTATGTGTATAAACTACTATGTGTATAAACTACTATGTGTATAAACTACTATGTGTATAAACTACTAGGTGTATAAACTACTATGTGTATAAAATACTATGTGTATAAAATACTATGTGTATAAACTACTATGTGTATAAACTACTATGTGTATAAACACTATGGTATAAATACTATTTATAAACTACTATGTGTATAAAATACTAGGTGTATAAACTACTATGTGTATAAACTACTATGTGTATAAAATACTATGTGTATAAACTACTATGTGTATAAAATACTAGGTGTATAAACTACTATGTGTATAAACTACTATGTGTATAAATACTAGGTGTATAAACTACTATGTGTATAAACTACTATGTGTATAAAATACTAGGTGTATAAACTACTATGTGTATAAAATATAGTGTATAAATACTATGTGTATAAAATACTATTAATACTAGTGTATATACTATGTGTATAAACTACTATGTGTAAAACTACTATGTGTATAAATACTAGTGTATAAACTACTATTACTAGTGATAAAATACTATGTGTATTAACTACTATGTGTATAAAATACTATGTGTATAAAATACTATGTGTATAAACTACTATGTGTATAAAATACTATGTGTATAAACTACTATGTGTATAAAATACTATGTGTATAAACTACTATGTGTATAAACTACTATGTGTATAAACTACTATGTGTATAAACTACTATGTGTATAAACTACTAGGTGTATAAACTACTATGTGTATAAACTACTAGGTGTATAAACTACTATGTGTATAACTACTAGTGTAAATACTAGTGTATAAACTACTAGGTGTATAACTACTGTGTGTATAAAATACTAGGTGTATAAACTACTATGTGTATAAAATACTATGTGTATAAACTACTATGTGTATAAACTACTATGTGTATAAACTACTATGTGTATAAACTACTATGTGTATAAACTACTATGTGTATAAACTACTATGTGTATAAACTACTATGTGTATAAACTACTATGTGTATAAAATACTATGTGTATAAACTACTATGTGTATAACTACTAGTGATAAATACTAGTGATAAATACTAGTGTATAACTACTAGGTGTATAAACTACTATGTGTATAAAATACTATGTGTATAAACTACTATGTGTATAAACTACTAGGTGTATAAACTACTATGTGTATAAAATACTATGTGTATAAACTACTATGTGTATAAACTACTAGGTGTATAAACTACTATGTGTATAAACTACTATGTGTATTAACTACTATGTGTATAAACTACTATGTGTATAAAATACTATGTGTATAAACTACTATGTGTATAAACTACTATGTGTATAAAATACTATGTGTATAAAATACTATGTGTATAAACTACTATGTGTATAAACTACTATGTGTATAAACTACTAGGTGTATAAACTACTATGTGTATAAAATACTATGTGTATAAACTACTATGTGTATAAACTACTAGGTGTATAAACTAATATGTGTATAAAATACTATGTGTATAAACTACTATGTGTATAAACTACTATGTGTATAATACTATGTGTATAACTACTATGTGTATAAACTACTATGTGTATAAAATACTATGTGTATAAACTACTATGTGTATAACTATAATCTATGTGTATAAACTACTAGGTGTATTAACTACTATGTGTATAAAATACTATGTGTATAAATACTATGTGTATAAACTACTATGTGTATAAACTACTATGTGTATAAACTACTATGTGTATAAATACTATTTATAAACTACTATGTGTATAAATACTAGGTGTATAAACTACTATGTGTATAAACTACTATGTGTATAAAATACTATGTGTATAAACTACTATGTGTATAAAATACTAGGTGTATAAACTACTATGTGTATAAACTACTATGTGTATAAAATACTAGGTGTATAAACTACTAGGTGTATAAACTACTATGTGTATAAAATACTAGGTGTATAAACTACTATGTGTATAAAATACTATGTGTATAAAATACTATGTGTATAAAATACTAGGTGTATAAAATACTAGGTGTATAAAATACTAGGTGTATAAACTACTATGTGTATTATATACTATGTGTATAAACTACTATGTGTATAAACTACTATGTGTATAAACTACTATGTGTATAAACTACTATGTGTATAAAATACTAGGTGTATAAACTACTAGGTGTATAAACTACTATGTGTATAAAATAATATGTGTATAAACTACTATGTGTATGAAATACTATGTATAGTAACTACTATGTTTATTAACTACTATGTGTATAAAATGCTATGTGTATAAACTACTATGTGTATAAACTACTATGTGTATAAACTACTATGTGTATAAAATACTATGTGTATAAACTACTATGTGTATAAACTAATATGTGTATAAACTACTATGTGTATAAACTACTATGTGCATAAACTACTATGTGTGTAAAATACTAGGTGTATAAACTACTATATGTATAATCTACTATGTGTATTAACTACTATGTGTATAAAATACTATGTGTATAAACTACTAGGTGTATAAACTTCTATGTGTATAAACTACTAGGTGTATGAACTAATATGTGTATAAACTACTATGTGTATAAACTACTATGTGTATAAACTACTAGGTGTATAAACTAGTATGTGTATAAAACACTGTGTGTATAAAATACTAGGTGTATAAACTACTATATTTATAAACTACTAGGTGTATTATCTACTATGTGTATCAACTACTAGGTGTATAAAGTACTATGTGTATAAACTACTATGTGTATAAACTACTATGTGTATAAAATAATATGTGTATAAACTACTATGTGTATGAAATACTATGTATATTAACTACTATGTTTATTAACTACTATGTGTATAAAATGCTATGTGTATAAACTACTATGTGTATAAACTACTATGTGTATAAACTACTATGTGCATAAACTACTATGTGTATAAACTACTATGTGTATACACTACTATGTGTATAATCTACTATGTGTATAAACTACTATGCGTATAAACTACTATGTGTATAAACTACTATATGTATAAACTACTATGTGTATAAACTACTATGTGTATAAAATACTATGTGTATAAACTACTATGTGTATAAACTACTATGTGTTAAACTTCTATGTGTATAAAATACTATGTGTATAAAATACTATGTGTATAAACTACTATGTGTATAAACTACTATGTGTATAAAATACTATGTGTATTAACTAGTATGTGTATAAATTACTATGTGTATAAAATACTATGTGTATAAACTACTATATGTATAAACTACTATGTGTATAAACTTCTATGTGTATAAACTACTAGGTGTATTAACTACTATGTGTATGAAATACTATGTATATAAAATACTATGTGTATAAACTACTATGTGTATGAACTACTATGTGCATAAACAACTATGCGTATAAAATACTATATTTATAAACTACTATGTGTATGAAATACTAGGTGTATAAAGTACTATGTGTATAAACTACTATGTGTATAAAATACTATGTGCATAAACTACTATGTGTATACAATGCTAGGTGTATAAACTACTATGTGTATACAATACTAGGTGTATAAACTACTATGTGTATACAATACTAGGTGTATAAACTACTAAGTGTATAAAATAATATGTGTATAAAATACTATGTGTATAAAATACTAGGTGTATAAAATACTAGGTGTATAAAAATACTAGGTTTATAAACTACTATGTGTATTATATACTATGTGTATAAACTACTATGTGTATAAACTACTATGTGTATAAACTACTAAGTGTATAAACTACTATGTGTATACAATACTAGGTGTATAAACTACTAGGTGTATAAACTACTAGGTGTATAAACTGCTATGTGTATACAATACTAGGTGTATAAAATACTAGGTGTATAAACTACTGGGTGTATAAAATACTATGTGTATAAATACAATCTGTTCACAGTAATACAGTCATAAACATGATCACTATTTTAATAAAACATGAAAAGTGAAAAGATATGTATGGTATGTTTACTATTATTTGACTCTAATTAAACATAAAGTAAGGCATTGCTAATTCTAGTACTTGACACTTGAGCTAGGGAACAGTATGATATAATTCCAATATCAATGACAATGTTAACGGACACACAATGCGTATGTTATCTATGTGGGTTGAGTACAGTTATATTATGATGCATTATGTGGGCTGAGATGAGTACAGTTATATTATGATGCATTATGTGGGCTTAGATGAGTACAGTTATATTATGATGCATTACGAGAAATAAAAATAATAATTAAGAACATCTTAAAATAATTTTAAGAGATTAATTTCATCTCAGAGTAGATCTTGGTAGGAATTCATTAGCCTCTAATTTCTTGCTTACAAAGTTAACGAACGTGTCTAATGAAGCTAAGTTCCATGTATGCACAGATAATAACAGACGGATATGTAGTCCAGTGGTAACACGCCGGAATGGTAATCCAGGGATCGCAGGTTCGATCCCCCGTCTGACCCTAATAAAATGAACAGTATTTCAGATGGGACTTTAAACCGAGGTCTCGTGTCGGTGCTTTACACCGTGCACGTAAAAGAACCAGAGGAGACTCTGTCTGTATCATTGCACTATCCTCCAAAATCTAAATTTACTAATTTCTTCAGGAGGCGTCGCTCATATTGGTAACCGGTAGCGACGATAAATAAACGTAGAACACACACGCACATATAATAGCTATTTCATTCAATTTAACAAGAGTTTTTAAAGTCCCAATAAGTGCTTAATTACAATGTACCGAGGCAGTGTAAGGAGCGTAATATTAGAAATGATTGTTTTGTATTTCCATTTTTCAATAGCAATGTATTCAGACTAAAATCTTCAATTCGTTTGTTTATGATGGTTTGTAATAGATGACACGAGGATAAATTTGTTTGTGATGAATAATTTAATTTTGCATTTAGTGAACAAACATAGCATACATTGACTTTAACTGACCTTACCTTAAATACTGCATTCCAGTGAACACCCACCAGCTGATCCGATCCCGTGTTTTGTTATACGAGGAAACCCTATATCATATCTTATATTACCACCGCCACACTTCATGACTTCCCTTTAAAACATCCACTTCCGTATTTATTAATACGTTTGCTGTCACTTCAAATTGTATCAATTATTCGTATTTATAATCGGTCCATTACATATTTATTTATCCTATTTAAATATATTTATAGAATATAGCCATGCACATGGTTTGGTTTGAGGAATCATTTCGCGGAGTAATTAACGAGTGCCTGCTCTCTCTGTCCGATAGTTTATAGTAAGTAACGTGATCGCGGCCGACGAGACGAGAGATGCCGTCTAACATGGTATCGGAAATAATACAATTACGTACATACAAATTTCATTATCACATGCCTGTTCATGTATGCATATGTTCACAAATGTCTGTAGAATCAGCAACATAAACATTATCCCACCCACACACAAATAGTTGATACTAACATAAGCAAAGTTTAAACAAATAGTTGATGCTAACATAACCAAGGTTTAAACAAATCGTTGATGCTAACATAACCAAGGTTTAAACAAATAGTTGATGCTAACATAGGCAAAGTTTAAACAAATAGTTGATGCTAACATAACCAAGGTTTAAACCAAGGTTTAAACAAATAGTTGATGCTAACATAGGCAACGTTTAAACAAATAGTTGATGCTAACATAACCAAGGTTTAAACAAATAGTTGATGCTAACATAACCAAGGTTTAAACAAATAGTTGATGCTAACATAACCAAGGTTTAAACAAATAGTTGATGCTAACATAGGCAAAGTTTAAACAAATAGTTGATGCTAACATAACCAAGGTTTAAACAAATAGTTGATGCTAACATAAGCAAAGTTTAAACAAATAATTGATGCTAACATAGGCAATGTTTAAACAAATAGTTGATGCTAACATAAGCAAGGTTTAAACAAATAGTTGATGCTAACATAAGCAACGATTAAACAAATAGTTGATGCTAACATAAGCAAGGTTTAAACAAATAGTTGATGCTAACATAACCAAGGTTTAAACAAATAGTTGATGCTAACATAAGCAACGTTTAAACAAATAGTTGATGCTAACATAAGCAAGGTTTAAACAAATAGTTGATGCTAACATAACCAAGGTTTAAACAAAGAGTTCATACTAACATAAGTAAAGTTTAAATAAACAGTTGATACTAACATAAGCAACGTTTAAACAAAGAGTTCATACTAACATAAGTAAAGTTTAAACAAATAGTTGATACTAACATAAGCAATGTTTAAAGCTTCTTTTTGGATATCTCTCTGAAAACATCTGGAATCTAAGAGTAGACTTCGTCCTGTGGTCGCTTCATCTTGCTGGAGATTTTAACATAATTTTGATTTACAAAATTGTCATCTCCACAATTTAATCCAATTTCATAATTACGTTTCATTAGTGTTTGGTTATCACTAATATATAAATGCTTGTCTTTGGAAATTTATAATTAAATGTACAAGCTTAATTAAACACATTGTCATTGTCAAGTTGATGTTTGAAGTCACAAATCGCATGTGTTTCTATTCCGTTGTATTGTATACCAAATAAGCGCAAGACAATTTGATTATTTTCCTTGATTTGGAGAACCAATACAAACTATTTAATACTATTTGTAGGAACCTGTCTTGTAGTTGTGTAGTTGGAAGTTGTAGCAAGATATGAATGTAACTATTAAGCTTAACACTTGATTGTTCTATTCGATTATAGTATGGAGACTTCAATTACATAGCTGGTTTTATATAAATGAATTGACAAAGAAGGTGCAACATTTACAAACAACAACGACCTACAAATAATGTAGTAATTTACAAAATTATTAAATCTAGAACGTTAGTATATAATTTCTTAAAGACATTGTGCTGTAGTGCGATATTTCCCTATTATGTGAACTGCAACGATAATTAAACGCTTAATACAAATATATGGTTGTGTATTTTCTCGAACGATGCTTTGAACGACGTTGTTACAGACATGGTACTGACATATTGTAGACGATATTGTGGCAAGCATTCGGCACGTAAAACATCATTATCGTTGTTTACATATACCGAATACACAACTACTCACTTAGGCAAACTAAAACTACTAACGAATATTTCCCGATCTCATTTACATTATCAGATTTCCAGTGTTTGCAATTCTCGGGGAATTAATCCTATTGTAAACACTGAAGGAGTTTCTAATTGTAACGAAACAGATACTGTAAGGACACATATATAGATGTAGAGCTTCGACAGGAAAGAATTGCTAAATATATGTATGTCAGTGTCATTTCGAATACATTCAGTAAATTTTAAGATTTCGATCAAGTTAGTTTCTACTATAGTTCATCCCTATATGTATTGTAATAATTATAGCCTACATTTGTTGCCATAATTATATGCTTATGCCGTAAATGTATATTTAGTCACTAGAAACTGTATTGTTTATGTGAATAAAACATGTTCAGGTAATGCAATTTGGGGTTCTGCTATAGTTTCGACAAAGACCGTTTACGGCGTCCATGAACGAAACTATGTAGTCAGAAATGTGGATTCAATGGACTTGCCTACTGACACACAATGTCATATAAATATAAAATTATAGATAAATCATATTTTGGAAGAACATTGTGTTATATGAAACACATGTATATAATGGCGATTCACTGTAAGCATCGTTTCCGGGTGGGGTGTCAGGCAGGCAATCAGAACATTCACCATATGACTATGACATCGCTATAACATGACTGTGGCATCACTGTGACATGACTGTGACATGACTATGACATCACTATGACATCACTATGACATGACTGTGACACCACTGTGACATCACTGTGACATCACTATGACATGAATGTGGCATGACTGTGACATCACGATGCCATAACTGTGACATAAATATGACATCACTGTGACATCACTATGACACCACTATGGCATCACTGTGACATGACTGTGACATGACTATGACATCACTATGACATCACTATGACATCACTGTGACATTACTATGACACCACTGTGATATCACTATGACATCACTATGACATCACTATGACATCACTATGACATCACTATGACATCACAATGATATCACTATGACATCACTATGACATCACTGTGACATGACTGAGCCCAAATGAGAAGAATGCTGGCATTAATAGACAGCGTTGATTCACTACCACAAAGTCTGCTTTGGTATGATGCATCGCTGATCACTGACTACGCTGTCCCGTCAAGTTCATCGTATCATAAATATCGTGTCGATACTCGATAACACGATAGTACGATACCAAGATAATGATACTAGATCATCACGATAACGATATCACGAGGCCACGATTTAGACGGAATTCCATTGTACATAATACAAGGTCCACCATTGTACATAATACAAGGTCCACCATTGTACATAATACAAGGTCCACCATTGTACATAATACAAGGTCCACCATTGTACATAATACAAGGTCCACCATTGTACATAATACAAGGTCCACCATTATACATAATACAAGGTCCACCATTGTACATAATACAAGGTCCACCATTATACATAATACAAGGTCCACCATTGTACATAATACAAGGTAAAACATTGTACATAATACAAGGTCCACCATTATACATAATACAAGGTCCACCATTGTATATAATACAAGGTAAAACATTGTATATAATACAAGGTCCACCATTGTACATAATACAAGGTAAAACATTGTATATAATACAAGGTCCACCATTGTACATAATACAAGGTAAAACATTGTACATAATACAAGGTAAAACATTGTACATAATACAAGGTACAACATTGTGCATACTACAAGGTAAAACATTGTACATAATACAAGGTAAAACATTATACATAATACAAGGTACAACATTGTGCATACTACAAGGTACAACATTATACATACTACAAGGTAAAACATTGTACATAATACAAGGTAAAACATTATACATACTACAAGGTACAACATTGTACATAATACAAGGTCCTCCATTGTACAAAATACAAGGTACAACATTGTGCATAATACAAGGTAAAACATTGTACATAATACAAGGTAAAACATTATACATACTACAAGGTACAACATTGTACATACTACAAGGTAAAACATTGTACATACTACAAGGTAAAACATTATACATAATACAAGGTCCACCATTGTACATACTACAAGGTAAAACATTGTACAGACTACAAGGTAAAACATTATACATAATACAAGGTCCACCATTGTACATACTACAAGGTCCACCATTGTACATACTACAAGGTTCACCATTGTACATAATACAAGGTCCACCATTGTACATAATACAAGGTCCACCATTGTACATAATACAAGGTCCACCATTGTACATAATACAAGGTCCACCATTGTACATAATACAAGGTCCACCATTATACATAATACAATGTCCACCATTGTACATAATACAAGGTCCACCATTGTACATAATACAAGGTCCACCATTGTACATAATACAAGGTCCACCATTGTACATAATACAAGGTCCACCATTGTACATAATACAAGGTCCACCATTGTACATAATACAAGGTCCACCATTGTACATAATACAAGGTCCACCATTGTACATAATACAAGGTCCACCATTGTACATAATACAAGGTCCACCATTGTACATAATACAAGGTCCACCATTGTACATAATACAAGGTCCACCATTGTACATAATACAAGGTCCACCATTGTACATAATACAAGGTCCACCATTGTACATAATACAAGGTCCACCATGTACATAATACAATATAATCATAGTTAATAATAGAATATACATCATTGTTCATAATACAATACACACCATAGTTCATAATACTATGCACGTCAGTGTTAATAATACAATATACATCATAGTTCATAATACAATATACATCATTGTTCATAATACAATATACATCATAGTTCATAATACAATATACATCATTGTTCATAATACAATATACATCATTGTTCATAATACAATATACATCATAGTTCATAATACAATATACATCATTGTTCATAGTACAATATACATCATGTTCATAATAATATACATCATAGTTCATAGTACAATATACATCATTGTTCATAATACAATACACACCATAGTTCAAAATACATGCACGTCAGTGTTAATAATACAATATACATCATTGTTCATAATACAATATACATCATTGTTCATAATACAATATACATCATAGTTCATAATACAATATACATCATTGTTCATAATACAATATACATCATTGTTCATAATACAATATACATCATAGTTCATAATACAATATACATCATTGTTCATAATACAATATACATCATTGTTCATAATACAATATACATCATAGTTCATAATACAATATACATCATTGTTCATAATACAATATACATCATTGTTCATAATACAATATACATCATAGTTCATAATACAATATACATCATTGTTCATAATACAATATACATCATTGTTCATAATACAATATACATCATTGTTCATAATACAATATACATCATTGTTCATAATACAATACACGTCAGTGTTCATAATACAATATACATCATAGTTCATAATACAATATACAACATAGTTCATTAATGGAAGGTAGGATACGGCTAAATCGTACGGAAATGGCATTAGATAAGCTAGTATTGATGTTTTTATCTAATAAGGAATGACTACTAAAGTCATAAAGTCATAAATCGCTGGATAATGGTTTTACAAACTGACCTATTCGGGTGATTAATGTTCACTCTAGGCCATGCATATCGAATTAATCATAAATAATGAACCGACACTAATACAGAACCCAGTTTTAACAACGAATACAAGAGAACCGTGCAGATAATTACAGGTGTTGTTAAAATATATAAATGTGCTTTCCGAATACAATCTATCACGACCGAGCTCCCATCCGCTCATATTATAATTCAATTGTTCGTCTTATGTTACAGCTAGCGAGTACAGTTAACCCAACAACAACCTATGCGGCACATACACGTTGTATTATAGTTGTATAAATATATCCCAGAAGCAATTGCAATACGTGAACATATCCTTACCACGCTAACTGTTCCGTAAATTGTAATACGTGAACATATCCTTACCATGCTAACTGTTCCGTAAATTGCAATACGTGAACATATCCTTACCACGCTAACTGTTCCGTAAATTGCAATACGTGAACATATCCTTACCATGCTAACTGTTCCGTAAATTGCAATACGTGAACATATCCTTACCATGCTAACTGTTCCGTAAATTGCAATACGTGAACATATCCTTACCATGCTAACTGTTCCGTAAATTGCAATACGTGAACATATCCTTATCATGTTAACTGTTCCGTAAATTTAATACGTGAACATATCCTTACCATGCTAACTGTTCCGTAAATTGCAATACGTGAACATATCCTTACCACGCTAACTGTTCCGTAAATTGTAATACGTGAACATATCCTTACCATGCTAACTGTTCCGTAATGCAATACGTGAACATCCTTACCACGCTAACTGTTCCGTAATTGCAATACGTGAACATATCCTTACCATGCTAACTGTTCCGTAAATTGTAATACGTGAACATATCCTTACCAGGCTAACTGTTCCGTAAATTGCAATACGTGAACATATCCTTACCACGCTAACTGTTCCGTAAATTGCAATACGTGAACATATCCTTACCAGCTAACTGTTCCGTAAATTGCAATACGTGAACATATCCTTACCATGCTAACTGTTCCGTAAATTGTAATACGTGAACATATCCTTACCACGCTAACTGTTCCGTAAATTGTAATACGTGAACATATCCTTACCATGCTAACTGTTCCGTAAATTGCAATACGTGAACATATCCTTACCACGCTAACTGTTCCGTAAATTGCAATACGTGAACATATCCTTACCATGCTAACTGTTCCGTAAATTGTAATACGTGAACATATCCTTACCAGGCTAACTGTTCCGTAAATTGCAATACGTGAACATATCCTTACCACGCTAACTGTTCCGTAAATTGTAATACGTGAACATATCCTTACCAGGCTAACTGTTCCGTAAATTGCAATACGTGAACATATCACGCTAACTGTTCCGTAAATTGCAATACGTGAACATATCCTTACCATGCTAACTGTTCCGTAAAATATACTATTTTGTGTAATTGTTTGTTGTTTTGTCTGAGTGTATACATTCGAAGTTAGATGCATGAGTATTGATCTCTTTGTCATATTACAACTAGTATTTGTTAATGGTCAAAAGCATGTTTGTTTATTGCTGATTTGCAGAATTAACTTTGAAACTTTGATTATAATGTTACATTGTATGTGTTGGTACTTATGTTGTATGTGCTATGTCATGCTGAATGTTACATTGTATGTGTTTGTACTTATGTTTTGTATGCTATGTCATGCTGAATGTTACATTGTATGTGTTTGTACTTATGTTGTATGTGCTATGTCATGCTGAATGTTACATTGTATGTGTTTGTACTTGTGTGTTGTGTGTTATGTCATGCTGAATGTTACATTGTATGTGTTTGTACTTATGTTGTATGTGCTATGTCATGCTGAATGTTACATTGTATGTGTTTGTACTTGTGTGTTGTGTGTTATGTCATGCTGAATGTTACATTGTATGTGTTTGTACTTATGTTGTATGTGCTATGTCATGCTGAATGTTACATTGTATGTGTTTGTACTTGTGTGTTGTGTGTTATGTCATACTGAATGTTACATTGTATGTGTTTGTACTTGTGTGTTGTGTGTTATGTCATGCTGAATGTTACATTGTATGTGTTTGTACTTATGTTGTATGTGCTATGTCATGCTGAATGTTACATTGTATGTGTTTGTACTTATGTTTTGTATGCTATGTCATGCTGAATGTTACATTGTATGTGTTTGTACTTATGTTGTATGTGCTATGTCATGCTGAATGTTACATTGTATGTGTTTGTACTTATGTTTTGTATGCTATGTCATGCTGAATGTTACATTGTATGTGTTTGTACTTATGTTGTATGTGCTATGTCATGCTGAATGTTACATTGTATGTGTTTGTACTTATGTTTTGTATGCTATGTCATGCTGAATGTTACATTGTATGTGTTTGTACTTATGTTTTGTATGCTATGTCATGCTGAATGTTACATTGTATGTGTTTGTACTTATGTTTTGTATGCTATGTCATGCTGAATGTAACATTGTATGTGTTTGTACTTATGTTGTATGTGCTATGTCATGCTGAATGTTACATTGTATGTGTTTGTACTTGTGTGTTGTGTGTTATGTTATGCTGAATGCAATAAAATATGATTAAGCTTATATAATGAGCAACCAAATGTGTTTCCGTCATTAATCCTACTAGCTTCCAATTAGTATGTGCACAAGGTTCACCGGTTAATCTAGGGAGTGATCAATGACCCTTCAACAATGATGACATCGTCTGTTCACGCTATCACGAAAACTGGCAAACATCGTCTCCCGGGGATAGATTCATTTCCTAAATATGCGCTAGTAATTCCAAGTAAGGTATCACACTATCTTTGATTCTTGGAGAATATTGCGTTTGGCATCACTAGTCGGATACATAGATGGACTTATTGACATGGCGTGTATTTGGGGTGACACAAACTGTAACATTTATATGATTGCTATGTTCCACTAGAGTTCGTGGGGAATTCGAACATTCATTTTATTCTTTCAGTTGGAGTTATAAAAAGATAGTATTCGATTATGTCGAAATGGATCTAATTATCGCGGACCTGTACATCCCTCTACATCAGACCAGATTATTTAATGAGCATGAATGGACACATATTGATACACGACAATTTCTCCTCATTGTTCAAGACCCAGTGGCGTACGTCAAGGGGAATAGATATAGCTTATTTTGTTATATATATATGTTGAAGTTTAAACTTTATTTATTTTAAACGATATGTGGTGGTGGATTATGCAATATAAACGATATGTGGTGGTGGATTATGCAATATAAACGATATGTGGTGGTGGATTATGCAATATAAACGATATGTGGTGGTGGATTATGCAATATAAACGATATGTGGTGGTGGATTATGCAATATAAACGATATGTGGTGGTGGATTATGCAATATAAACGATATGTGGTGGTGGATTATGCAATATAAACGATATGTGGTGGTGGATTATGCAATATAAACGATATGTGGTGGTGGATTATGCAATATAAACGATATGTGGTGGTGGATTATGCAATATAAACGATATGTGGTGGTGGATGATGCAATATAAACGATATGTGGTGGTGGATTATGCAATATAAACGATATGTGGTGGTGGATTATGCAATATAAACGATATGTGGTGGTGGATTATGCAATGTAAACTATATGTGGTGGTGGATTATGCAATATAAACGATATGTGGTGGTGGATTATGCAATATAAACGATATGTGGTGGTGGATTATGCAATATAAAAGGCCATTCCATTCTGTGCACATGTCACTGTTTTCTATCATTGATCTCGTTTCAATGAAGTAATATGCTTTCCGGACATCACTATAAGCACTGTGGAAGTCGTGATAGCGCAGTGGATACGCGTTCTCTTCAGGTGCTAAAGGTCCGGAGTTCGAGCCCCGCTGGAGCCGTTACGATTGTGCCCTTAGGCAAGGCATTTAAAGTCCACGTTGCCTCTTCTCTCTCCCTCGTGGCGATGGATTCCATCAGGAATGAGGTCTCGATAGTGATTAATATAAGTTGAAATAACTTGTTTCGCAATTGAGCTAAAATAAATTTGTATAAACTATAAGCACAGTACGTAGATTTATTGTGACCTTTGTCCTTATCGTATATGTTTTTATATATCCTTCTATATTGAAGAACATACACCCGTTATATATATACATTATCAAAACAGTATTTGATTTGCAGATGTCAGAGTGTTTTTTTTTATATATACTTTATTTATTTTACAACGATTGCGAAGCAAGTTTTAACAACTTATATTAATCACTCTCGTTGGCTCATGTGGGAGGAAACCGGAGTACCCGGAGAAAACCCACCTGTCCGATCTGGCGACCATCGTCAGAGTTGGCAATGTTCTGGAAAGAAACGCGATTTAGACCTCTAGATCGTTCACATAATTATATGTCCGATTAGAGCAGTGGTTAGCGGCTCGTTTCAAACCAATGCAACCCGGGTTCAATCCTCGGACCGGGAAGAATGTGATATGGTACGGTGGTCGCCAGATCGGACAGGTGGATTTTTTCCGGGTACTCGAGAGTGATGAATATAAGATGTTTGAACTTGTTTCGCAATCGTTGTAAAATAAATAAAGTATATAGGATAACGAGAGTGATGAATATAAGATGTTTGAACTTGTTTTGCAATCGTTGTAAAATAAATAAAGTATATAGGATAACGAGAGTGATTAATATAAGATGTTTGAACTTGTTTCGCAATCGTTGTAAAATAAATAAAGTTTCAACTTCATTGATGCTGCATATTTTGTATTAACCCTAGATTTTGGAATCGTGATAGTTCACGAATATTAATATATCATAAAAAAATAAATATTATTCTGTGTTTTTCTAATTACAGAACGTTTTTGTTACTAACGGTATGTGGGTGGGGTAATATGTTTTGGTTCATTCACTGTCGATATTTTAAACGTCCGTGTCCCCCACCCACAATCTACTGTAACAAAACAAAAGGCTGCAACAAATATGAATTAATGTATTTTTGGCTGTGTCCCAATCCACGGTTACTGTTGTATTATTCCCTAGAAATACCATATTTGCAATAATAGTATCAATTATTCATGACAAATGACAATGACTGTTATGTATTTTATGATTTGCTAAATTATTGATGCACAGCAATAAGCATAGAAATGACAGAAATGTGTAGAAATATATAAAAGCTGGCCTATTGCTATTTGGATAGATAACTGGTGTATACTACCGATGCATAGATCGTTGGATAGATGACTGGTGTATACTACCGATGCATAGATCTTTGGATAGATGACTGGTGTATACTACCGATGCATAGATCTTTGGATAGATGACTGGTGTATACTACCGATGCATAGATCTTTGGATAGATGACTGGTGTATACTACCGATGCATAGATCTTTGGATAGATGACTGGTGTATACTACCGATGCATAGATCTTTGGATAGATGACTGGTGTATACTACCGATGCATAGATCTTTGGATAGATGACTGGTGTATACTACCGATGCATAGATCTTTGGATAGATGACTGGTGTATACTACCGATGCATAGATCTTTGGATAGATGACTGGTGTATACTACCGATGCATAGATCTTTGGATAGATGACTGGTGTATACTACCGATGCATAGATCTTTGGATAGATGACTGGTGTATACTACCGATGCATAGATCTTTGGATAGATGACTGGTGTATACTACCGATGCATAGATCTGTGGATAGATGACTGGTGTATACTACCGATCATTGGATAGCTGACTGGTGTATACTACCGATGCATAGATCTTTGGATAGATGACTGGTGCATACTACCGATGCATAGCTCTTTGAATAGATGACTGGTGTATACTACCGATGCATAGATAATTGGATAGCTGGTGGTGTATATCACCTATGCATAGATCATTGGATAGCTGATGTTGTATATCACCTATGCATATATCATTGGATAGCTGATGGTGTATATCACCGATGCATAGATCATTGGATAGCTGATGGTGTATATCACCTATGCATAGATCATTGGATAGCTGATGTTGTATATCACCTATGCATATATCATTGGATAGCTGATGGTGTATATCACCGATGCATAGATCATTGGATAGCTGATGTTGTATATCACCTATGCATATATCATTGGATAGCTGATGGTGTATATCACCGATGCATAGATCATTGGATAGCTGATGGTGTATATCACCGATGCATAGATCATTGGATAGCTGATGGTGTATATCACCGATGCATAGATCATTGGATAGCTGATGTTGTATATCACCTATGCATATATCATTGGATAGCTGATGGTGTATATCACCGATGCATAGATCATTGGATAGCTGATGGTGTATATCACCGATGCATAGATCATTGGATAGCTGATGGTGTATATCACCTATGCATATATCATTGGATAGCTGATGGTGTATATCACCGATGCATAGATCATTGGATAGCTGATGGTGTATATCACCAATGCATAGACCATTGGATAGCTGATGGTGTATATCACCGATGCATAGATCATTGGATAGCTGATGGTGTATATCACCGATGCATAGATCATTGGATAGCTGATGGTGTATATCACCGATGCATAGACCATTGGATAGCTGATGGTGTATATCACCGATGCATAGATCATTGGATAGCTGATGGTGTATATCACCGATGCATAGATCATTGGATAGCTGATGGTGTATATCACCGATGCATAGACCATTGGATAGCTGATGGTGTATATCACCGATGCATAGACCATTGGATAGCTGATGGTGTATATCACCGATGCATAGACCATTGGATAGCTGATGGTGTATATCACCGATGCATAGATCATTGGATAGCTGATGGTGTATATCACCGATGCATAGACCATTGGATAGCTGATGGTGTATATCACCGATGCATATATCATTGGATAGCTGGTGGTGTATATCACCGATGCATATATCATTGGATAGCTGATGGTGTATATCACCGATGCATAGATCATTGGATAGCTGATGTTGTATATCACCGATGCATATATCATTGGATAGCTGATGGTGTATATCACCGATGCATAGATCATTGGATAGCTGATGGTGTATATCACCTATGCCTCGACCATTGGATTATAATCTAATAAGACACTCTGTATCCTTTACATGTTTGATATGACAGTGGATCTCACACACGACCGTGAATGTCTAACGTTCAGTGTGTTCTAGTATTTGAGTCCATGCTGAGAGACTGAGACTTATACTTTGACTTCCCTATTCAGTCTAGACGAATGCTAGAGACAGACAGGTCGTTCAGTTGTTGACATGTTGGACCGAACTTCCAGTGATTATTAGTTCGTTCGTCCGCACGACAATACTACTATTTACAGGCGAGGTATGTAGGATATGTTGCATATTAATGTCGTCACACGTGTGCCAACGCTTAATCAACCAACCATAGACAATCTCCATTATTGTTCCAAGAACAGATGCTTATATTCAATGTATGTAAACCACGAATCGATATTTAGTTGGTAGATGTTGCGGTGCAATAGTATGGAGGTTTAAAATGAAATGTTTTAAAGCGACATTACATAGCAGAAAGCCAAACAATGCATTTAGGTAGGAGTGTTTCTACAAATTCGTCCGAAATAATTCGAACACTAACTCTCAATCATAAAACAGTGTCCGATAAAACTTGTTATTCGAGTCACACGTGCTTTACAAACATGGATGTTGACCCATTACATTAGTTTTTTTAAAACGTTATTTATTTTACAAGGATTGCGAAGCATGTTTTAACAACTTATATTAATCACTCTCTACAATAGTTTGTTGAGTCAACACACGCCGTATACTTTATTTATTAGTTAAAGAACTGAGATGAGTCTGCATATTAACATTATACTAGGAAATTACATTCTGTTGAAATTTGCATTTTCATCGATTATGTATATTCAATGTGTAGAGTTCTGATTTAATTAGTTTGGAGTTAATAATAGTTCAGTTTATAATTGGGATATTCCGCTTTAACGATCTTACATGTATATATGAATGTGTGCAATTTTACAGCGGATAACACACACGAATGTCAAATCTGATTATTCTGCCAGATTAATATTATCAGTCACGCTATTTTATGCACGTGATGTCATGCTGAGTGCACGCCACATTGATCTGCACTAATATAATATTGACAGACGAGCTAGGTAATATTCAAAGGATGGTAGATCTAAATAAAGTAGTTACTTTGTATTATTACATAATTATCCTACTCAAATATGTGTGTTTGTTTCTCGGGATTAAATTCGCATCAACAGCTGAAGTTACATGGTGACTCTGGAGCGAGCAGCGTTCCACTGTTGGTAAAACTGACTGTCCAAATAATTTGTATTATCAAATTACATGAGTCATTATTCTATTTTTGTTGTATTATGCACATAAATGATACCTGCAATAAAATCTGATTATACTATATATAAGCAATAAAATCGGACATAGTTCGTGGAAATACAATTATCTTTATTGTGCACGTCTGCATACATGCATTTTAGGCACATTGATATGTACCAGATACAGAGTGTGTGAAATCTCCCGTTGCTCAATAATTACTTGTTCTCGTCAATGGACTATTCGTACGCATATTGACTATATGAGGACAGACCAATCTACACTATCAATATGAATGATACACATTGACTTGACGAAGCCACAAAGTTCAGCACCGTTGTTTTAAAGTGACACTACATCAGTGAAAACGCAAACTTATACAGAATGTAATTTCCTATTATATGGTATAATTTGTTTCCAAATATTTGCCTCAAACACTGAGTATTTCAACTAATAAACAAGCGTCGTATACGCGGTTTATTGACATAACAAAATAATGTAAACATGTAAACTCTACATGTGTATCCCGAATAACGAGATTTATGGTACATATATACCGTTATATATCATAGGTTGCCTATGCATATTTATTTGTAGACTATTCTTAGTTAAATTTATTATCTTTAGGCGACAGTATCATGCGTTCAGTATTGACTCCAA
This sequence comes from Archivesica marissinica, assembly GCA_014843695.1. Lineage (NCBI taxonomy): Eukaryota > Metazoa > Mollusca > Bivalvia > Venerida > Vesicomyidae > Archivesica > Archivesica marissinica. The sequence goes on from CM026401.1 coordinate 27,151,443, forward strand.
TGACAAACAAACATCAATTCAGGAGCGTGGATGACCGGTATATGAAATCCTACATTCACTTTTGAAATTGTGTAGACCACACAAACACTGTTTATTAATTTAATATTAGTGTTCGAATATATTGGAAGAATTTGTAGTAGCAATGCATTTATACGTGAACAATACATCTTCTTGTCTTTTTGCGATGTAATGTCGCTTTAATATTACCGAAGCTCCGCTATGTTATCATCAATATGTTCTAATGAAGGCGAAACCTCAAAGTTTTCTAACATTAAATAAGTATACACACTCAGTGGGATTCGCACCTACATCGATACCATGCTAATAATTAAAGTAAACTACATTAAAGCGACAGACATCGCAAAAAAGCAAACAATGTGTTTACGTATAAATAACATTGGTGCTGCAAAAGAATTAGAACACTAACTTTCAATCAATAAACAACGAGTTTGCAGTATGTACACCCTCAAACGTGGAAAGTGGTTTTCATATAACGGTCAGCCACGCTTCTGAATCGACGTTTGATTATTAACACGCGTGATATTGTCGCTTAGAGGTAATTTAAATAGGATTAGTCTAAAATTAATTTAATTTAATTGCTCGATTCGTTTTACAATCTAAAAGTAAATATACATAGGCACAACTGCGAGATAAAAATATGTACCATACATGTTATTATTCAGAATACACACGCTGCATTATGCATTTACATTATTTTGCTATGTCAACAAACGTCTGATTCCCATGACTATATTAAGCATGCAATTTATTGAACACGCTTGTTGGATTCGTTTTTAAATGTTATTTGACAGCGGTGTATTATGTTGGGGAGTGGAAATACGTGTTGTGTTCTGTAAATGAATGCGCCTTGAATGTTCGTGCACATAATGGGCGTGATACGCAAGATAAACCTCAATTGATGATCGCTATGACGGAAACCAAGAGGATAACATTGCAATAATAGGGTGCGATAACACATAGAATCGTGAGATACCATCTTCCAAGTTTCTTTTTATAGACCATTATTTTTTCTCGGTTGCGAGATAAATTCATACAACATTTAGTTGAATCGCTCTAGGTACCTCATTTCTGTTAGAATCCATCGCCATGAGGGAGAGAAGAGGCATTGTGGAATTGTATGCCTTGCCCAAGGGCACAATCGTAGCAACTACAACTGGGCCTCTCTTACCTGAAGCGAACGTGCTTCCCTACCACTGCGATATCACGTGTTCCACAATAGAACAGTAATGTTTCCCCTCTCTGTCCAGTCAGTGCATACATAGGAACAACGTAGACAGGTTGCTTGCAAGTAGATGGTAATATAAATCCTAACACGGGCATACTACTGTCAATACAGTTGTAAAGGTAATCCCTAAATAAATGAACTTATTAATAATTTCAATATCCCCCCAGAGAGGGTAACTGTATCAAATTTATCAACCTGACATTTCTAGGAACATTGGTGTGTGATTTAAAAATTCATCCTAGATGGTGACACGGCATTTAAGTATCGCTCATGCTAGACTGGATCGATCCTCCTGATGGTAACATTTTCCAGGAAATGTATGGACAGTGTTGAGCAGTATTCATGGAAATTATACACTTTATTCATCATTTCAACAAAAGCAACACGAGATGCGCTACTACAGGTGTCTAATTGATAATTGCTAGTTCGAAACATAGCTTACATAATTACGCCATTGTGGCGAACGCGTGATCCCCCACAGTCGCGTGGATGACGAGCCCCCAGTGGGTGTGGTGACCCACACTTCTATTTATCTCTCAATATCTCAGTTGAGCTCCTGTCAGGGTCTAACCTATCATAGATCCACTGGAGTTGTCTAAGGGTATTTTGTATCTTCGGTCTCACAACAATAACACAACACCGTGGTTTTGTCTTTCTTGTATAATATAATATATTTCTTCCGTATTTCTTATTTTCTAAGTTATATCGCATGCATATATCTCTGCTTAGTTCAATTATTATTTTATTTATTTAAGTCAGAATTTAGTCGTTTATTGCTAATTGTCCCGATCAGCTCTAATCTCTTTAATCCGTAATTACTCTCTTCATACAATCTCTTCAATGTTTCCGCTTCAATAACCTTCGTCTCACAATAATAGATTATATTCACCGGAACTAAATATGTTCCTTATCTCGGCTCAATAATCTTATAACTCGTATTTATTTTTAAATACGCAATTATCTTTCATAAGTTATCTTTCTCTTAATGTCTATATGTGTATCATAGAAACAGTTAATTATGTATATTAGTTTCGAGATCACGCAACAATCCGTTCCTTGGACGTCACCTTAGTGTATCTAATTTGATTAATAAAGTTCGTTTCTTATATACAGACCAGCGATGGTCATGTAGACTCACAGACGCCGTAACATCTGTTGCGTTGCCTAATATTATTAGTTTATAAGTTTTCCGCACATCAAAATATTCGGCATTTTAAAATTGCACAACTGGCTACATGTGCAATCAGTCCCGATAATTAGTCATTCCCGCGCGAAAATAGAATTGATATTTTAGGCGCGAAAATGATAGCAGACGATATGTATAAGACAAATATATATAGTACATGGTAAATCAATGATGTCGTATATTAAATAGATTAATGTATATAAATAATACATTACTATTTATATATGACAATAATAACATTTCGTGCAAATATTGTTATTTTTCATTATATATGTTACACACCATATAAATGTAGGCCTTTAGTTTGGGAGATGCACTGCGTCGCTATAAACAGACTTGTAAAGCCACACTCTTCCAACATTACTAGTATTACCAATGTCTTCTCGTAGAAAGTTCTGGTACATGAACGGATTAATTAGTATGTCACATTTTCCTAGTTAGCAATTTTAAAATATTAAAATCGAGCACATCGGAATATTGAAAGAAGAATCGCCGTGCGGTATCATTTTACCAGACAACTACGGTTCTTGTATTCATTTATGTTGCTTACTTTCGCTTCATTTATTTATCAATAAGCGTCCATCTAAGAATTGAATATTTATTTAGTCATAATCTCAGTTTTTATTCCAATCTTCATGCATCATTAACGAGGTGACTCATTAACCCATCAACATGTATGCTCATTAAATTGTGAAGTTGATTGGTTTTCTGTGAACCCGCTGAGAACATTGGCGTTTTCAATATAATGATTAACTATCTAGCTTCCACTATCGCAAATGTGTTTTTTGCAGGACAATTTTTTTTTTTGTATAATTAGTGGCACATGATTCGTTAACAGCCAATTTACTGTTGACTTTAACAGCAACCCATTCATAACCGATCGATATGGAATATGTCACCCACCATGTTTGATGCCCAGAATGCCGGTTAAAAGTAGTACTGGGGATTTACAGCGTAAATGGCGGAGGGATGTATAATGGGGAGTGCTTAGAACAGCATACTACGTTTGTTGACATAACACATTTATATAGACAAGTTGTAAAATAATGCGTGACACAACACGTGCATCATAAATAAAGATGTGTTATTAATAATCATAAAGCGAGTGTGTACCTATTACCGTTATATTTAACTATATGCCCCTGCATACCATTATAAGCATTGTACAGTAATATGAATGAACCTACATGTACATCTGTACTGCAGTGTTACGCTATTATCTCCATTGTACAGTAATATGAATGAACATACATGTACATCTGTACTGCAGTGTTAGGCTATAATCTCTATTGTACAGTATAATTGAGCAATACGCATATACCTGTACAGTCCAGGTTGTGTTAACAGTTTCGGAAATTCATACTTTCACTTTTGCGTGCTTGTAGATCATATAACCCGTTGATGAAAATCAATTATTCAAATTACTTCAAATGAATGAGTATAGTTCCAATGATAATTATACGTGAACATCGTGCATTTACTTTTGCTTTTTGTGATATTCTGTCTCTTTAAGATATGTATGATGTGACTCATGGCCGACTATAAACACTATCATTCGTGTAGCTACGGTGGGTTGTATCGATCTACATGTATGCTAGGATAACTAACCAACAACAAAAATACCGTAATGTATTGATAACATAAGTATCCAAATTATGATAGCTTCATGAAACATGCATGGTCCAGGGCAATTTCTCTCCCCCCTACCCTTAAATTTCAATGTTTTGCTGTAATAGCAAATTTCTGAAAATGTGTTAAAATTGGCGCATTCTGGAAAAAGAATTTTATACATCCACCCTGTGCAGGTGTACCACCCTATATACAAGCTAGCTGGGGTAGATGTACCACCCTATATACATCCACCCTGTGCAGGTGTACCACCCTATATACAAGCTAGCTGGGGTGGATGTACCACCCTATATACATCCACCCTGTGCAGGTGTACCACCCTATATACAAGCTAGCTGGGGTGGATGTACTAAATGATGTTGATTTGTTATCCAGGCCACTTTCTCAGTTCTGCCTCTCTACCATATTGTTTATGCACAACTGTATCCTAGATTTTGAGGAGATTTATTTGAATTAGCATTAAATATCACAAGAATAAAGAAATATAAATACTGATATTGCATGATTTAAGAAACATAAATACTAATATTGCATGATTTAAAAATATAAATACTAATATTGCATGATTTAAAAAATATAAATACTAATATTGCACGATTTAAGAAATATAAATACTAATATTGCACGATTTAAAAAATATAAATACTAATATTGCACGATTTAAAAACTATAAATACTAATATTGCATTGATTTAAAAACTATAAATACTAATATTGCACGATTTAAAAAAAAAATGTTTTAACGGGTATAATTATGTTGATAACCGATGCACTCTTTTGTTAAAGTTTATTTATCGTCGCTACCATTTGGGTAGACTCCAGTGGTTAACGAGTACTTGGTGCACCAACATCCGTAAGAAATTGCCAACTTTTTCATATAAAGAGTCACGGTCTGAGCGGGACTCGAACCAGTGATCATCAGTGATACTAGGTTACAGTGGTATACAAGTCAGTGACCTTTACCACTCGATCACGAGGGCGGACACCGATGCGTTAATCGTATGCTGACTAACCTCATTTTTGCGGTGTTTCGATTGGTGGATACATTTTCCTAATGACGTAGTTTGCGCAAAGTTGTAGGCATAATAATACGAGAGCTATCTTGTAAAAAGAAACGTTGTTTATTTATTATTTAGTTTTTTATCAATCATACGAATGGTCGATTATCATATATCGGCGTGCAATTTCTTTCTTTGCAAATTCATTATATTTTACAAATTACAAACAACATTCTTTTGATTCATGAACATGTTCATACCGTACACACTCCGTTACGCTGAGTACGTTCCCGTAGTGTTGGAACGGATTATATGTTTAGGCAATCACTCATTAATAATCACATTGGATAATTAAGAGATTAAGAATACTGTTGCGGTTCATTGGGTTATGAATAAGCCAATCAGACTCAAGATATTGTAAATAATTTGTAATGTTTACGAAATAAAAGTGGACAATGAATACCAGCACTCGATCCCCCGTCTGACCCTAATTAATTAACAGTCTTTCAGATGGGACGTTAAACCGAGGTCTCGTGTCGTTGCTAAACACCGTGCACGTAAAAGAACCAGAGGAGACACTGGAATGGGTCTCTGTCTGTATAATGCACTATCCTCCAAAAATCTAAAATGAATAGTCTCTTCAGGAGGCGTCGCTCATATGGGCAACCGATAGCGACGATAAATAAACGTAAAAAACACACAACACTTGTAAACAGACGGGTCAGTAGTCCAGTGGTCAACACGCTGGACAGCGATTACAGGGACCGCACACGGTACGACAAATAACCAAATGAAACGCTGGAATGGGCCTCTGTCCGAATCATTGCACTATCCTCCACACTATAAAATGACTAATATCTCCAAGAGCGACGCGCTCATATGGGCAACCGTTAGCGACGATAAATAAACAACGCAGAACACAGTACTGGTAACATTGTCTTTATTCTCGTTGGCAGAACAAGAGATGATGTTACTCGTCCTAGCGATACAGTCTGCTAAAATATTTGTATTCATTATTTCACAGTCATTGAACAAAGAACACAAACATCAATATTATTCATTAAACGTTAGCATATAAACCCATAATATTAATGCAGACAGATCGACGGATGAATGGACGGACGGGTTGGACGAGTGACATTTAAACATATTTATCACGTTTCACTACGCCTCCTCGTTTCAGCATAGTACGAGACTCTCTCGCAAATACTCTATGCAATAATTAAACGAAGAGAATGGGGAAAAAACGCGAATTTCACGGCAGTTTTATGATACTCGATTTGTTACAAGCAAACAAGTCCATAAACTAAATGTAGGGCACATTTCCTGACATTTGGCACAGTTCCTGACATTTGGCATACTTCCCGACATTTGGCATAGTTCCTGACATTTGGCATCGGCGAAACCATTTATCAGCGGAGAAGCAATAGTTAATTTTAATAACCCAATAAAGATCAAGAAATGTCATTATATACACTTCTGATTGTATGTGTTCGGTCTTTACTAATTGCCAATATAATATACTGCTCACAGTTTGCTAAGTAAGCACCATGAATATTCAAGTACATAGTTTATGATACAGTTGCAATATTCTCATAATTTGTGCGTTTATACATTTCAATTAGTGTAGATAAACGTGTTCACGATTTTACTGTGTTTTACATGTTTTTTTAGAATTTGATAAAATGTGTAATTTTCCAAATTTTCCAAAAAAGCTAACGATGCAAGCTTGTATAGGATTAATATAGAGTATTTGCCCCTTGCTGTCAATGGCAGCTTGACATCGTCTCCTCATGATCCCGGTGCTGTCAATGGCAGCTTGACATCGTCTCCACATGATCTCCTTGCTGTCATTGACAGCTTGACATCGTCTCCTCATGATCCCCTTGCTGTCAATGACAGCTTGATATCGTCTCCTCATGATCCCCTTGCTGTCATTGACAGCTTGACATCGTCTCCTCATGCTCCAGTTGCTGTCAATGACAGCTTGACATCGTCTCCTCATGACCCCCTTGCTGTCATTGGCAGCTTGACATCGTCTCCACATGATCCCGTTGCTCTCATTGACAGCTTGACATCGTCTCCTCATGACCCCCTTGCTGTCATTGGCAGCTTGACATCGTCTCCTCATGATCCCCTTGCTGTCATTGGCAGCTTGACAGCGTCTCCACATGATCCCCTTGCTGTCAATGACAGCTTGACATCGTCTCCTAATGATCCCCTTGCTGTCATTGACAGCTTGATATCGTATCATCATGATCCCGGTGCTGTCAATGGCAGCTTGACATCGTCTCCTCATGATCCCGGTGCTGTCATTGACAGCTTGACATCGTCTCCTCATGCTCCAGTTGCTGTCAATGACAGCTTGACATCGTCTCCTCATGCTCCAGGTGCTGTCAATGACAGCTTGGTATCGTCTCCACATGATCCCCTTGCTGTCATTGACAGCTTGATATCGTATCATCATGATCCCGTTGCTGTCATTGGCAGCTTGTCATCGTCTCCTCATGATCCCCTTGCTGTCAATGACAGCTTGACATCGTCTACTCATGATCCCCTTGCTGTCAATGACAGCTTGACATCGTCTCCTCATGATCCCCTCGCTGTCATTGACAGCTTGACATCGTCTCCACATGAACCCGTTGCTGTCATTGACAGTTTGACATCGTCTCATCATGCTCCAGTTGCTGTCAATGACAGCTTGACATCGTCTCCTCATGCTCCAGTTGCTGTCAATGACATCTTGATATTGTCTCCACATGATCCCCTTGCTGTCATGGACAGCTTGATATCGTATCATCATGATCCCAGGTGCTGTCAATGGCAGCTTGACATCGTCTCCTAATGATCCAGGTGCTGTCATTGACAGCTTGACATCGTCTCCTCATGCTCCAGTTGCTGTCAATGACAGCTTGACATCGTCTCCTCATGCTCCAGGTGCTGTCAATGACAGCTTGTTATCGTCTCCACATGATCCCTTGCTGTCAATGGCAGCTTGACATCGTCTCCACATGACCCCCTTGCTGTCATTGGCAGCTTGACATCGTCTCCTCATGATCCCCTTGCTGTCATTGGCAGCTTGACAGCGTCTCCACATGATCCCCTTGCTGTCAATGACAGCTTGACATCGTCTCCTAATGATCCCCTTGCTGTCATTGACAGCTTGATATCGTATCATCATGATCCCGGTGCTGTCAATGGCAGCTTGACATCGTCTCCTCATGATCCCGGTGCTGTCATTGACAGCTTGACATCGTCTCCTCATGCTCCAGTTGCTGTCAATGACAGCTTGACATCGTCTCCTCATGCTCCAGGTGCTGTCAATGACAGCTTGGTATCGTCTCCACATGATCCCCTTGCTGTCAATGACAGCTTGACATCGTCTCCTCATGATCCCCTTGCTGTCAATGACAGCTTGACATCATCTCCTCATGATCCCCTTGCTGTCATTGACAGCTTGACATCGTCTCCACATGAACCCGTTGCTGTCATTGACAGTTTGACATCGTCTCATCATGCTCCAGTTGCTGTCAATGACAGCTTGACATCGTCTCCTCATGCTCCAGTTGCTGTCAATGACATCTTGATATCGTCTCCACATGATCCCCTTGCTGTCATGGACAGCTTGATATCGTATCATCATGATCCCCTTGCTGTCAATGGCAGCTTGACATCGTCTCCTCATGCTCCAGTTGCTGTCAATGACAGCTTGACATCGTCTCCTCATGCTACAGGTGCTGTCAATGACAGCTTGGTATCGTCTCCACATGATCCCCTTGCTGTCATTGACAGCTTGATATCGTATCATCATGATCCCGTTGCTGTCATTGGCAGCTTGACATCGTCTCCTCATGATCCCCTTGCTGTCAATGACAGCTTGACATCGTCTCCTCATGATCCCCTTGCTGTCATTGGCAGCTAGACATCGTCTCCTCATGATCCCCTTGCTGTTATTGACAGCTTGACATCGTCTCCTCATGATCCCCTTGCTGTTATTGACAGCTTGACATCGTCTCTTCATGATCCCCTTGCTGTCAATGACAGCTTGACATCGTCTCCTCATGATCCCCTTGCTGTCAATGACAGCTTGACATCGTCTCCCATGACCCCTTGCTGTCATTAGCAGCTTGACATCGTCTCCTCATGATCCCCTTGCTGTTATTGACAGCTTGACATCGTCTCCTCATGATTCCCTTGTTGTCAATGACAGCGTGACATCGTCTCCTCATGCTCTCGATATTGTCAATGGTAGCTTTACATCGTCTCTTCATGCTCCCTATCAAGTTCCTGATTGTACGTAGTGTAATGTTGTTCCATTCTTGGACAAGCATAGCACCTGGCTCCTGGATACTTCTTGGTTGGACCTGACATGCTGATTTGCGAACATGCAGCTCATTCCACATATGCTCGATGGAATTGAGGTCTATGGATCGGGCTGGCTAGTCCAGACATGCAATACGCTCTTTTTGCAGGTACTCGTGCACAACATGTGCAGTATGGGTACGGGAATTATCGTCCATTAGAATAAACCCATCACCGACTGCACCAGCATACAATCTCACTTGGGTATACAGATCCTCATCTCGATACCACAGAGCATCAGTATGCCCTGGTCAAGGACAACGAGGTGTGTACGTCCATCCCAGCTGATTCCATCCCAGACCATGATAGAGCCACCTCCATAGCGGTCATGATCAGCACTGTTGGTTGCATGGACTCACTCATGGCCTTTGCCATACCCTGGCACGCCTGTCTGTGTTATCTAGACAGCACCTGGAGTTATCTGTAATGAGGACAGGTTGTCTGTCCATTCTGGTCCAACGAACATGGTCCACGGCCAACACACAGTGATTCCGAGAAATCCGAATGCGTATACACGCTTTTATAGACGAAGCATTGGCCATATTGCATTCATAAAACTTCAGCCTATCGAGTGAAGTGAAGATTGAATACCGTACACATGTGCAACAAATCACTACAAACATCGATGGGGTACATCATTTCCATGACTTACATGGACATTTCGCCCGTCATATAAGCTTATGTGACACTGGGGACCATCTCGATACATCACGGAGCCATATCCAATAAATATATCCCACATATATCTCATTGTAATGCTGTGTGAAATATTTAGTGCTGAGTAGTATATAATTAATAGCATGTTTTTATGCTCATTATGTATGTATGTATACTCATTATGCATGCATGTATACTCATTATGTATGTATGTATACTCATTATGCATGTCTGTATACTCATTATGCATGCATGTATACTCATTATGCATGCATGTATACTCATTATGCATCCATTTAAACATGCTTGTCTCATGTGTTGATTTGGCATTGTCTATGTGTGTAATGATGTGCAGCCATATATGTGTTTATTTGGCATTGTCTATGTGTGTAATGATGTGCAGCCATATATGTGTTGATTTGGCATTGTCTATGTGTGTAATGATGTGCAGCCATATATGTTTTGCTTCCAATGAACATTTGTGTTTATGCTAAATACACTTTAATACTACTCTTAATAGTGTTTCGGTTTGGGACTATAACTCGAGGTTAGCTATGTGGGTATGTGTTAGCTATGTGGGTATCTGCTAGTTATGTGGGTATGTGATAGCTGTGTGGGTATGTGCTAGCTATGTAGGTATGTATTAGCTATGTGGGTATGTGTTAGGTATGTGGGTATGTGTTAGCTTTGTGGGTATCTGCTAGTTATGTGGGTATGTGATAGCTGTGTGGGTATGTGTTAGCTATGTCAGTATGTGTTAGCTATGTGGGTATGTGTTAGCTATGTGGGTATATGCTAGCTATGTGGGTATGTGTTAGCTATGTGAGTATGTGTTAGCTATGTGGGCATGTGTTAGCTATGTGGGTATGTGTTAGCTATGTGGGTATGTGTTAGCTATGTGGGTATGTGTTAGCTATGTGGGTATGTGTTAGCTATGTGGGTATATTCGTCGTAATTTGCAAACCACAAACATATCCCAAATTACGATCTAATATATGAGTTCACAATTATTCCTAAAATAAATAAATATCAGGTTAATGCTATGTTTAGGAATAATTAGCTAAATGGCTATATGGTTTTTTCAAATTCACTGGCCAATGTTTCATTTTCTTCTCCATTGAAGTGCATACGGTTGCCTCACAAAAACCCTTATATTTCTCTCTCGCGGTTATGGCTGATTTATCGCAATGATTTCTGGGAAAACACAAGAAATAAGTGAACAATAATTATATTCCGCAATAGTAGAACATAAATGAGTCTTGATCAATACTCAAAACAACTCTTCTTCAGAAATAAACATTTGAAACCAATAAACAAACTATCGCTGTCGACCATGTGCTTGCACTTTTTGTTTCGTAGCAACCATATATGTAGCCTGTAGGCCAGCCTAAATCGAACATTCAATTGTTAAAATGTTTTACGACAATAGCAGTCAGAATCAATCAGTTGTGATTCAAATAAAGAGCTCCATGTAAATATGTTTCGGTCTGTTTTGAATGTTAATGCTTAATCAGACTTGCAAAATACTATTTACACCCTTTAATGACAACGTTCAATGTTTAATTAATTTTAACTTTAGTTTATACAAATTTATTTTAGCTCGATTGCAAAACAAGTTCTTACAGCTTATATTAATCACTCTCGATACCTCATTCCTGATGGAATCCATCGCCACGAGGGAGAGAGAAGAGGCAACGTGGAATTTAAATGCCTTGCCTCCGGATATTTCGCACCTGAAACGAACGCGCTGCTATTTTAACTTTAAAATGTGTAACGTAAGTAACCAACGCATATCGCAATGATTTATATTCGGATTCAATACAGGTCATAGTCACGTATACTGTATCAATGTTCTATATTTATAAAACGTGTGCACACACACTTGTAATGCACTTCTGGTTGATACTAGTCAATACGTCGTTAATAATGGACTTGGCAATATACTCTGCTGTTCGGACAAATCAGGGTCCGCGTTGATATCTACGTTTTAACCGTCACGCACAGCGCATGCCAATACATCGTTACTAACGATATTTACAAGACATTCGACCGACTCGAGTGTTTGGAGGGGGCCGGGTGGGGACTCGGCGGTAACAGTTAGATCAATTTGCTTAAAAAAGGACGAGGTAAAAGGAATTTTTACCTATGTGTAAAAGGAATTTTTACCTATGGCCAGATTTTGACATTTTCCCAACATTGGAGTTCCCGGCCTACTATTCCTTACTAAAAATGGCGGCCGGTAACCAATGAAAATGAAATTTTAATCGATTTTACAGAGAGAATAATGTTCCCAATGCGTTGCGATGATTTGGGATGCGTTTTTTACGTTGTAATGTTATTTTCAATGCGTGTTTTAATAATTTTAATGCGTGATTATGCATTCACGCGCCTTATCTGTAGTTCAAATATGAGACGCTTGAAACGTCCATTTTTACAAACAAATGATACTAAAAACTGAAACATACTTATTTTTAATATGATTTTGTCCTAGTGTATGTGCATACTTGTAACATTAAGTACTGTACTTGCTTTTCTAGAGAAGTTCCAATTCCTTTATATAAATAGTGGCGTAAATGTTAGCCAGTTTTTACTGTTTACTGCATACATAATACAGGTTGATAATATAACATAATTTTTGCTTAACATATTCGTGTTTGGGAAGTTCAATACACGTGTGATAAACTAAATACCAACTACAGCCAGTTTTCAGGGCACTGCTAATTTCATTTATTTGGCTTATTGTGTTTCAAGCTACATTCTAACATGGCTCAGCATTTTGTCTGCATACTCAACGAAGGAATTTGCCGTGTTTAAATCTGCAATAAAAGATGGCGTGATGCGTGGTAACAAACGTGACGTCATTTTACTAGCATGGTTGTAGGACGTCATTTACGCATTATATAACAGCAACTAATTCTGTTCTATTTAGAAGATCTGGTCATGTTGGAATGGAAATAATATTTGTATTTGCATTATTTATAGTCGAATAAAACACGTTCTGAGAGCCGGATATCAGTTAGGTATACGACCTGCTTTGTTAATTCCTAGACGTCAGAACTCCAAGCCATGTTTTAGTTGCCAATATATAGCTCAAATACAACACATTATTTCTTAATCTCTACATCTATTTTACCACACTTGGCCCCATTTTATCAGACAAAGTCACATACGCGTTAGATTAAAGAGAACGGTTGGTTCCCTGCGTCAATCATTTGTTGTACTGGGAATCAGAAACATATGTCCATGAAGAATAAGCTTCCAAAACTTCATGTGACGGTTTCTTCTCATCCCATCAAGCTGGGGTACTCCTTCTCATCCCATCAAGCTGGGGTATTCCTTCTCATCCAATCAAGCTGGGGTATTCCTTCTCATCCAATCAAGCTGGGGTATTCCTTCTCATCCAATCAAGCTGGGGTACTCCTTCTCATTACATCAAGCTGGGGTATTCCTTCTCATCCAATCAAGCTGGGGTATTCCTTCTCATCCAATCAAGCTGGGATATTCCTTCTCATCACATCAAGCTGGGGTATTCCTTCTCATCCAATCAAGCTGGGATATTCCTTCTCATCACATCAAGCTGGGGTATTCCTTCTCATCACATCAAGCTGGGGTATTCCTTCTCATCCAATCAAGCTGGGATATTCCTTCTCATCACATCAAGCTGGGGTATTCCTTCTCATCCAATCAAGCTGGGATATTCCTTCTCATCACATCAAGCTGGGATATTCCTTCTCAACACATCAAGCTGGGATATTCCTTCTCAACACATCAAGCTGGGTTATTCCTTCTCAACACATCAAGCTGGGTTATTCCTTCTCAACACATCAAGCTGGGTTATTCCTTCTCAACACATCAAGCTGGGATATTCCTTCTCAACACATCAAGCTGGGATATTCCTTCTCATCCCATCAAGCTGGGAGTATTCCTTCTCAACACATCAAGCTGGGTTATTCCTTCTCAACACATCAAGCTGGGGGTATTCCTTATCAACACATCAAGCTGGGGTAATTCTTCTCATCCCATCAAGCTGGGGTATTCCTTCTCACCACATTAAGCTGTGGTATTCCTTCTCATCCTATCAACCTGGGGGATTCCTTCTCAAAACATGAAGCTGGGGTAATTCTTCTCATCCCATCAAGCTAGGGTATTCCATCTCATCCCATTAATCTGGGGTATTCCTTCTCGTCACAATGAATTGGGGTATTTGGTCAGTGAGTCACAGGAATTTGAACTTTTATTCAATCTTGATTTAAAAGTATAAAACAATCAAGGGCATATCTACGTGACAGTTGGTTAAAGTCGTTGACCTGATCATTCATATATCTTATTCATATATTCATATCACTTGCCTCACATTTCTGCTTTTCATTTTCTTCCATGTGAGAATGCTATCCATGGGACCTTCGGACAATCAGTGGTTCTATCTGGGTGCTCGTCTGTGCCTAAGATACTGTTAGAAGGGGCTTCCGGGGTCGACCTCCAATAGTAAAAGCTGGATAGTCGCTATATGACCTAAGCTGGTGGTGCGACCTTAAACCCCCAAAAGCAAACACACAAATAATACAATCTATATCTGGATTAGTTAAGAGTTTGGGTGGGGGGAGTGTGTGGTGGGGGGGGGGAGTGGTCAATACTAAAAGATCTTATTCAGTATTGGTATGTACATGGGCCAATGTAAACACTTATCACGTTCATGTCTACACACACGTGCTGTATGACTTACATCGGCTTATCCGAGTATGGTATTAAAGGGGATGAAGAATGCAAGAACACGATTATTTCTTTACTGTCTCGTTCTATGTTCCGTTTCGTGCTTCATGCTAAATTTCTAATGCATTTACCGATTCTGTCTGGCAATTATCTACAGTTCGTGACTTGTACAGAAATTAAATTACTGTACATTTCACTAACCATGCAACAGTGCCAATGTAAATATCAAATAAGCTCAAACTTGCTACTGTGTCTATACTTGCTACTGTGTCTATGCTTGCTACTGTGTCTATTCTTGCTACTGTGTCTATACTTGCTACTGTGTCTATTCTTGCTACTGTGTCTATACTTGCTACTGTGTCTATATTTCGAAGAGAATTCCTAGAATTTCTTCACGAATGCTGATATAATTAATACACTGGATGCAAATAAGATCTCAAAATAACGGATGAGCAATTAGACTTAAACACGTTAAATAATGAAATTCATAGTGCATATTAATGACTTTATTGAATTAAAAAGCTACATGTTTGTTGCAATGCAATGAGAACTGCTCCTGGATATTCCTAAGTAGAGTAGATTGGTCCTCTTAATTGGTCTCCTCTGTTTTTATCCGTTTTCTCATTTTATAATTATTAGATTTCTTTATAAAATCTCGTTGATATCAAACAGTATTACCAATGGATATGTTGCTATAGAAATTGGTTATCACTTAATTTAATAAAATCGCTCGCCCACATGGCTCGCCGGCGGCGAGGTAAGTAAATAAGCTCAATCATAATCATCAATTTAATAAAATTACATTTGTCGTACCGCAACATATTGTAGGAAAACAACAGTAAAACAAAAGATTCCATCTAATAGGACAAATATACACTTCGGGATAAATCGGACTTTATGTGTCAAGGGAGGTAATAGAAAAAACACCAATGTTTCTATGTTAGATGAATAAAACGAGCATGAGACAGTCCTGCGCAAAAATGAATAATGTTCATATTAGTCCATGTCTATGGTTGATCAAATCACAAACACATTTGTTAATGGGACAACAACAGCCATTCATGATTGATTCAGAAAGTATGTACACATTTATCTTGCTATCGCCGTCGCGGTTCATACAAATCGACCAGGACCGGAAGTACATCGTATCAATGTACCAATTAAATTAATACATAAAATACTGTCTAATCACGATTTTTGTTTGGATTATTAAATACTATAACTTCCGTTTTTCATATTGTTGAACAATGCTTGAAAAATCATTGAGAATGAGGGGTTTATCCGACGGAAAGGCGGTACACCTGTTTTTAAGTGGAGATCGTTATAACAAGATTTAATTAATACAGACATGACGTATGAGTATATTGCAATACCGTTAGTATGTACATATACTACAGAGTTTGATTTGTGTATTTTGAGTTTCTAGTAAAGATTCTTGTTAAATCTAGTCATTTCGATAAGCAATAAATGCATGCATTAGTAACGGCATCAATCGGCACGCCGCACATGGTATGCATGCATAGCGAGATATAGTACAGGTAATACAGATTGACACATGGTATGCATGCATAGCGAGATATAGTACAGGTAATACAGATTGACACATGGTATGCAGGCATAGCGAGATATAGTACAGGTAATACAGATTGACACATGGTATGCATGCATAGCGAGATATAGTACAGGTAATACAGATTGACACATGGTATGCATGCATAGCCAGATATAGTACAGGTAATAAAGATTGACGCATGGTATGCATGCATAGCGAGATATAGTACAGGTAATAAAGATTGACACATGGTACGCATTTATTGCGAGATATAGTACAGGTAATACAGATTGACAAATGGTATGCAGGCATAGCGATATATAGTACAGGTAATACAGATTGACACATGGTACGCATGCATAGCGAGATATAGTACAGGTAATACAGATTGACAAATGGTATGCAGGCATAGCGAGATATAGTACAGGTAATACAGATTGACACATGGTATGCATGTATAGCGAGATATAGTACAGGTAATACAGATTGACAAATGGTATGCATGTATAGCCAGATATAGTACAGGTAATAAAGATTGACACATGGTATGCATGCATAGCGAGATATAGTACAGGTAATACAGATTGACACATGGTATGCATGTATAGCGAGATATAGTACAGGTAATACAGATTGACACATGGTATGCATGCATAGCGAGATATAGTACAGGTAATACAGATTGACACATGGTACGCATGCATAGCGAGATATAGTACAGGTAATACAGATTGACACATGGTATGCATGCATAGCGAGATATAGTACAGGTAATACAGATTGACACATGGTATGCATGCATAGCGAGATATAGTACAGGTAATACAGATTGACACATGGTATGCATGTATAGCGAGATATAGTACAGGTAATACAGATTGACACATGGTATGCAGGCATAGCCAGATATAGTACAGGTAATACAGATTGACACATGGTATGCATGCATAGCGAGATATAGTACAGGTAATACAGATTGACACATGGTATGCATGCATAGCGAGATATAGTACAGGTAATACAGATTGACACATGGTATGCATGCATAGCGAGATATAGTACAGGTAATAAAGATTGACACATGGTATGCATGCATAGCGATATATAGTACAGGTAATAAAGATTGACACATGGTATGCATGCATAGCGAGATATAGTACAGGTAATACAGATTGACACATGGTATGCATGCATAGCGATATATAGTACAGGTAATACAGATTGACACATGGTATGCATGCATAGCGAGATATAGTACAGGTAATACAGATTGACACATGGTACGCATGCATAGCGAGATATAGTACAGGTAATAAAGATTGACACATGGTATGCATGCATAGCGATATATAGTACAGGTTATAAAGATTGACACATGGTATGCATGCATAGCGAGATATAGTACAGGTAATAAAGATTAACACATTCAGAAACATTAGGAATATATCATATTCAATACTTTTGCAAATTGTAACATGCTAAGCCGTATTCCATGGCCACTGGTTCGAACCACAGCAACACAATACCAAAATGACCAATATTAAAATCTTTCCGAGTATACTTTCAAACGAGCTCTTGCAAATTACAGCCGAAAGAACCAGCGGAGCATCGGGAAGGTTTATGTCTGTACCATTGTACTGTAGATCAAACACATGAATGACTCTCTACACAGATGTCGCTCATGGTCTCAATATTTACCATAGTGTATGGAAAAATGGCGAAGAGAGGTGTTCAGTTGACAGAGCATGAAATATAAAAAGACTGGGAGACTGGGATTATTTGGCGGACGATCGCGCTCACGTCACGTTGGACAGTCTTGGCAGGTGATGGTGTGTACACAGTCAAACCTGTGTTAGTTGTCAGCTCTATAAAACAGCCAACCTGGCTCCAGATTCCCAAACTGACATATGGCTATAACTTTGACGTATATTTAGCTGTTATAAGCTAGTCAAGTTCAATACTTCCATTGACTAGCTGCTTAAGACAAGATGGATGCATCATTGTGTCTGAGTATGTTGAATATATAGTTAATTTTAATTCGTTATTGACAGCAATATACCAAGAATAACTTTGAGTAATATTCCAGAATCAGGAGGTTAATTGCATTGAGGTTAATTAATGATCATTAATCTACAAGAAACTGAGCATATGTAATACCGCGGTACACATGTTGGATGTTACAATGGTTTATATGTAATACCGCGGTACACATGGCATATGTTACAATGGTTTATATGTAATACCGCGGTACACATGGCAGATGTTACAATGGTTTATATGTAATACCACGATACACATGATGGATGTTACAATGGTTTATATGTAATACCGCGGTACACATGTTGGATGTTACAATGGTTTATATGTAATACCGCGGTACACATGTTGGATGTTACAATGGTTTATATGTAATACCACGGTACACATGGCAGATGTTACAATGGTTTATATGTAATACCACGATACACATGATGGATGTTACAATGGTTTATATGTAATACCACGGTACACATGGCGGATGCTACAATGGTTTATATGTAATACCACGGTACACATGTTGGATGTTACAATGGTTTATATGTAATACCACGGTACACATGGCGGATGTTACAATGGTTTATATGTAATACCACGGTACACATGTTGTATGCTACAATGGTTTATATATAATACCACGGTACACATGGCGGATGCTACAATGGTTTATATGTAATACCACGGTACACATGGCGGATGTTACAATGGTTTATATGTAATACCACGGTACACATGTTGTATGTTACAATGGTATTATATGTAATACCACGGTACACATGGTGGATGTTACAATGGTTTATATATAATACCACGGTACACATGGTGAATGTTACAATGGTTTATATGTAATACCACGGTACACATGGTGGATGTTACAATGGTTTATATGTAATACCACGGTACATATGGCGGATGTTACAATGGTTTATATGTAATACCACGGTACACATGGAGGATGTTACAATGGTTTATATGTAATACCACGGTACACATGGCGGATGTTACAATGGTTTATATGTAATACCACGGTACACATGGTGGATGTTACAATGGTTTATATGTAATACAACGGTACACATGGTGGATGTTACAATGGTTTATATGTAATACAACGGTACACATGGTGGATGTTACAATGGTTTATATGTAATACAACGGTACACATGGTGGATGTTACAATGGTTTATATGTAATACAACGGTACACATGGTGGATGTTACAATGGTTTATATGTAATACAACGGTACACATGGTGGATGTTACAATGGTTTATATGTAATACCACGGTACACATGTTGTATGTTACAATGGTTTATATGTAATACCACGGTACACATGGTGGATGTTACAATGGTTTATATGTAATACCACGGTACACATGGTGGATGTTACAATGGTTTATATATAATACCACGGTACACATGGTGGATGTTACAATGGTTTATATGTAATACCACGGTACACATGGTGGATGCTACAATGGTTTATATGTAATACCACGGTACACATGGAGGATGTTACAATGGTTTATATGTAATACCACGGTACACATGGCGGATGTTACAATGGTTTATATGTAATACCACGGTACACATGGCGGATGTTACAATGGTTTATATGTAATACCACGGTACACATGTTGTATATTACAATGGTATATATGTAATACCACGGTATACATGTTGTATATTACAATGGTTTATATGTAATACCGCGGTACACATGGTGGATGTTACAATGGTTTATAGGTAATACCGCGGTACACATGTTGTATGTTACAATGGTTTATATGTAATACCACGGTACACAGGTTGTATGTTACAATGGTTTATATGTAATACCACGGTACACATGGCGGATGCTACAATGGTTTATATGTAATACCACGGTACACATGGCGGATGCTACAATGGTTTATATGTAATACCACGGTACACATGGTGGATGTTACAATGGTTTATATGTAATACCACGGTACACATGTTGTATGATACAATGGTTTATATGTAATACCACGGTACATATGGCGGATGTTACAATGGTTTATATGTAATACCACAGTACACATATTGTATGTTACAATGGTTTATATGTAATACCACGGTACACATGGCAGATGTTACAATGGTTTATATGTAATACCACGATACACATGGTGGATGTTACAATGGTTTATATATAATACCACGATACACATGGCAGATGTTACAATGGTTTATATGTAATACCGCGGTACACATGGCGGATGTTACAATGGTTTATATGTAATACCACGGTACACATGGTGGATGTTACAATGGTTTATATGTAATACCACGGTACACATGTTGTATGTTACAATGGTTTATATGTAATACCACGGTATACATGGTGGATGTTACAATGGTTTATATGTAATACCACGGTACACATGGTGGATGCTACAATGGTTTATATGTAATACCACGGTACACATGGTGGATGTTACAATGGTTTATATGTAATACCACGGTATACATGGTGGATGCTACAATGGTTTATATGTAATACCACGGTACACATGGAGGATGTTACAATGGTTTATATGTAATACCACGGTACACATGCGGATGCTACAATGGTTTATATGTAATACCACGGTACACATGGTGGATGTTACAATGGTTTATATGTAATACCACGGTACACATGGCGGATGTTACAATGGTTTATATGTAATACCACGGTACACATGTTGTATGTTACAATGGTTTATATGTAATACCACGGTACACATGGTGGATGTTACAATGGTTTATATGTAATACCACGGTACACATGGTGGATGTTACAATGGTTTATATGTAATACCACGGTACACATGGCGGATGTTACAATGGTTTATCTGTAATACCACGGTACACATGGCGGATGTTACAATGGTTTATATGTAATACCACGGTACACATGGTGGATGTTACAATGGTTTATATGAAATACCACGGTACACATGGTGGATGTTACAATGGTTTATATGTAATACCACGGTACACATGGTGGATGTTACAATGGTTTATGTGTAATACCACGGTACACATGGCGGATGTTACAATGGTTTATATATAATACCACGGTACACATGGTGGATGTTACAATGGTTTATATGTAATACCACGGTACACATGGTGGATGTTACAATGGTTTATATGTAATACCACGGTACACATGGCGGATGTTACAATGGTTTATATATAATACCACGGTACACATGGTGGATGTTACAATGGTTTATATGTAATACCACGGTACACATGTTGTATGTTACAATGGTTTATATGTAATACCATGGTACACATGGCGGATGTTACAGTGGTTTATATGTAATACCACGGTACACATGGTGGATGTTACAATGGTTTATATGTAATACCACGGTACACATGGCGGATGTTACAATGGTTTATATGTAATACCACGGAACACATGTAGGATGTTACAATGGTTTATATGTAATACCACGGTACACATGTTGTATGATACAATGGTGTATATGTAATACCGCAGTACACATGTTGTATATTACAATGATATATATGTAATACCACGGTACACATGGTGTATGCTACAATGGTTTATATGTAATACCACAGTACACATGGCAGATGCTACAATGGTTTATATGTAATACCACGGTACACATGGTGGATGTTACAATGGTTTATATGTAATACTACGGTACACATGGCGAATGTTACAATGGTTTATATGTAATACCACGGTACACATGTTGTATGTTACAATGGTTTATATGTAATACCACGGTACACATGTTGTATGTTACAATGGTTTATATGTAATACCACGGTACACATGCGGATGCTACAATGGTTTATATGTAATACCACGGTACACATGGTGGATGCTACAATGGTTTATGTGTAATACCACGGTACACATGGCGGATGTTACAATGGTTTATATGTAATACCACGGTACACATGTTGTATGTTACAATGGTTTATATGTATTACCACGGTACACATGGTGGATGTTACAATGGTTTATCTGTAATACCACGGTACACATGGCGGATGTTACAATGGTTTATATGTAATACCACGGTACACATGGCGGATGTTATAATGGTTTATCTGTAATACCACGGTACACATGACGGATGTTACAATGGTTTATATGTAATACCACGGTACACATGGCGGATGTTACAATGGTTTATATGTAATACCACGGTACACATGGCGGATGTTACAATGGTTTATATGTAATACCACGGTACACATGGTGGATGTTACAATGGTTTATATGTAATACCACGGTACACATGGCGGATGTTACAATGGTTTATATGTAATACCACGGTACACATGTTGTATGTTACAATGGTTTATATGTAATACCACGGTACACATGTTGGATGTTACAATGGTTTATATGTAATACCACGGTACACATGGCGGATGTTACAATGGTTTATATGTAATAACACGGTACACATGGTGGCTGTTACAATGGTTTATATGTAATACCACGGTACACATGTTGTATATTACAATGGTTTATCTGTAATACCACGGTACATATGGCGGATGTTACAATGGTTTATATGTAATACCACGGTACACATGGTGGATGTTACAATGGATTATATATAATACCACGGTACACATGGTTGATGTTACAATGGTTTATATATAATACCACGGTACACATGGTGGATGTTACAATGGTTTATATATAATACCATGGTACACATGGTGGATGTTACAATGGTTTATATATAATACCACGGTACACATGGTGGATGTTACAATGTTTATATATAATACCACGGTACACATTGTGGATGTTACAATGGTTTATATGTAATACCACGGTACACATGGTGGATGTTACAATGGTTTATACATAATACCACGGTCACATGTTGTATGTTAAAATGGTTTATATGTAATACCACGGTACACATGGCGGATGTTACAATGATTTATATGTAATACTACGGTACACATGGAGCATGTTACAATGGTTTATATATAATACCACGTTACACATGGAGGATGTTACAATGGTTTATATATAATACCACGGTACATATGGCGGATGTTACAATGGTTATATATAATACCACGGTACACATGGAGGATGTTACAATGGTTTATATATAATACCACGGTACACATGGAGGATGTTACAATGGTTTATATGTAATACCACGGTACACATGGCGGATGTTACAATGGTTTATATATAATACCACGGTACACATGTAGGATGTTACAATGGTTTATATGTAATACCACGGTACACATGGAGGATGTTACAATGGTTTATATGTAATACCACGGTACACATGGTGGATGTTACAATGGTTTATCTGTAATACCACGATACACATGTTGTATGTTACAATGGTTTATCTGTAATACCACGGTACACATGGTGGATGTTACAATGGTTCATATGTAATACCACGGTACACATGCTGTATGTTACAATGGTTTATCTGTAATACCACGGTACACATGGTGGATGTTACAATGGTTTATATGTAATACCACGGTACACATGTTGTATGTTACAATGGTTTATCTGTAATACCACGGTACATATGGCGGATGTTACAATGGTTTATATGTAATACCACGGTACACATGGTGGATGTTACAATGGTTTATATATAATACCACGGTACACATGGTGGATGTTACAATGGTTTATATATCATACCACGGTACACATGGTGGATGTTACAATGGTTTATATGTAATACCACGGTACACATGTTGTATGCTACAATGGTTTATATGTAATACCACGGTACATATGGCGGATGTTACAATGGTTTATATGTAATACCACGGTACACATGTTGTATGTTACAATGGTTTATATGTAATACCATGGTACACATGGCAGATGTTACAATGGTTTATATGTAATACCACGATACACATGGTGGATGTTACAATGGTTTATATGTAATACCACGGTACACATGGTGGATGTTACAATGGTTTATCTGTAATACCACGGTACACATGGCGGATGTTACAATGGTTTATATGTAATACCACGGTACACATGGTGGATGTTACATTGGTTTATATGTAATACCATGGTACACATGGTGGATGTTACAATGGTTTATATGTAATACTACCGTACACATGGCGGATGTTACAATGGTTTATATATAATACCAAGGTACACATGGTGGATGTTACAATGGTTTATATATAATACCATGGTACACATGGTGGATGTTACAATGGTTTATATATAATACCACGGTACACATGGTGGATGTTACAATGTTTATATATAATACCACGGTACACATTGTGGATGTTACAATGGTTTATATGTAATACCACGGTACACATGGTGGATGTTACAATGGTTTATACATAATACCACGGTCACATGTTGTATGTTAAAATGGTTTATATGTAATACCACGGTACACATGGCGGATGTTACAATGATTTATATGTAATACTACGGTACACATGGAGCATGTTACAATGGTTTATATATAATACCACGTTACACATGGAGGATGTTACAATGGTTTATATATAATACCACGGTACACATGGAGGATGTTACAATGGTTTATATGTAATACCACGGTACACATGGCGGATGTTACAATGGTTTATATATAATACCACGGTACACATGTAGGATGTTACAATGGTTTATATGTAATACCACGGTACACATGGAGGATGTTACAATGGTTTATATGTAATACCACGGTACACATGGTGGATGTTACAATGGTTTATATGTAATACCACGGTACACATGTTGTATGTTACAATGGTTTATATGTAATACCACGGTACACATGGTGGATGTTACAATGGTTTATATGTAATACCACGGTACACATGGTGGATGTTACAATGGTTTATATGTAATACCACGGTACACATGGTGGATGTTACAATGGTTTATATGTAATACCACGGTACACATGTTGTATGTTACAATGGTTTATATGTAACCGGTAATGGATGTTACAATGGTTATATGTAATACCACGGTACACATGTTGGATGTTACAATGGTTTATATGTAATACCACGGTACACATGGCGGATGTTACAATGGTTTATATGTAATACCACGGTACACATGGTGGATGTTACAATGGTTTATATGTAATACCACGGTACACATGGTGGATGTTACAATGGTTTATATGTAATACCACGGTACACATGTGGATGTTACAATGGTTTATATGTAATACCACGGTACACATGGCGGATGTTACAATGGTTTATATGTAATACCACGGTACACATGGTGGATGTTACAATGGTTTATATGTAATACCACGGTACACATGGTGGATGTTACAATGGTTTATATGTAATACCACGGTACACATGGTGGATGTTACAATGGTTTATATGTAATACCACGGTACACATGGTGGATGTTACAATGGTTTATATGTAATACCACGGTACACATGGTGGATGTTACAATGGTTTATATGTAATACCACGGTACACATGGCGGATGTTACAATGGTTTATATATAATACCACGGTACACATGGTGGATGTTACAATGGTTTATATGTAATACCACGGTACACATGTTGTATGTTACAATGGTTTATATGTAATACCACGGTACACATGTTGTATGTTACAATGGTTTATATGTAATACCACGGTACACATGTTGTATGTTACAATGGTTTATCTGTAATACCACGGTACACATGGTGGATGTTACAATGGTTTATATGTAATACCACGGTACACATGGTGGATGTTACAATGGTTTATATGTAATACCACGGTACACATGGTGGATGTTACAATGGTTTATATGTAATACCACGGTACACATGGTGGATGTTACAATGGTTTATATGTAATACCACGGTACACATGGTGTATGTTACAATGGTTTATATGTAATACCACGGTACACATGGTGGATGTTACAATGGTTTATATGTAATACCACGGTACACATGGTGTATGTTACAATGGTTTATATGTAATACCACGGTACACATGGTGGATGTTACAATGGTTTATATGTAATACCACGGTACACATGTTGTATGTTACAATGGTTTATATGTAATACCACGGTACACATGGTGGATGTTACAATGGTTTATATGTAATACCACGGTACACATGGTGGATGTTACAATGGTTTATATGTAATACCACGGTACACATGGTGGATGTTACAATGGTTTATATGTAATACCACGGTACACATGGTGGATGTTACAATGGTTTATATGTAATACCACGGTACACATGTTGTATGTTACAATGGTTTATATGTAATACCACGGTACACATGGCGGATGTTACAATGGTTTATATGTAATACCACGGTACACATGTTGGATGTTACAATGGTTTATATGTAATACCACGGTACACATGGCGGATGTTACAATGGTTTATATGTAATACCACGGTACACATGGTGGATGTTACAATGGTTTATATGTAATACCACGGTACACATGGTGGATGTTACAATGGTTTATATGTAATACCACGGTACACATGGTGGATGTTACAATGGTTTATATGTAATACCACGGTACACATGGTGGATGTTACAATGGTTTATATGTAATACCACGGTACACATGGTGGATGTTACAATGGTTTATATGTAATACCACGGTACACATGGTGGATGTTACAATGGTTTATATGTAATACCACGGTACACATGGTGGATGTTACAATGGTTTATATGTAATACCACGGTACACATGGTGGATGTTACAATGGTTTATATGTAATACCACGGTACACATGGCGGATGTTACAATGGTTTATATATAATACCACGGTACACATGGTGGATGTTACAATGGTTTATATGTAATACCACGGTACACATGTTGTATGTTACAATGGTTTATATGTAATACCACGGTACACATGGTGGATGTTACAATGGTTTATATGTAATACCACGGTACACATGTTGGATGTTACAATGGTTTATATGTAATACCACGGTACACATGGTGGATGTTACAATGGTTTATATGTAATACCACGGTACACATGGTGGATGTTACAATGGTTTATATGTAATACCACGGTACACATGGTGGATGTTACAATGGTTTATATGTAATACCACGGTACACATGTTGTATGTTACAATGGTTTATATGTAATACCACGGTACACATGGTGGATGTTACAATGGTTTATATGTAATACCACGGTACACATGTTGGATGTTACAATGGTTTATATGTAATACCACGGTACACATGGCGGATGTTACAATGGTTTATATGTAATACCACGGTACACATGGTGGATGTTACAATGGTTTATATGTAATACCACGGTACACATGGTGGATGTTACAATGGTTTATATGTAATACCACGGTACACATGGTGGATGTTACAATGGTTTATATGTAATACCACGGTACACATGGTGGATGTTACAATGGTTTATATGTAATACCACGGTACACATGGTGGATGTTACAATGGTTTATATGTAATACCACGGTACACATGGTGGATGTTACAATGGTTTATATGTAATACTACGGTACACATGGCGGATGTTACAATGGTTTATATATAATACCACGGTACACATGGTGGATGTTACAATGGTTTATATGTAATACCGCGGTACACATGTTGTATGTTACAATGGTTTATATGTAATACAACGGTACACATGTTGTATGTTACAATGGTTTATATGTAATACCACGGTACACATGTTGGATGTTACAGTGGTTTATCTGTAATACCACGGTACACATGGCGGATGTTACAATGGTTTATTTGTAATACCACGGTACACATGGTGGATGTTACAATGGTTTATATGTAATACCACGGTACACATGGTGGATGTTACATGGTTTATATGTAATACCACGGTACACATGGTGGATGTTACAATGGTTTATATGTAATACCACGGTACACATGGCGGATGTTACAATGGTTTTGTAATCCACGGTACACATGGTGGATGTTACAATGGTTATATGTAATACCACGGTACACATTGGATGTTACAATGGTTTATCTGTAATACCACGGTACACATGGCGGATGTTACAATGGTTTATATGTAATACCACGGTACACATGGTGGATGATACAATGGTTTATATGTAATACCACGGTACACATGGTGGATGTTACAATGGTTTATATGTAATACCACGGTACACATGGCGGATGTTACAATGGTTTATATATAATACCACGGTACACATGGTGGATGTTACAATGGTTTATATGTAATACCACGGTACACATGTTGTATGTTACAATGGTTTATCTGTAATACCAGGGTACACATGTTGTATGATACAATGGTTTATATGTAATACCACGGTACACATGTTGTATGTTACAATGGTTTATCTGTAATACCACGGTACACATGGTGGATGTTACAATGGTTTATATGTAATACCACGGTACACATGTTGTATGTTACAATGGTTTATATATAATACCACGGTACACATGGTGGATGTTACAATGTTTATATATAATACCACGGTACACATGGTGGATGTTACAATGGTTTATCTGTAATACCACGATACACATGTTGTATGTTACAATGGTTTATCTGTAATACCACGGTACACATGGTGGATGTTACAATGGTTCATATGTAATACCACGGTACACATGCTGTATGTTACAATGGTTTATCTGTAATACCACGGTACACATGGTGGATGTTACAATGGTTTATATGTAATACCACGGTACACATGTTGTATGTTACAATGGTTTATCTGTAATACCACGGTACATATGGCGGATGTTACAATGGTTTATATGTAATACCACGGTACACATGGTGGATGTTACAATGGTTTATATATAATACCACGGTACACATGGTGGATGTTACAATGGTTTATATATCATACCACGGTACACATGGTGGATGTTACAATGGTTTATATGTAATACCACGGTACACATGTTGTATGCTACAATGGTTTATATGTAATACCACGGTACATATGGCGGATGTTACAATGGTTTATATGTAATACCACGGTACACATGTTGTATGTTACAATGGTTTATATGTAATACCATGGTACACATGGCAGATGTTACAATGGTTTATATGTAATACCACGATACACATGGTGGATGTTACAATGGTTTATATGTAATACCACGGTACACATGGTGGATGTTACAATGGTTTATATGTAATACCACGGTACACATGGTGGATGTTACAATGGTTTATCTGTAATACCACGGTACACATGGCGGATGTTACAATGGTTTATATGTAATACCACGGTACACATGGTGGATGTTACAATGGTTTATATGTAATACCACGGTACACATGGTGGATGTTACAATGGTTTATATGTAATACCATGGTACACATGGTGGATGTTACAATGGTTTATATGTAATACTACCGTACACATGGCGGATGTTACAATGGTTTATATATAATACCAAGGTACACATGGTGGATGTTACAATGGTTTATATGTAATACCGCGGTACACATGTTGTATGTTACAATGGTTTATATGTAATACAACGGTGCACATGTTGTATGTTACAATGGTTTATATGTAATACCACGGTACACATGTTGGATGTTACAGTCGTTTATCTGTAATACCACGGTACACATGGCGGATGTTACAATGGTTTATTTGTAATACCACGGTAAACATGGTGGATGTTACAATGGTTTATATGTAATACCACGGGACACATGGTGGATGTTACATTGGTTTATATGTAATACCACGGTACACATGGTGGATGTTACAATGGTTTATATGTAATACCACGGTACACATGGCGGATGTTACAATGGTTTATCTGTAATACCACGGTACACATGGTGGATGTTACAATGGTTTATATGTAATACCACGGTACACATGGTGGATGTTACAATGGTTTATCTGTAATACCACGGTACACATGGCGGATGTTACAATGGTTTATATGTAATACCACGGTACACATGGTGGATGATACAATGGTTTATATGTAATACCACGGTACACATGGTGGATGTTACAATGGTTTATATGTAATACCACGGTACACATGGCGGATGTTACAATGGTTTATATATAATACCACGGTACACATGGTGGATGTTACAATGGTTTATATGTAATACCACGGTACACATGTTGTATGTTACAATGGTTTATCTGTAATACCAGGGTACACATGTTGTATGTTACAATGGTTTATATGTAATACCACGGTACACATGTTGTATGTTACAATGGTTTATCTGTAATACCACGGTACACATGGTGGATGTTACAATGGTTTATATGTAATACCACGGTACACATGTTGTATGTTACAATGGTTTATCTGTAATACCACGGTACATATGGCGGATGTTACAATGGTTTATATGTAATACCACGGTACACATGGTGGATGTTACAATGGTTTATATATAATACCATGGTACACATGGTGGATGTTACAATGGTTTATATATAATACCACGGTACACATGGTGGATGTTACAATGGTTTATATATAATACCACGGTACACATGGTGGATGTTACAATGGTTTATATATAATACCACGGTACACATGGTGGATGTTACAATGGTTTATATATAATACCACGGTACACATGGTGGATGTTACAATGGTTTATATGTAATACCACGGTACACATGTTGTATATTACAATGGTTTATCTGTAATACCACGGTACATATGGCGGATGTTACAATGGTTTATATGTAATACAACGGTACACATGGTGGATGTTACAATGGTTTATATATAATACCACGGTACACATGGTTGATGTTACAATGGTTTATATATAATACCACGGTACACATGGTGGATGTTACAATGGTTTATATATAATACCACGGTACACATGGTGGATGTTACAATGGTTTATATATAATACCACGGTACACATGGTGGATGTTACAATGTTTATATATAATACCACGGTACACATGGTGGATGTTACAATGGTTTATATGTAATACCACGGTACACATGGTGGATGTTACAATGGTTTATACATAATACCACGGTACACATGTTGTATGTTACAATGGTTTATATGTAATACCACGGTACACATGGCGGATGTTACAATGATTTATATGTAATACTACTGTACACATGGAGCATGTTACAATGGTTTATATATAATACCACGTTACACATGGAGGATGTTACAATGGTTTATATATAATACCACGGTACATATGGCGGATGTTACAATGGTTTATATATAATACCACGGTACACATGGAGGATGTTACAATGGTTTATATATAATACTACGGTACACATGTTGGATGTTACAGTCGTTTATCTGTAATACCCGTACACATGGCGGATGTTACAATGGTTTATTTGTAATACCACGGTACACATGGTGGATGTTACAATGGTTTATATGTAATACCACGGTACACATGGTGGATGTTACAATGGTTTATATGTAATACCACGGTACACATGGTGGATGTTACAATGGTTTATATGTAATACCACGGTACACATGGCGGATGTTACAATGGTTTATATGTAATACCACGGTACACATGGTGGATGTTACAATGGTTTATATGTAATACCACGGTACACATGGTGGATGTTACAATGGTTTATATGTAATACCACGGTACACATGGCGGATGTTACAATGGTTTATATGTAATACCACGGTACACATGGTGGATGTTACAATGGTTTATATGTAATACCACGGTACACATGGTGGATGTTACAATGGTTTATATGTAATACCACGGTACACATGGCGGATGTTACAATGGTTTATATATAATACCACGGTACACATGGTGGATGTTACAATGGTTTATATGTAATACCACGGTACACATGTTGTATGTTACAATGGTTTATCTGTAATACCACGGTACACATGTTGTATGTTACAATGGTTTATATGTAATACCACGGTACACATGTTGTATGTTACAATGGTTTATCTGTAATACCACGGTACACATGGTGGATGTTACAATGGTTTATATGTAATACCACGGTACACATGTTGTATGTTACAATGGTTTATCTGTAATACCACGGTACATATGGCGGATGTTACAATGGTTTATATGTAATACCACGGTACACATGGTGGATGTTACAATGGTTTATATATAATACCACGGTACACATGGTGGATGTTACAATGGTTTATATGTAATACCACGGTACACATGGTGGATGTTACAATGGTTTATATGTAATACCACGGTACACATGGTGGATGTTACAATGGTTTATATGTAATACCACGGTACACATGGTGGATGTTACAATGGTTTATATGTAATACCACGGTACACATGGCGGATGTTACAATGGTTTATATATAATACCACGGTACACATGGTGGATGTTACAATGGTTTATATGTAATACCACGGTACACATGTTGTATGTTACAATGGTTTATATGTAATACCACGGTACACATGGTGGATGTTACAATGGTTTATATGTAATACCACGGTACACATGTTGGATGTTACAATGGTTTATATGTAATACCACGGTACACATGGTGGATGTTACAATGGTTTATATGTAATACCACGGTACACATGTTGTATGTTACAATGGTTTATCTGTAATACCACGGTACATATGGCGGATGTTACAATGGTTTATATGTAATACCACGGTACACATGGTGGATGTTACAATGGTTTATATATAATACCACGGTACACATGGTGGATGTTACAATGGTTTATATATAATACCACGGTACACATGGTGGATGTTACAATGGTTTATATATAATACCACGGTACACATGGTGGATGTTACAATGGTTTATATGTAATACCACGGTACACATGGTGGATGTTACAATGGTTTATATGTAATACCACGGTACACATGGTGGATGTTACAATGGTTTATATGTAATACCACGGTACACATGGCGGATGTTACAATGGTTTATATGTAATACCACGGTACACATGGTGGATGTTACAATGGTTTATATGTAATACCACGGTACACATGGTGTATGTTACAATGGTTTATATGTAATACCACGGTACACATGTTGGATGTTACAATGGTTTATATGTAATACCACGGTACACATGGTGGATGTTACAATGGTTTATATGTAATACCACGGTACACATGTTGTATGTTACAATGGTTTATATGTAATACCACGGTACACATGTTGTATGTTACAATGGTTTATATGTAATACCACGGTACACATGGCGGATGTTACAATGGTTTATATGTAATACCACGGTACACATGGCGGATGTTACAATGGTTTATATATAGTGTTGTTTGGTTATATGTAATACCACGGTACACATGGTGGATGTTACAATGGTTTATATGTAATACCACGGTACACATGGTGGATGTTACAATGGTTTATATGTAATACCACGGTACACATGGTGGATGTTACAATGGTTATATAATACCACGGTACACATGGGGATGTCAATGGTTTATATGTAATACCACGGTACACATGGTGGATGTTACAATGGTTTATATGTAATACCACGGTACACATGGTGGATGTTACAATGGTTTATATGTAATACCACGGTACACATGGCGGATGTTACAATGGTTTATATGTAATACCACGGTACACATGGGGATGTTACAATGGTTTATATGTAATACCACGGTACACATGTTGTATGTTACAATGGTTTATATGTAATACCACGGTACACATGGTGGATGTTACAATGGTTTATATGTAATACCACGGTACACATGGTGTATGTTACAATGGTTTATATGTAATACCACGGTACACATGGTGGATGTTACAATGGTTTATATGTAATACCACGGTACACATGTTGTATGTTACAATGGTTTATATGTAATACCACGGTACACATGGCGGATGTTACAATGGTTTATATGTAATACCACGGTACACATGGTGGATGTTACAATGGTTTATATGTAATACCACGGTACACATGGTGGATGTTACAATGGTTTATATGTAATACCACGGTACACATGGTGGATGTTACAATGGTTTATATATAATACCACGGTACACATGGTGGATGTTACAATGGTTTATATGTAATACCACGGTACACATGGTGGATGTTACAATGGTTTATATATAATACCACGG
>CM026401.1:27187009-27224509 GCA_014843695.1 Archivesica marissinica
TAGTAAGTAGATCCTGCTTCCATTATTTACAACAGTTGCCCTCATATAGTAAGTAGATCCTGCTTCCATTATTTACAACAGTTGCCCTCATATAGTAAGTAGATCCTGCTTCCATTATTTACACGAGTTGCCCTCATATAGTAAGTAGATCCTGCTTACATTATTTACACGAGTTGCCCTCATATAGTAAGTAGATCCTGCTTCCATTATTTACAAGAGTTGCCCTCATATAGTAAGTAGATCATGCTTCCATTATTTACAAGAGTTACCTTATATAGTAAGTAGATCCTGCTTCCATTATTTACAAGAGTTGCCCTCATATAGTAAGGAGATCCTGAGATCCTGAGTTGCCCTCATATAGTAAGTAGATCCTGAGATCCAGAGTTGCCCTCATATAGTAAGTAGATCCTGCTTCCATTATTTACAAGAGATGCCCTCATATAGTAAGTAGATCCTGCTTCCATTATTTCCAACAGTTGCCCTCATATAGTAAGTAGATCATGCTTCCATTATTTACAAGAGTTGTCCTCATATAGTAAGTAGATAATGCTTCCATTATTTACAACAGTTGCCCTCATATAGTAAGTAGATCCTGCTTCCATTATTTACAAGAGTTGCCCTCATATAGTAAGTAGATCATGCTTCCATTATTTACAACATTTGCCCTCATATAGTAAGTAGATCCTGCTTCCATTATTTACAAGAGTTGCCCTCATATAGTAAGTAGATCCTGCTTCCATTATTTACAACAGTTGCCCTCATATAGTAAGTAGATCCTGCTTCCATTATTTACAAGAGTTGCCCTCATATAGTAAGTAGATCCTGCTTCCATTATTTACACGAGTTGCCCTCATATAGTAAGTAGATCCTGCTTCCATTATTTACAAGAGTTGCCCTCATATAGTAAGTAGATCATGCTTCCATTATTTACAAGATTACCTTATATAGTAAGTAGATCCTGCTTCCATTATTTACAAGAGTTGCCCTCATATAGTAAGTAGATCCTGCTTCCATTATTTACAAGAGTTGCCCTCATATAGTAAGTAGATCCTGCTTCCATTATTTACAAAGTTGCCCTCATATAGTAAGTAGATCATGCTTCCATTATTTACAAGAGTTACCTTATATAGTAAGTAGATCCTGCTTCCATTATTTACAACAGTTGCCCTCATATAGTAAGTAGATCCTGCTTCCATTATTTACAAGAGTTGCCCTCATATAGTAAGTAGATCCTGCTTCCATTATTTACTCGAGTTGCCCTCATATAGTAAGTAGATCCTGCTTCCATTATTTACAAGAGTTGCCCTCATATAGTAAGTAGATCCTGCTTCCATTATTTACAAGAGTTGCCCTCATATAGTAAGTAGATCATGAGATCCTGAGTTGCCCTCATATAGTAAGTAGATCCTGAGATCCTTAGTTGCCCTCATATAGTAAGTAGATCCTGAGATCCTGAGTTGCCCTCATATAGTAAGTAGATCCTGAGATCCTGAGTTGCCCTCATTTAGTACGTAGATCATGAGATCCTGAGTTGCCCTCATATAGTAAGTAGATCCTGCTTCCATTATTTACAAGAGTTGCCCTCATATAGTAAGTAGATCCTGCTTCCATTATTTACAAGAGTTACCGCCCTCATATAGTAAGTAGATCCTGCTTCCATTATTTACAAGAGTTGCCCTCATATAGTAAGTAGATCCTGCTTCCATTATTTACAAGAGTTGCCCTCATATAGTAAGTAGATCATGCTTCCATTATTTACAAGATTTGCCCTCATATAGTAAGTAGATCCTGCTTCCATTATGTACAAGTGTTGCCCTCATATAGTAAGTAGATCATGAAATCCTGAGTTGCCCTCATATAGTAAGTAGATCCTGAGATCCTGAGTTGCCCTCATATAGTAAGGAGATCCTGAGATCCTGAGTTGCCCTCATATAGTAATTAGATCCTAAGATCCTGAGTTGCCCTCATATAGTAAGTAGATCCTGAGATCCTGAGTTGCCCTCATATAGTAAGTAGATCCTGAGATCCTGAGTTGCACTCATATAGTAAGTAGATCCTGCTTCCATTATTTACAAGAGTTGCCCTCATATAGTAAGTAGATCCTGCTTCCATTATTTCCAACAGTTGCCCTCATATAGTAAGTAGATCATGCTTCCATTATTTACAAGATTTGTCCTCATATAGTAAGTAGATAATGCTTCCATTATTTAAAACAGTTGCCCTCATATAGTAAGTAGACCATGCTTCCATTATTTACAACAGTTGCCCTCATATAGTAAGTAGATCCTGCTTCCATTATTTATAAGAGTTGCCCTCATATAGTAAGTAGATATTGCTTCCATTATTTACAACAGTTGCCCTCATATAGTAAGTAGATCCTGCTTCCATTATTTACAACAGTTGCCCTCATATAGAAAGTAGATCCTGCTTCCATTATTTACAAGAGTTGCCCTCATATAGTAAGTAGATCATGAAATCCTGAGTTGCCCTCATATAGTAAGTAGATCCTGAGATCCTGAGTTGCCCTCATATAGTAAGTAGATCCTGAGATCCTGAGTGGCCCTCATATAGTAAGTAGATCCTGAGATACTGAATTGCTACCATATAGTAAGTAGATCCTGCTTCCATTATTTACAAGAGTTGCCCTCATATAGTAAGTAGATCCTGCTTCCATTATTTCCAACAGTTGCCCTCATATAGTAAGTAGATCCTGAGATCCTGAGTTGCCCTCATATAGTAAGTAGATGATGAGATCCTGAGTTGCCCTCATATAGTAAGTAGATACTGAGATCCTGAGTTGCCCTCATATAGTAAGTAGATCATGAGATCCTGAGTTGCCCTCATATAGTAAGTAGATCCTGAGATCCTGAGTTGCCCTCATATAGTAAGTAGATCCTGAGATCCTGAGTTGCCCTCATATAGTAAGTAGATCATGAGATCCTGAGTTGCCTCATATAGTAAGTAGATCCTGAGATCCTGAGTTGCCCTCATATAGTAAGTAGATCCTGAGATCCTGAGTTGCCCTCATATAGTAAGTAGATCCTGCTTCCATTATTTACAAGAGTTGCCCTCATATAGTAAGTAGATCCTGCTTCCATTATTTCCACAGTTGCCCTCATATAGTAAGTAGATCCTGCTTCCATTATTTACAAGAGTTGTCCTCATATAGTAAGTAGATAATGCTTCCATTATTTACAACAGTTGCCCTCATATAGTAAGTAGATCCTGCTTCCATTATTTACAACAGTTGCCCTCATATAGTAAGTAGATCCTGCTTCCATTATTTACAAGAGTTGCCCTCATATAGTAAGTAGATCATGCTTCTATTATTTACAAGAGTTGCCCCCATATAGTAAGTATATCATGCTTCCATTATTTACAAGAGTTGCACTCATATAGTAAGTAGATCCTGCTTCCATTATTTACAAGAGTTGCCCTCATATAGTAAATAGATCCTGCTTCCATTAATTACAACAGTTGCCCTCATATAGTAAGTTGATCCTTCTTCCATTATTACAATAGTTGCCCTCATATAGTAAGTAGATCCTGCTTCCATTAACTACAACAGTTGCCCTCATATAGTAAGTAGATCCTGCTTCCATTATTTACAAGAGTTGCCCTCATATAGTAAGTAGATAATGCTTCCATTATTTACAAGAGTTGCCCTCATATAGTAAGTAGATCCTGCTTCCATTATTTACAAGAGTTGCCCTCATATAGTAAGTAGATCCTGCTTCCATTATTTACAAGAGTTGCCCTCATATAGTAAGTAGAACATGAAATCCTGAGTTGCCTTCATATAGTAAGTAGTTCCTGAGATCCTGAGTTGCCCTCATATAGTAAGTAGATCCTGAGATCCTGAGTGGCCCTCATATAGTAAGTAGATCCTGAGATACTGAGTTGCTACCATATAGTAAGTAGATCATGAGATCCTGAGTTGCCCTCATATAATAAGTAGATCCTGAGTTGCCCTCATATAGTAAGTAGATTCTGAGATCCTGAGTTGCTCTCATATAGTAAGTAGATCCTGAGATCCTGAGTTGCCCTCATATAGTAAGTAGATCCTGCTTCCATTATTTACAAGAGTTGCCCTCATATAGTAAGTAGATCCTACTTCCATTATTTCCAACAGTTGCCCTCATATAGTAAGTAGATCCTGCTTCCATTATTTACAAGAGTTGTCCTCATATAGTAAGTAGATAATGCTTCCATTATTTACAACAGTTGCCCTCATATAGTAAGTAGATCCTGCTTCCATTATTTACAAGAGTTGCCCTCATATAGTAAGTAGATCCTGCTTCCATTATTTACAAGAGTTGCCGCCCTCATATAGTAAGTAGATCCTGCGTCCATTATTTACAAGAGTTGCCCTCATATAGTAGGTAGATCCTGCTTCCATTATTTACAAGAGTTGCCCTCATATAGTAAGTAGATCCTGCTTCCATTATTTAAAAGAGTTGCCCTCATATAGTAAGTAGATCATGCATCCATTATTTACAAGAGTTGCCCTCATATAGTAAGTAGATCCTGCTTCCATTATTTACAAGAGTTGCCCTCATATAGTAAGTAGATCCTGCTTCCATTATATACAAGAGTTGCCCTCATATAGTAAGTAGATCCTGCTTCCATTATTTACAAGAGTTGCCCTCATATAGTAAGTAGATCCTGCTTCCATTATTTACAAGAGTTGCCCTCATATAGTAAGTATATCCTAAGATCCTGAGTTGCCCTCATATAGTAAGTAGATCCTAAGATCCTGAGTTGCCCTCATATAGTAAGTATATCCTAAGATCCTGAGTTGCCCTCATATAGTAAGTAGATACTAAGATCCTGAGTTGCCCTCATATAGTAAGTATATCCTAAGATCCTGAGTTGCCCTCATATAGTAAGTAGATCCTAAGATCCTGAGTTGCCCTCATATAGTAAGTATATCCTAAGATCCTGAGTTGCCCTCATATAGTAAGTAGATCCTGAGATCCTGAGTTGCTATCATATAGTAAGAAGATCCTGAGATCCTGAGTTGCCCTCATATAGTAAGTATATCCTAAGATCCTGAGTTGCCCTCATATAGTAAGTAGATCCTGAGATCCTGAGTTGCCCTCATATAGTAAGTAGATCCTGAGATCCTGAGTTGCCCTCATATAGTAAGTAGATCCTGCTTCCATTATTTACACGAGTTGCCCTCATATAGTAAGTAGATCCTGCTTCCAATATGTAAAAGAGTTGCCCTCATATAGTAAGTAGATCCTGCTTCCATTATTTACAACAGTTGCCCTCATATAGTAAGTAGATCCTGCTTCCATTATTTACACGAGTTGCCCTCATATAGTAAGTAGATCCTGCTTCCAATATGTACAAGAGTT
This sequence comes from Archivesica marissinica, assembly GCA_014843695.1. NCBI lineage: Eukaryota > Metazoa > Mollusca > Bivalvia > Venerida > Vesicomyidae > Archivesica > Archivesica marissinica. The sequence goes on from CM026401.1 coordinate 27,192,373, forward strand.
GCCGTCATATAGTAAGTAGATCCTGCTTCCATTATTTACAAGAGTTGCCCTCATATAGTAAGTAGATGATACCTCCATTATTTATAAGAGTTGCACTCATATAGTAAGTAGATCCTGCTTCCATTATTTACAAGAGATGCCCTCATATAGTAAGTAGATCCTGCTTCCATTATTTACAACAGTTGCCCTCATATAGTAAGTAGATCCTGCTTCCATTATTTACAAGAGTTGCCCTCATATAGTAAATAGATCCTGCTTCCATTATTTACAAGAGTTACCCTCATATAGTAAGTAGATAATGCTTCCATTATTTACAAGAGTTGCCCTCATATAGTAAGTAGATCCTGCTTCCATTATTTACAAGAGTTGCCCTCATATAGTAAGTAGATCATGAAATCCTGAGTTGCCCTCATATAGTAAGTAGATCCTGAGATCCTGAGTTGCCTTCATATAGTAAGTAGATCCTGAGATCCTGAGTTGCCCTCATATAGTAAGTAGATCCTAAGATCCTGAGCTGCCCTCATATATTAAGTAGATCCTGAGATCCTGAGTTGCCCTCATATAGTAAGTAGATCCTGAGATCCTGAGTTGCCCTCATATAGAAAGTAGATCCTGAGATCCTGAGTTGCCCTCATATAGTAAGTAGATCCTGAGATCCTGAGTTGCCCTCATATAGTACGTAGATCCTGAGATCCTGAGTTGCCCTCATATAGTAAGTAGATCCTGCTTCCATTATTTACAAGAGTTTCCCTCATATAGTAAGTAGATCCTGCTTCCATTATTTCCAACAGTTGCCCTCATATAGTAAGTAGATCCTGCTTCCATTATTTACAAGAGTTGTCCTCATATAGAAAGTAAATCCTGCTTCCATTATTTACAACAGTTGCCCTCATATAGTAAGTAGATAATGCTTCCATTATTTACAACAGTTGCCCTCATATAGTAAGTAGATCATGCTTCCATTATTTACAAGAGTTGCCCTCATATAGTAAGTAGATCCTGCTTCCATTATTTACAAGAGTTGCCCTCATATAGTAAGTAGATCCTGCTTCCATTATTTACCAGAGTTGCCCTCATAGAGTAAGTAGATCCTGCTTCCATTATTTACAAGAGTTGCCCTCATATAGTAAGTAGATCCTGCTTCCAATATTTACAAGAGTTGCCCTCATATAGTAAGTAGATCCTGCTTCCATTATTTGCAAGAGTTGCCCTCATATAGTAAGTAGATCCTGCTTCCATTAATTACAACAGTTGCCCTCATATAGTAAGTAGATCCTGCTTCCATTATTTACAATAGTTGCCCTCATATAGTAAGTAGATCATGAAATCCTGAGTTGCCCTCATATAGTAAGTAGATCCTGAGATCCTGAGTTGCTATCATATAGTAAGTAGATCCTGAGATCCTGAGTTGCCCTCATATAGTAAGTAGATCCTGAGATCATGAGTTGCCCTCATATAGTAAGTAGATTCTGAGATCCTGAGTTGCCCTCATATAGTAAGTAGATCCTGAGATCCTGAGTTGCCCTCATATAGTAAGTAAATCTTGCTTCCATTATTTACAAGAGTTGCCCTCATATAGTAAGTAGATCCTGCTTCCATTATTTCCAACATTTGCCCTCATATAGTAAGTAGATCCTGCTTACATTATTTACAAGAGATGTCCTCATATAGTAAGTAGATAATGCTTCCATTATTTACAACAGTTGCCCTCATATAGTAAGTAGATCCTGATTCCATTATTTACAAGAGTTGCCCTCATATAGTAAGTAGGTAATGCTTCCATTATTTACAACAGTTGCCCTCATATAGTAAGTAGATCCAGTTTCCATTATTTACAAGAGTTGCCCTCATATAGTAAGTAAATCCTGTTTCCATTATTTACAAGAGTTGCCCTCATATAGTAAGTAGATCCTGCTTCCATTATTTACACTTGTTTTCCTCATATAGTAAGTAGATCCTGCTTCCATTATTTATAAGAGTTGCCCTCATATAGTAAGTAGATCCTGCTTCCATTATATACAAGAGTTGCCCTCATATAGTAAGTAGATCCTGCTTCCATTATTTACAAGAGTTTCCCTCATATAGTAAGTAGATCCTGCTTCCATTATTTACAACAGTTGCCCTCATATAGTAAGTAGATCCTGCTTCCATTATTTACAAGAGTTGCCCTCATATAATAAGTAGATCCTGCTTCCATTATTTACAAGAGTTGCCCTCATATAGTAAGTAGATCCTGCTTCCGTTATTTACAACAGTTGCCCTCATAGAGTAAATAGATAATGCTTCCATTATTTACAAGAGTTGCCGTCATATAGTAAGTAGATCCTGCTTCCATTATTTACAAGAGTTGCCCTCATATAGTAAGTAGATCCTGCTTCCATTATTTATAAGAGTTGCCCTCATATAGTAAGTAGATCCTGCTTCCATTATTTACAAGAGTTGCCGTCATATAGTAAGTAGATCCTGCTTCCATTATTTATAAGAGTTGCCCTCAAATATTAAGATTATATGCTTCCATTATTTACAAGATTTGCCCTCATATAGTAAGTAGATCCTGCTTCCATTATTTACAAGAGTTGCCCTCATATAGTAAGTAGATCCTGCTTCCATTATTTACAAGAGTTGCCCTCATATAGTAAGTAGATCCTGCTTCCATTATTTACAAGAGTTGCCCTCATATAGTAAGTAGATCCTGCTTCCATTATTTACAAGAGTTGCCCTCATATAGTAAGTAGATCCTGCTTCCATTATTTACAACAGTTGCCCTCATATAGTAAATAGATAATGCTTCCATTATTTACAAGAGTTGCCGTCATATAGTAAGTAGATCCTGCTTCCATTATTTACAAGATTTGCCCCCCTCATATAGTAAGTAGATCCTGCTTCCATTATTTACAAGAGTTGCCCTCATATAGTTAGTAGATCCTGCTTCCATTATTTACTAGAGTTGCCCTCATATTGTAAGTAGATCCTGAGATCCTGAGTGGCACTCATATAGTAAGTAGATCCTGAGATCCTGAGTTGCCCTCATATAGTAAGTAGATCCTGAGATCCTGAGTTGCCCTCATATAGTAAGTAGATCCTGAGATCTTGAGTTGCCCTCATATAGTAAGTAGATCATGAGATCCTGAGTTGCCCTCATATAGTAAGTAGATCCTGCTTCCATTATTTACAAGAGTTGCCGTCATATAGTAAGTAGATCCTGCTTCCATTATTTACAACAGTTGCCCTCATATAGTAAGTAGATCCTGCTTCCATTATTTACAACAGTTGCCCTCATATAGTAAGTAGATCCTGCTTCCATTATTTCCACCATTTGTCCTCATATAGTAAGTAGATAATGCTTCCATTATTTACAACAGTTGCCCTCATATAATAAGTAGATCATGCTTCCATTATTTACAAGAGTTGCCCTCATATAGTAAGTAGATCCTGCTTCCATTATTTACAAGAGTTGTCCTCATATAATAAGTAGATCCTGCCTCCATTATTTACAAGAGTTCCCCTCATATATTAAGTAGATCCTGCTTCCATTATTTACAAGAGTTGCCCTCATATAGTAAGTAGATCCTGCTTCCATTATTTACAAGAGTTGCCCTCATATAGTAAGTAGATCCTGCTTCCATTATTTACAAGAGTTGCCCTCATATTGTAAGTAGATCCTGAGATCCTGAGTTGCCCTCATATAGTAAATAGATCCTGAGATCCTGAGTTGCCCTCATATAGTAAGTAGATCCTGAGATCCTGAGTTGCCCTCATATAGTAAGTAGATCCTGAGATCTTGAGTTGCCCTCATATAGTAAGTAGATCATGAGATCCTGAGTTGCCCTCATATAGTAAGTAGATCCTGCTTCCATTATTTACAACAGTTGCCCTCATATAGTAAGTAGATCCTGCTTCCATTATTTACAAGAGTTGCCCTCATATAGTAAGTAGATCCTGCTTCCATTATTTACAAGAGTTGCCCTCATATAGTAAGTAGATCATGCTTCCATTATTTACAAGAGTTGCCCTCATATAGTAAGAAGATCCTGCCTCCATTATTTACAAGAGTTGCCCTCATATAGTAAGTAGATCATGCTTCCATTATTTACAAGAGTTGCCCTCATATAGTAAGTAGATCCAGCTTCCATTATTTACAAGAGTTGCCCTCATATAGTAAGTAGATCCTGCTTACATTATTTACACGAGTTGCCCTCATATAGTAAGTAGATTCTGCTTCCATTATTTACAAGAGTTGCCCTCATATAGTAAGTAGATCCTGCTTCCTTTATTTACTAGAGTTGCCCTCATATAGTAAGTAGATCATGCTTCCATTATTTACAAGAGTTGCCCTCATATAGTAAGTAGATCCTGCTTCCATTATTTACAAGAGTTTCCCTCATATAGTAAGTAGATTCTGCTTCCATTATTTACAAGAGTTGCCCTCATATAGTAAGTAGATCCTGCTTCCATTATTTACAAGAGTTGCCCTCATATAGTAAGTAGATCCTGCGCTTCCATTATTTACTACAGTTGCCCTCATATAGTAAGTAGATCCAGCTTCCATTATTTACAAGAGTTGCCCTCATATAGTAAGTAGATCATGAAATCCTGAGTTGCCCTCATATAGTAAGTAGATCCTGAGATCCTGAGTTGCCCTCATATAGTTAGTAGATCCTGAGATCCTGAGTTGCCCTCATATAGTAAGTATATCCTAAGATCCTGAGTTGCCCTCATATAGTAAGTAGATCCTGAGATCCTGAGTTGCCCTCATATAGTAAGTAGATCCTGAGATCCTGAGTTGCTATCTTATAGTAAGTAGATCATGATTTCCTGAGTTGCCCTCATATAGTAAGTAGATCCTGAGATCCTGAGTTGCCCTCATATAGTAAGTAGATCCTGAGATCCTGAGTTGCCCTCATATAGTAAGTAGATCCTGAGATCCTGAGTTGCCCTCATATAGTAAGTAGATCCTGAGATCCTGATTGCCCTATATAGTAGTAGATCCTGCTTCCATTATTTACAAGAGTTGCCCTCATATAGTAAGTAGATCCTGCTTCCATTATTTCCAACAGTTGCCCTCATATAGTAAGTAGATCCTGCTTCCATTATTTACAAGAGTTGCCCTCATATAGTAAGTAGATCCTGCTTCCATTATTTACAACAGTTGCCCTCATATAGTAAGTAGATCCTGCTTCCATTATTTACAAGAGTTGCCCTCATATAGTAAGTAGATCATGCTTCCATTATTTACAAGAGTTGCCCTCATATAGTAAGTAGATCCTGCTTCCATTATTTACAACAGTTGCCCTCATATAGTAAGTAGATCATGCTCCATTATTTACAAGAGTTGCCCTCATATAGTAAGTAGATCATGCTTCCATTATTTACAAGAGTTGCCCTCATATAGTAAGAAGATCCTGCCTCCATTATTTACAAGAGTTGCCCTCATATAGTAAGTAGATCATGCTTCCATTATTTACAAGAGTTGCCCTCATATAGTAAGTAGATCCAGCTTCCATTATTTACAAGAGTTGCCCTCATATAGTAAGTAGATCCTGCTTACATTATTTACACGAGTTGCCCTCATATAGTAAGTAGATTCTGCTTCCATTATTTACAAGAGTTGCCCTCATATAGTAAGTAGATCCTGCTTCCTTTATTTACAAGAGTTGCCCTCATATAGTAAGTAGATCATGCTTCCATTATTTACAAGAGTTGCCCTCATATAGTAAGTAGATCCTGCTTCCATTATTTACAAGAGTTTCCCTCATATAGTAAGTAGATTCTGCTTCCATTATTTACAAGAGTTGCCCTCATATAGTAAGTAGATCCTGCTTCCATTATTTACAAGAGTTGCCCTCATATAGTAAGTAGATCCTGCCTTCCATTATTTACTACAGTTGCCCTCATATAGTAAGTAGATCCAGCTTCCATTATTTACAAGAGTTGCCCTCATATAGTAAGTAGATCATGAAATCCTGAGTTGCCCTCATATAGTAAGTAGATCCTGAGATCCTGAGTTGCCCTCATATAGTTAGTAGATCCTGAGATCCTGAGTTGCCCTCATATAGTAAGTATATCCTAAGATCCTGAGTTGCCCTCATATAGTAAGTAGATCCTGAGATCCTGAGTTGCCCTCATATAGTAAGTAGATCCTGAGATCCTGAGTTGCCCTCATATAGTAAGTAGATCATGATATCCTGAGTTGCCCTCATATAGTAAGTAGATCCTGAGATCCTGAGTTGCCCTCATATAGTAAGTAGATCCTGAGATCCTGAGTTGCCCTCATATAGTAAGTAGATCCTGAGATCCTGAGTTGCCCTCATATAGTAAGTAGATCCTGAGATCCTGAGTTGCCCTCATATAGTAAGTAGATCCTGCTTCCATTATTTACAAGAGTTGCCCTCATATAGTAAGTAGATCCTGCTTCCATTATTTCCAACAGTTGCCCTCATATAGTAAGTAGATCCTGCTTCCATTATTTACAAGAGTTGCCCTCATATAGTAAGTAGATCCTGCTTCCATTATTTACAACAGTTGCCCTCATATAGCAAGTAGATCCTGCTTCCATTATTTACAACAGTTGCCCTCATATAGTAAGTAGATAATGCTTCCATTATTTACAAGATTTGCCGTCATATAGTAAGTAGATCCTGCTTCCATTATTTACAACAGTTGCTCTCAAATAGTAAGTAGATAATGCTCCATTATTTACAAGAGTTGCCCTCATATAGTAAGTAGATCCTGCTTCCATTATTTACAACAGTTGCCCTCATATAGTAAGTAGATCCTGCTTCCATTATTTCCACCATTTGTCCTCATATAGTAAGTAGATCCTGCTTCCATTATTTACAAGAGTTGTCCTCATATAGTAAGTAGATCCTGCTTCCATTATTTAAAAGAGTTGCCCTCATATAGTAAGTAGATAATGCTTCCATTATTTACAACAGTTGCCCTCATATAATAAGTAGATCATGCTTCCATTATTTACAAGAGTTGCCCTCATATAGTAAGTAGATCCTGCTTCCATTATTTACAAGAGTTGCCCTCATATAATAAGTAGATCCTGCTTCCATTATTTACAAGAGTTCTCCTCATATAGTAAGTAGATCCTGCTTCCATTATTTACACTTGTTTTCCTCATATAGTAAGTAGATCCTGCTTCCATTATTTATAAGAGTTGCACTCATATAGTAAGTAGATCCTGCTTCCATTATTTACAAGAGTTGCCCTCATATAGTAAGTAGATCATGCTTCCATTATTTACAAGATTTGCCCTCATATAGTAAGTAGATCCTGCTTCCATTATTTACAAGAGTTGCCCTCATATAGTAAGTTAGATCCTTCTTCCATTATTTACAACAGTTGCCCTCATATAGTAAGTAGATCCTGCTTCCATTATTTACAAGAGTTGCCCTCATATAGTAAGTAGATCCTGCTTCTATTATTTACAAGAGTTGCCCTCATATAGTAAGTAGATCCTGCTTCCATTATTTACAACAGTTGCCCTCATATAGTAAATAGATAATGCTTCCATTATTTACAAGAGTTGCCGTCATATAGTAAGTAGATCCTGCTTCCATTATTTACAAGAGTTGCCGCCCTCATATAGTAAGTAGATCCTGCTTCCATTATTTACAAGAGTTGCCCTCATATAGTAAGTAGATCCTGCTTCCATTATTTACAAGAGTTGCCCTCATATTGTAAGTAGATCCTGAGATCCTGAGTTGCCCTCATATAGTAAGTAGATCCTGAGATCCTGAGTTGCCCTCATATAGTAAGTAGATCCTGAGATCCTGAGTTGCCCTCATATAGTAAGTAGATCCTGAGATCTTGAGTTGCCCTCATATAGTAAGTAGATCATGAGATCCTGAGTTGCCCTCATATAGTAAGTAGATCCTGCTTCCATTATTTACAAGAGTTGCCGTCATATAGTAAGTAGATCCTGCTTCCATTATTTACAACAGTTGCCCTCATATAGTAAGTAGATCCTGCTTCCATTATTTACAACAGTTGCCCTCATATAGTAAGTAGATCCTGCTTCCATTATTTCCACCATTTGTCCTCATATAGTAAGTAGATAATGCTTCCATTATTTACAACAGTTGCCCTCATATAATAAGTAGATCATGCTTCCATTATTTACAAGAGTTGCCCTCATATAGTAAGTAGATCCTGCTTCCATTATTTACAAGAGTTGCCCTCATATAATAAGTAGATCCTGCCTCCATTATTTACAAGAGTTCCCCTCATATATTAAGTAGATCCTGCTTCCATTATTTACAAGAGTTGCCCTCATATAGTAAGTAGATCCTGCTTCCATTATTTACAAGAGTTGCCCTCATATAGTAAGTAGATCCTGCTTCCATTATTTACAAGAGTTGCCCTCATATAGTAAGTAGATCCTGAGATCCTGAGTTGCCCTCATATAGTAAGTAGATCCTGAGATCCTGAGTTGCCCTCATATAGTAAGTAGATCCTGAGATCCTGAGTTGCCCTCATATAGTAAGTAGATCCTGAGATCCTGAGTTGCTATCATATAGTAAGTAGATCATGATTTCCTGAGTTGCCCTCATATAGTAAGTAGATCCTGAGATCCTGAGTTGCCCTCATATAGTAAGTAGATCCTGAGATCCTGAGTTGCCCTCATATAGTAAGTAGATCCTGAGATCCTGAGTTGCCCTCATATAGTAAGTAGATCCTGAGATCCTGAGTTGCCATTATATAGTAAGTAGATCCTGCTTCCATTATTTACAAGAGTTGCCCTCATATAGTAAGTAGATCCTGCTTCCATTATTTCCAACAGTTGCCCTCATATAGTAAGTAGATCCTGCTTCCATTATTTACAAGAGTTGCCCTCATATAGTAAGTAGATCCTGCTTCCATTATTTACAACAGTTGCCCTCATATAGTAAGTAGATAATGCTTCCATTATTTACAAGATTTGCCGTCATATAGTAAGTAGATCCTGCTTCAATTATTTACAACAGTTGCTCTCAAATAGTAAGTAGATAATGCTCCATTATTTACAAGAGTTGCCCTCATATAGTAAGTAGATCCTGCTTCCATTATTTACAACAGTTGCCCTCATATAGTAAGTAGATCCTGCTTCCATTATTTCCACCATTTGTCCTCATATAGTAAGTAGATAATGCTTCCATTATTTACAACAGTTGCCCTCATATAGTAAGTAGATCCTGCTTCCATTATTTACTAGAGTTGCCCTCATATAGTAAGTAGATCCTGCTTCCATTATTTACACTTGTTTTCCTCATATAGTAAGTAGATCCTGCTTCCATTATTTATAAGAGTTGCACTCATATAGTAAGTAGATCCTGCTTCCATTATTTACAAGAGTTGCCCTCATATAGTAAGTAGATCATGCTTCCATTATTTACAAGATTTGCCCTCATATAGTAAGTAGATCCTGCTTCCATTATTTACAAGAGTTGCCCTCATATAGTAAGTTAGATCCTGCTTCCATTATTTACAACAGTTGCCCTCATATAGTAAGTAGATCCTGCTTCCATTATTTACAAGAGTTGCCCTCATATAGTAAGTAGATCCTGCTTCCATTATTTACAAGAGTTGCCCTCATATAGTAAGTAGATCCTGCTTCCATTATTTACAACAGTTGCCCTCATATAGTAAGTAGATAATGCTTCCATTATTTACAAGAGTTGCCGTCATATAGTAAGTAGATCCTGCTTCCATTATTTACAAGAGTTGCCGCCCTCATATAGTAAGTAGATCCTGCTTCCATTATTTACAAGAGTTGCCCTCATATAGTAAGTAGATCCTGCTTCCATTATTTACAAGAGTTGCCCTCATATTGTAAGTAGATCCTGAGATCCTGAGTTTCCCTCATATAGTAAGTAGATCCTGAGATCCTGAGTTGCCCTCATATAGTAAGTAGATCCTGAGATCCTGAGTTGCCCTCATATAGTAAGTAGATCCTGAGATCTTGAGTTGCCCTCATATAGTAAGTAGATCATGAGATCCTGAGTTGCCCTCATATAGTAAGTAGATCCTGCTTCCATTATTTACAAGAGTTGCCGTCATATAGTAAGTAGATCCTGCTTCCATTATTTACAACAGTTGCCCTCATATAGTAAGTAGATCCTGCTTCCATTATTTACAACAGTTGCCCTCATATAGTAAGTAGATCCTGCTTCCATTATTTCCACCATTTGTCCTCATATAGTAAGTAGATAATGCTTCCATTATTTACAACAGTTGCCCTCATATAATAAGTAGATCATGCTTCCATTATTTACAAGAGTTGCCCTCATATAGTAAGTAGATCCTGCTTCCATTATTTACAAGAGTTGCCCTCATATAATAAGTAGATCCTGCCTCCATTATTTACAAGAGTTCCCCTCATATATTAAGTAGATCCTGCTTCCATTATTTACAAGAGTTGCCCTCATATAGTAAGTAGATCCTGCTTCCATTATTTACAAGAGTTGCCCTCATATAGTAAGTAGATCCTGCTTCCATTATTTACAAGAGTTGCCCTCATATTGTAAGTAGATCCTGAGATCCTGAGTTGCCCTCATATAGTAAGTAGATCCTGAGATCCTGAGTTGCCCTCATATAGTAAGTAGATCCTGAGATCCTGAGTTGCCCTCATATAGTAAGTAGATCCTGAGATCCTGAGTTGCTATCATATAGTAAGTAAATCATGATTTCCTGAGTTGCCCTCATATAGTAAGTAGATCCTGAGATCCTGAGTTGCCCTCATATAGTAAGTAGATCCTGAGATCCTGAGTTGCCCTCATATAGTAAGTAGATCCTGAGATCCTGAGTTGCCCTCATATAGTAAGTAGATCCTGAGATCCTGAGTTGCCATTATATAGTAAGTACATCCTGCTTCCATTATTTACAAGAGTTGCCCTCATATTGTAAGTAGATCCTGCTTCCATTATTTCCAACAGTTGCCCTCATATAGTAAGTAGATCCTGCTTCCATTATTTACAAGAGTTGCCCTCATATAGTAAGTAGATCCTGCTTCCATTATTTACAACAGTTGCCCTCATATAGCAAGTAGATCCTGCTTCCATTATTTACAACAGTTGCCCTCATATAGTAAGTAGATAATGCTTCCATTATTTACAAGATTTGCCGTCATATAGTAAGTAGATCCTGCTTCAATTATTTACAACAGTTGCTCTCAAATAGTAAGTAGATAATGCTCCATTATTTACAAGAGTTGCCCTCATATAGTAAGTAGATCCTGCTTCCATTATTTACAACAGTTGCCCTCATATAGTAAGTAGATCCTGCTTCCATTATTTACAAGAGTTGCCCTCATATAGTAAGTAGATCCTGCTTCCATTATTTACAAGAGTTGCCCTCATATTGTAAGTAGATCCTGCTTCCATTATTTACAAGAGTTGCCCTCATATATTAAGTAGATCATGAAATCCTGAGTTGCCCTCATATAGTAAGTATATCCTGAGATCCTGAGTTGCCCTCATATAGTAAGTAGATCCTGAGATCCTCAGTTGCCCTCATAGAGTAAGTATATCCTAAGATCCTGAGTTGCCCTCATATAGTAAGTATATCCTGAGATCCTGAGTTGCCCTCATATAGTAAGTAGATCCTGAGTTCCTGAGTTGCTATCATATAGTAAGTAGATCATGATTTCCTGAGTTGCCCTCATATAGTAAGTAGATCCTGAGATCCTGAGTTGCCCTCATATAGTAAGTAGATCCTGAGATCCTGAGTTGCCCTCATATAGTAAGTAGATCCTGAGATCCTGAGTTGCCCTCATATAGTAAGTAGATCCTGAGATCCTGAGTTGCCCTCATATAGTAAGTAGATCCTGCTTCCATTATTTACAAGAGTTGCCCTCATATAGTAAGTAGATCCTGCTTCCATTATTTCTAACAGTTGCCCTCATATAGTAAGTAGATCCTGCTTCCATTATTTCTAACAGTTGCCCTCATATAGTAAGTAGATCCTGCTTCCATTATTTACAACAGTTGCCCTCATATAGTAAGTAGATTATGCTTCCATTATTTACAAGATTTGCCGTCATATAGTAAGTAGATCCTGCTTCCATTATTTACAACAGTTGGTCTCAAATAGTAAATAGATAATGCTCCATTATTTACAAGAGTTGCCCTCATATAGTAAGTAGATCCTGCTTCCATTATTTACATCAGTTGCCCTCATATAGTAAGTAGATCATGCTTCCATTATTTAAAAGAGTTGCCCTCATATAGTAAGTAGATCCTGCTTCCATTATTTACAAGAGTTGCCCTCATATAGTAAGTAGATCATGCTTCCATTATTTACAAGAGTTGCCCTCATATAATAAGTAGATCATGCTTCCATTATTTACAAGAGTTGCCCTCATATAATAAGTAGATCATGCTTCCATTATTTACAAGAGTTGCCCTCATATAATAAGTAGATCATGCTTCCATTATTTACAAGAGTTGCCCTCATATAATAAGTAGATCATGCTTCCATTATTTACAAGAGTTGCCCTCATATAGTAAGTAGATCATGAAATCCTGAGTTGCCCTCATATAGTAAGTAGATCCTGAGATCCTGAGTTGCCCTCATATAGTAAGTAGATCCTGAGATCCTGAGTTGCCCTCATATAGTAAGTAGATCCTAAGATCCTGAGTTGCCCTCATATAGTAAGTAGATCCTGAGATCCTGAGTTGCCCTCATATAGTAAGTAGATCCTGAGATCCTTAGTTGCCCTCATATAGTAAGTAGATCCTGAGATCCTGAGTTGCCCTAATATAGTAAGTAGATCCTGAGATCCTGAGTTGCCCTCATATAGTAAGTAGATCCTGCTTCCATTATTTACAAGAGTTGTCCTCATATAGTAAGTAGATAATGCTTCCATTATTTACAACAGTTGCCCTCATATAGTAAGTAGATCCTGCTTCCATTATTTACAAGAGTTGCCCTCATATAGTAAGTAGATAATGCTTCCATTATTTACAAGAGTTGCCCTCATATAGTAAGTAGATCCTGCTTCCATTATTTACAAGAGTTGGCCTCATATAGTAAGTAGATCCTGCTTCCATTATTTACAACAGTTGCCCTCATATAGTAAGTAGATCCTGCTTCCATTATTTACAACAGTTGCCCTCATATAGTAAGTAGATCCTGCTTCCATTATTTGCAACAGTTGCCCTAATATAGTAAGTAGATAATGCTTCCATTATTTACTAGAGTTGCCCTCATATAGTAAGTAGATCTTGCTTCCATTATTTACAAGCGTTGCCGCCCTCATATAGTAAGTAGGTCCTGCTTCCATTATTTACAAGAGTTGCCCTCATATAGTAAGTAGATCCTGCTTCCATTATTTACAAGAGTTGCCCTCATATAGTAAGTAGATCCTGAGATCCTGAGTTGCCCTCATATAGTAAGTAGATCCTGCTTCCATTATTTACAACAGTTGCCCTCATATAGTAAGTAGATCATGCTTCCATTATTTACAAGAGTTGCCCTCATATAGTATGTAGATCCTGCCTCCATTATTTACAAGAGTTGCCCTCATATAGTAAATAGATCCTGCTTCCATTATTTACAAGAGTTGCCCTCATATAGTAAGTAGATCCTGCTTCCATTATTTACATCAGTTGCCCTCATATAGTAAGTAGATCATGCTTCCATTATTTACAAGAGTTGCCCTCATATAGTAAGTAGATCCTGCTTCCAGTGTTTAATATCTTTATTTTGTGCTTTCTAATAAATAAATTATAGAAAATCAATGAATATGAAGCATAATAACACGGTATGCTGCATGGAGGAAAATCTACTATATATGGGCTGTCCGATTAGCGCAGTGGTTAGCGTGCTCGCTTATCACCAATGCAACCCGGGTTCGATCCTCCGACCGGGAAGTATGTGAGATGGTACGGTTGTCGCCAGACCGGACAGGTGGGTTTGCTTCGGGTGCTCCGGTGTCCTCCCACACGAATGACCATGTATACGCTTTCATCCGCGCCAACTAGAGTGATTACTATAAGTTGTTAGAACTTGCTTCCCAATCGTTGTAAAATAAATAAAGTTTAAACTTGATTATATATGATATTTAAGACATGTATACATACAAAATATATATTGCATGCGGGGGGAAATGGAAACTATGCAGAACAGAACAGAACATATCGTATATTAGGCTTAAGCATTACATAGCTCTTCATCATAATACTACAATTGCATGCAATTAAATTAAAAAGAAACAAGTTTTAAATATATGCAGATTGTTCGAAAACGTTTCCATTGTCAGAATGTTATTAGAGATACTAGATAGGAATTATCTCAGCATCTCTGAATTAAGATATGAAATACATCAATCACATTATATTATAACCAGCATGGATTTCTTGGCACAGCTACGCTGTGTAAAATGTTTAGCTTGTTCATTATATAAAAATTACAAATTCTAACATAAACAAAGAATGTATGTGTACACTATTATATGTATATACATAGATTGTACGGTGCATAATTATGTTTATGTTATATGGTATGGGTGTTACACATAAAACATTAAGTGTGAGTATTATATGTTAGCACAGTGACTATGTGCTTTGTTTGCATACAGTTATACAGTAGGAGTATTTTGTTTAGCATTTAGTGCAGTTCAGGGAAGATATTCTAGAGTAAATCATCGTGTGACTGGCACTTTATTTTAGTGCACTTGTTTTGTTTGAATTGTGTATGTCGTTATGCATATTGCATAGTAATACGACTTAAATTAATGAATATACATGACACACTATTTACAGAATACTTAATTCTAAATATAAATCCGACTGTTCACTTTATTTAATATGTTTTAATCCTTATATCATAAAAGCATTTACTAGCATAAAATAAAAAGATAATTTGTTCCTAAATGAGCTTTTATAGATGATGTTTGTTATATTGTTGAACACATTATTTTATTCTTTATTTCAGTCTCATCAATGTACAGCATATAACAATCATAGAATATAGTTTACATATTAAAACGTACATTGCCACTCAATTCAGTGTTACAATAGACTATGTATCTATGCATCATTCATCTATAATATATTGCACTACTATAGTATATACATGTACATGTGATAACTACATGTGTGAGATAAAGCGGAAAAGCAGTCGCTAAATGAAATTTAAAATCTTATTAAGATATAATGGAATGAAAAATACTGAAAGCAAAATAAGCACTACTGCGCAAACTAAAACATGTTTTAAAAGATCAAATACCAATTCCAATCAGATTGGGATTAGCCTAATTAGCAAATGCTTTTCAGTTGTAATAAAATATGAAGACGACATATAAAAACTAAATAGGCATTATTTACAAAGATAAGAGGTACGTCGTTGTAAAATACTAAAACAGGTTTTGGCAGCTAATCTAATAATGGGTGCATTTGTGAATATGAACTTAAGTTGTTCTTGACTAGACATATTAACAATACCAGGTTGTATATGTTGAGCTCTATCAACTAATATGTTTCTTAAATCATCATAAAGGTTACATTCAAGGATAACATGTGACTCATCTTCAATTGTGTTACAGAATGTACATGTTCTGTCTTCTACTGGTAAGTTTTCGTATCTGCCAGTTTCAAGCCTTATAGGTGCTACGCCACATCTAAATTTACAAAATGCAGCCCGATGCGATCTAGACATAATAATTTTACAATAGTTTTCAGTAAAAAAGTGTTGTTTAAATGTACAGTAAGTCCTTAGCTTATTCCTACCTCTCACTAATGTACTATCTTGTCTACTGATCGACTGGAGCCATTCCAGTTTATATTTAGACATACATACATTTTCAACCTTCGAAACAATAGTATGTTTAGGTATGACATTATCCAGACTACACTATTGATATAATTCAACCTCTGTAAGTGTTTTTCAAACTTTATAAAACCAATTGCTACATTTCATGTTTGCTAAGGAGTTTGCCCAGACTGCCGTTCCTCGATTGATTCGGTCCGAATTCATATGAGATATACGATACCAAAGACGGGCAATATATTTTAACTGACGAACATATGGCGGTAACCAAGCCATTTCACCGGCAACGACTGCGTTTGGAGTGTATTTGCCAACTCCTAGAAAGAACCGCATGGCATGATTTTGAACCGCATTGATGCAAGAGTAGTGTTTGTATCCCCAAATTGCTGCACCGTAATCAATAACGGGCCAAACAATGGAGTCGTATAGTTTGGTAAATACATTATATGGAATGCCACCAGTGGATTTACATTTAGCTATAAGAAGACCGAGCGCGCGACTAGCACTCTGAGCAACCATTTTAGCAGTTATATTATAATCTAGATGTCCATGCAACACAATACCAAGATATAATCATTTTCAATTAAGACATTGCAATTCAGTTACTTCAGATATGACATTGAGAAATGTTTCAAATATGGATCTCTATATTCCAAGACCTAGATGTGAAATGTATAAGAAATCATTAGAATACTCTGGTCCAAAGATATGGAATTGTCTACCATTTGAAATTAAGACGTCCAGATCTTTAAATATATTCAAGACAAAATGTAAAGTATGGATACAACGTTTTAATCGGTAGACACTAGACAGTTATATATATATAATGATTGTAAATCAATATGCTTATGTCGTTTTGTATTTCTATCAAAGTACCTGATTTATTTAGGCTGTTGTTTAAGTTACTTTGTACAACATTATGCATGTATATTGTACGGCGTAACTATGTTATACTTATTGTGTATATACATTTATTCTATAGTGTTAACAAATTGAAGAGGGCCCTAAGGAGGATTAGTTCAAAACTAATTAGGTCACCCTCTATAAATAAAGAAATCTATCTCTCTCTCTATCAACTATTTGTAGCTCAACAGCTCCGCATATAAACGAAATATTTGTTACCGGAGTAGATTCCTGGCGAAAATGAACTATTTTACTTTTGTCACTATTAATACACATATCATTTAAATTGCACCAGTCTTTCAAAGCACTTAATAATGATTGCATGTCATTTGGGTTTTCAGCTAAAAGTACAATGACATCTGCATATAATAATAAACAAATGGTATTATCTCCGTAGGTGACACCTACTCCAAGAGATTTCAGATATAAAGTTAAGTCATTTATATATAGATTAAATAGCAATGGAGAAAGAATATATCCCTGGCGTAAACAGCAATTAACATCAAACCAATCCGTATTAAATTAATGTACCCTTACACAAGATGACACGGATGAGTAAAGTGATTGTAAACTAAATGTTGAACTATATACATAGTGCTTGTAAAACATAAGACATTATATACAATCACGAGTAGCAGTAACACCGCTACACTTTGTAAACTAAATGTTGAACTATATACATAGTGCTTGTAAAACATAAGACATTATATACAATCACGAGTAGCAGTAACACCGCTACACTTTGTAAACTAAATGTTGAACTATATACATAGTGCTTGTAAAACATAAGACATTATATACAATCACGAGCAGCAGTAACACCGCTACACTTTGTAAACTAAATGTTGAACTATATACATAGTGCTTGTAAAACATAAGACATTATATACAATCACGAGTAGCAGTAACACCGCTACACTTTGTAAACTAAATGTTGAACTATATACATAGTGCTTGTAAAACATAAGACATTATATACAATCACGAGCAGCAGTAACACCGCTACACTTTGTAAACTAAATGTTGAACTATATACATAGTGCTTGTAAAACATAAGACATTATATACAATCACGAGTAGCAGTAACACCGCTACACTTTGTAAACTAAATGTTGAACTATATACATAGTGCTTGTAAAACATAAGACATTATATACAATCACGAGCAGCAGTAACACCGCTACACTTTGTAAACTAAATGTTGAACTATATACATAGTGCTTGTAAAACATAAGACATTATATACAATCACGAGTAGCAGTAACACCGCTACACTTTGTAAACTAAATGTTGAACTATATACATAGTGCTTGTAAAACATAAGACATTATATACAATCACGAGTAGCAGTAACACCGCTACACTTTGTAAACTAAATGTTGAATTATATACATAGTGCTTGTAAAACATAAGACATTATATACAATCACGAGCAGCAGTAACACCGCTACACTTTGTAAACTAAATGTTGAACTATATACATAGTGCTTGTAAAACATAAGACATTATATACAATCACGAGTAGCAGTAACACCGCTACACTTTGTAAACTAAATGTTGAACTATATACATAGTGCTTGTAAAACATAAGACATTATATACAATCACGAGCAGCAGTAACAACGCTACACTTTGTAAACTAAATGTTGAACTATATACATAGTGCTTGTAAAACATAAGACATTATATACAATCACGAGCAGCAGTAACACCGCTACACTTTGTAAACTAAATGTTGAACTATATACATAGTGCTTGTAAAACATAAGACATTATATACAATCACGAGCAGCAGTAACACCGCTACACTTTGTAAACTAAATGTTGAACTATATACATAGAGCTTGTAAAACATATTACATTATATACAATCACGAGCAGCAGTAACGCCGCTACACTTTGTAAACTAAATGTTGAACTATATACATAGTGCTTGTAAAACATAAGACATTATATACAATCACGAGCAGCAGTAACGCCGCTACACTTTGTAATCTAAATGTTGAACTATATACATAGTGCTTGTAAAACATAAGACATTATATACAATCACGAGCAGCAGTAACACCGCTACACTTTGTAAACTAAATGTTGAACTATATACATAGTGCTTGTAAAACATAAGACATTATATACAATCACGAGCAGCAGTAACACCGCTACACTTTGTAAGCTAAATGTTGAACTATATACATAGTGCTTGTAAAACATAAGACATTATATACAATCACGAGCAGCAGTAACACCGCTACACTTTGTAAACTAAATGTTGAACTATATACATAGTGCTTGTAAAACATATGACATTATATACAATCACGAGCAGCAGTAACACCGCTACACTTTGTAAACTAAATGTTGAACTATATACATAGTGCTTGTAAAACATAAGACATTATATACAATCACGAGCAGCAGTAACACCGCTACACTTTGTAAACTAAATGTTGAACTATATACATAGTGCTTGTAAAACATAAGACATTATATACAATCACGAGCAGCAGTAACACCGCTACACTTTGTAAACTAAATGTTGAACTATATACATAGTGCTTGTAAAACATAAGACATTATATACAATCACGAGCAGCAGTAACACCGCTACACTTTGTAAACTAAATGTTGAACTATATACATAGTGCTTGTAAAACAAAAGACATTATATACAATAACGAGCAGCAGTAACACCGCTACACTTTGTAAACTAAATGTTGAGCTATATACATAGTGCTTGTAAAACATAAGACATTATATACAATCACGAGCAGCAGTAACACCGCTACACTTTGTAAACTAAATATTGAACTATATACATAGTGCTTGTAAAACATAAGACATTATATACAATCACGAGCAGCAGTAACACCGCTACACTTTGTAAACTAAATGTTGAACTATATACATAGTGCTTGTAAAACATAAGACATTATATACAATCACGAGCAGCAGTAACACCGCTACACTTTGTAAACTAAATGTTGAACTATATACATAGTGCTTTTAAAACATAAGACATTATATACAATCACGAGCAGCAATAACACCGCTACACTTTGTAAACTAAATGTTGAACTATATACATAGTGCTTGTAAAACATAAGACATTATATACAATCACGAGCAGCAGTAACACCGCTACACTTTGTAAACTAAATGTTGAACTATATACATAGTGCTTGTAAAACATAAGACATTATATACAATCACGAGCAGCAGTAACACCGCTACACTTTGTAAGCTAAATGTTGAACTATATACATAGTGCTTGTAAAACATAAGACATTATATACAATCACGAGCAGCAGTAACACCGCTACACTTTGTAAGCTAAATGTTGAACTATATACATAGTGCTTGTAAAACATAAGACATTATATACAATCACGAGCAGCAGTACACCGCTACACTTTGTAACTAAATGTTGAACTATATACATAGTGCTTGTAAAACATAAGACATTATATACAATCACGAGCAGCAGTAACGCCGCTACACTTTGTAAACTAAATGTTGAACTATATACATAGTGCTTGTAAAACATAAGACATTATATACAATCACGAGCAGCAGTAACGCCGCTACACTTTGTAAACTAAATGTTGAACTATATACATAGTGCTTGTAAAACATAAGACATTATATACAATCACGAGCAGCAGTAACGCCGCTACACTTTGTAAACTAAATGTTGAACTATATACATAGTGCTTGTAAAACATAAGACATTATATACAATCACGAGCAGCAGTAACGCCGCTACACTTTGTAAACTAAATGTTGAACTATATACATAGTGCTTGTAAAACATAAGACATTATTTACAATCACGAGCAGCAGTAACGCCGCTACACTTTGTAAACTAAATGTTGAACTATATACATAGTGCTTGTAAAACATAAGACATTATATACAATCACGAGCAGCAGTAACGCCGCTACACTTTGTAAACTAAATGTTGAACTATATACATAGTGCTTGTAAAACATAAGACATTATATACAATCACGAGCAGCAGTAACGCCGCTACACTTTGTAAACTAAATGTTGAGCTATATACATAGTGCTTGTAAAACATAAGACATTATATACAATCACGAGCAGCAGTAACGCCGCTACACTTTGTAAACTAAATGTTGAGCTATATACATAGTGCTTGTAAAACATAAGACATTATATACAATCACGAGCAGCAGTAACGCCGCTACACTTTGTAAACTAAATGTTGAATAATATACATAGTGCTTGTAAAACATAAGACATTATATACAATCACGAGCAGCAGTAACGCCGCTACACTTTGTAAACTAAATGTTGAACTATATACATAGTGCTTGTAAAACATAAGACATTATATACAATCACGAGCAGCAGTAGCGCCGCTACACTTTGTAACTAAATGTTGAACTATATACATAGTGCTTGTAAAACTTAAGACATTATATACAATCACGAGCAGCAGTAACGCCGCTACACTTTGTAAACTAAATGTTGAACTATATACATAGTGCTTGTAAAACATAAGACATTATATACAATCACGAGCAGCAGTAACACCGCTACACTTTGTAAACTAAATTGAACTATATACATAGTGCTTGTAAAACATAAGACATTATATACAATCACGAGTAGCAGTAACACCGCTACACTTTGTAAACTAAATGTTGAACTATATACATAGTGCTTGTAAAACATAAGACATTATATACAATCACGAGCAGCAGTAACACCGCTACACTTTGTAAACTAAATGTTGAACTATATACATAGTGCTTGTAAAACATAAGACATTATATACAATCACGAGTAGCAGTAACACCGCTACACTTTGTAAACTAAATGTTGAACTATATACATAGTGCTTGTAAAACATAAGACATTATATACAATCACGAGCAGCAGTAACAACGCTACACTTTGTAAACTAAATGTTGAACTATATACATAGTGCTTGTAAAACATAAGACATTATATACAATCACGAGCAGCAGTAACACCGCTACACTTTGTAAACTAAATGTTGAACTATATACATAGTGCTTGTAAAACATAAGACATTATATACAATCACGAGCAGCAGTAACACCGCTACACTTTGTAAACTAAATGTTGAACTATATACATAGTGCTTGTAAAACATATGACATTATATACAATCACGAGCAGCAGTAACGCCGCTACACTTTGTAATCTAAATGTTGAACTATATACATAGTGCTTGTAAAACATAAGACATTATATACAATCACGAGCAGCAGTAACACCGCTACACTTTGTAAACTAAATGTTGAACTATATACATAGTGCTTGTAAAACATAGGACATTATATACAATCACGAGCAGCAGTAACACCGCTACACTTTGTAAGCTAAATGTTGAACTATATACATAGTGCTTGTAAAACATAAGACATTATATACAATCACGAGCAGCAGTAACACCGCTACACTTTGTAAACTAAATGTTGAACTATATACATAGTGCTTGTAAAACATATGACATTATATACAATCACGAGCAGCAGTAACACCGCTACACTTTGTAAACTAAATGTTGAACTATATACATAGTGCTTGTAAAACATAAGACATTATATACAATCACGAGCAGCAGTAACACCGCTACACTTTGTAAACTAAATGTTGAACTATATACATAGTGCTTGTAAAACATAAGACATTATATACAATCACGAGCAGCAGTAACACCGCTACACTTTGTAAGCTAAATGTTGAACTATATACATAGTGCTTGTAAAACATAAGACATTATATACAATCACGAGCAGCAGTAACACCGCTACACTTTGTAAACTAAATGTTGAACTATATACATAGTGCTTGTAAAACATAAGACATTATATACAATAACGAGCAGCAGTAACGCCGCTACACTTTGTAAACTAAATGTTGAACTATATACATAGTGCTTGTAAAACATAAGACATTATATACAATCACGAGCAGCAGTAACACCGCTACACTTTGTAAACTGAATATTGAACTATATACATAGTGCTTGTAAAACATAAGACATTATATACAATCACGAGCAGCAGTAACACCGCTACACTTTGTAAACTAAATGTTGAACTATATACATAGTGCTTGTAAAACATAAGACATTATATACAATCACGAGCAGCAGTAACACCGCTACACTTTGTAAACTAAATGTTGAACTATATACATAGTGCTTGTAAAACATAAGACATTATATACAATCACGTGCAGCAGTAACACCGCTACACTTTGTAAACTAAATGTTGAACTATATACATAGTGCTTGTAAAACATAAGACATTATATACAATCACGAGCAGCAGTAACACCGCTACACTTTGTAAACTAAATGTTGAACTATATACATAGTGCTTGTAAAACATAAGACATTATATACAATCACGAGCAGCAGTAACACCGCTACACTTTGTAAACTAAATGTTGAACTATATACATAGTGCTTGTAAAACATAAGACATTATATACAATCACGAGCAGCAGTAACACCGCTACACTTTGTAAGCTAAATGTTGAACTATATACATAGTGCTTGTAAAACATAAGACATTATATACAATCACGAGCAGCAGTAACACCGCTACACTTTGTAAGCTAAATGTTGAACTATATACATAGTGCATGTAAAACATAAGACATTATATACAATCACGAGCAGCAGTAACACCGCTACACTTTGTAAACTAAATGTTGAACTATATACATAGTGCTTGTAAAACATAAGACATTATATACAATCACGAGCAGCAGTAACGCCGCTACACTTTTTAAACTAAATGTTGAACTATATACATAGTGCTTGTAAAACATAAGACATTATATACAATCACGAGCAGCAGTAACGCCGCTACACTTTGTAAACTAAATGTTGAACTATATACATAGTGCTTGTAAAACATAAGACATTATATACAATCACGAGCAGCAGTAACGCCGCTACACTTTGTAAGCTAAATGTTGAACTATATACATAGTGCTTGTAAAACATAAGACATTATATACAATCACGAGCAGCAGTAACGCCGCTACACTTTGTAAACTAAATGTTGAACTATATACATAGTGCTTGTAAAACATAAGACATTATATACAATCACGAGCAGCAGTAACACCGCTACACTTTGTAAACTAAATGTTGAACTATATACATAGTGCTTGTAAAACATAAGACATTATATACAATCACGAGCAGCAGTAACACCGCTACACTTTGTAAACTAAATATTGAACTATATACATAGTGCTTGTAAAACATAAGACATTATATACAATCACGAGCAGCAGTAACACCGCTACACTTTGTAAACTAAATGTTGAACTATATACATAGTGCTTGTAAAACATAAGACATTATATACAATCACGAGCAGCAGTAACACCGCTACACTTTGTAAACTAAATGATGAACTATATACATAGTGCTTGTAAAACATAAGACATTATATACAATCACGAGCAGCAGTAACACCGCTACACTTTGTGAGTATCTTATCCCGTATAGATCTTCCTAAACATATTTATTTTATGCAACGACCCTTAAAGTGACGTAACATCGGTAATAATGGCACATTTATACATAATCTAATTTCCTGTTATATGGTATAATTTTTTAACAAACATGTGCCACAGAGTCTGAGTATTACTATTAATAAACATTCTTTAAAAAGAAGGGTTCCCCCACTTGAGCCTGCAAACTATAGACCTACTACAATACTCAGTTGTTTAGCTAAGCTTGTCACAGCTTAACTGAATGAACGTGTAAATAGTTTTCTTATCTTAAAATAACTTATTTTTAATCTAAAATTGTTGATCGACACACTTAGAAAGCAGAAAAAGAAACTCGACTTCTCATATGTGGATTTCTCTTCAGCATTCGATCAATAACATTTATTCCGTGTCAGTAAGCGACGCTTACAGTTCCACCTTTTTCATAAGCAATACTTGTGGTGTTCGTCAAGGAAAAAATATGTCGCCGATTTTTGTAAATATCCGTATGTAGATGTAAACATCCGCCTGTAGATGTAAGCATCCACCTGAAGATGTAAACATCCGCCTGTAGATGTAAACATCCGCCTGAAGATGTAAACATCCGCCTGTAGATGTAAACATCCGCCTGTAGATGTAAACATCCGCCTGTAGATGTAAACATCCGCCTGTAGATGTAAACATCCGCCTGTAGATGTAAACATCCGCCTGAAGATGTAAACATCCGCCTGAAGATGTAAACATCCGCCTGTAGATGTAAACCTCTGCATGTATATGTAAACATCCGCCAGAAGATGTAAACCTCTGCATGTATATGTAAACATCCGCCAGAAGATGTAAACATCCGCCTGTAGATGTAAACATCCGCCTGAAGATGTAAACATCCGCCTGAAGATGTAAACATCCGCCTGAAGATGTAAACATCCGCCTGTAGATGTAAACCTCTGCATGTATATGTAAACATCCGCCAGAAGATGTAAACCTCTGCATGTATATGTAAACATCCGCCAGAAGATGTAAACATCCGCCTGTAGATGTAAACATCCGCCTGAAGATGTAAACATCCGCCTGAAGATGTAAACATCCGCCTGAAGATGTAAACATCCGCCTGTAGATGTAAACCTCTGCATGTATATGTAAACATCCGCCAGAAGATGTAAACCTCTGCATGTATATGTAAACATCCGCCTGAAGATGTAAACATCCGCCTGTAGATGTAAACCTCTGCATGTATATGTAAACATCCGCCAGAAGATGTAAACATCCGCATGTAAATGTAAACATCCACATATTGTACACATTTATACCTTACGATTATTATTTTGTTATACGCAGATGATACAGTTATTGTAAGTGACAGTCCTAAATGTTAAATTAATTCAATACGTATTGCAGAATCTGGAACATACAAAAGTATATTTACTATAAGTTAGAGTGTTTGGCACTAATACATCGGACAATTTTAAATATACTTTAAATGAATAAATAGTAGAAACGGTTAAAAGTATATAGGTTAGATGTGTTCCACTTCGGACAGTTTCATAAATGCATAACTAGTTACTCAAGCAAATAAAACATTGCATATTTTATGTAATTATATATAATTATGATTTACCAATATTTATGCAACATAAGCCTTTTGACCAAGCAGTACTTCCCATCTAAACATACAATTGTGAGACGTGGGGGTTTGAAAATAATGACATAGAACGTGCACCGATTTATTTTCAACGAAAACATTGCCTCACTTTTTATGATATATGGGTAATTAGGTAGATACCCAATATATATTATTATTAAATCAAGACAGATCAAATATTGGGCTAAACTACTATCTGGTAGCGAAACAAATGTATCAAGAGTAAGTTATGAGAATATGTTGTATACTGCAATTGGTTATAAATGGGTAGACGCAGTTAACATAGTTTTAATTCAACCGGACACACGCTTGCTTGGGTAAATCAGAAAACAATTTACCTGAGAAATATCCACATATTAGTAAAATGAACTGATCAGGTTTTGCAATATTGGAAGGTTTTTAAATAATTATATATTATATAAGCCAGACGCCGTCATGAAAACATATTTAGCGTCGCTTTCATCAACGAATTTACGTTTCTCTCTGTTCCAAATCACAGATTGCCGGTGGAAAACGGACATTGGTCACAGCCTTACATATCACTTTAAACCCGGAAAGGTAGGTTATGCCCTCTTAATGACATAGGCGGCGAATTTCACTACACATTTAAATGCCGTATTTTTCTTTATCAGGAAAAGCTTATATCACTAATAAGACTCTGCCACTAGAACCAGGAAACCAAGGATCAAGTGGCCCAAGACATCAGACAAGACATCATGGAAACAATTGGACGAGGACCTAGACAACATCCTCGAAGCATCCATGCAAGGACCAGTAGACCGGAAGCTGACCACCCTCACCACGCTAATCTACTCTGTAGGTTTGGAGAGGTTTGGACTAGAAGAGGGAAGATCACGAAAGGAGCCTCCGAGACCGAACAGACGGCAAACCTGTATCCAAAACCTGAGACGTGAACTCAGACAGTTGAGGCGGAGATTCCGCAACAGTTCATCCACAGAGAGGATTGGACTAACTCAGCTAAGGGAGACAGTACGGTCACAGCTGATGTCACTACGGAAGGCCGAGAACACGAGAAGAAGGACCAGGGAAAGGGCGAAGAAGAGAGCAGCTTTCACAGCCAACCCATACAAGTTCGCAAGATCTCTACTCGACAAAGAAAGGTCAGGGAAGTTGGAAACACCACTGGAAGAGGTTGAGAGATACCTTCATGTTACCCACTCTGATCCCAATCGAGAGGACGCGCGACTGTGATCGGATAGACCCAGCAAGTGCACCAGAGAAACAACTGGATGTTACAGAACCAACGCTGGGAGAGGTAAAGGTCACCATCAAAAAAGCAAGAACTGCTTCAGCGCCCGGACCGAACGCCATCCAGTACAAGGTGTACACAATGTGCCCACTACTTCTCAAGCGGTTATGGAAGCTCCTGAAAGTAGTCTGGAGGAAGGGAGATGTCACAGAAGCTTGGAAGGAGGCTGAAGGAATATTTACACCAAAGGAACGGAATTCCAAGACGGTCAACCAGTTCCGAACGATCTCGTTGCTCAACGTCGTGGGGAAAATATTCTTCGCCATCCTTGCAAGAAGACTAACACCTTTCCTGACAGGCAATGCATACATCAACACTTCAGCCCAGAAGGGAGGAGTTCCCGGTTTCTCAGGCTGCATAGAACACACAAGTGCCATCACACAGCTAATCCGCGAGGCAAAAGAAGGTAGGAAGGACCTCACCGTAGTTTGGCTTGACTTAGCCAACGCATACGGGTTCATTCCACACCAGCTGATCTTCACAGCCCTCCGACACTACCATGTAGACGGTCACATACAGAGAATCATCACCAGCTACCTGGATGGAATCAAGCTCTGGTTTACTGTTGGTGACCAGCTGACCAGATGGCAAAAGTTGGAGAAAGGAATTGTCACAGGATGCACAGTTTCTGTGGTACTCTTCACTATGGGGATGAACCTGCTGATCAACGCTGCCCAACGAGAGACGCGTGGACCAAGAACGGAATCAGGGATCTATCTCCCATCTACCCGAGGCTTCATGGATGACCTCACCTTGACTACAACAACCCATGTTCAAGCTAGGTGGATGCTGACAGCTCTGACAGACGTCGCTTCATGGGGAAGAATGAAGTTCAAGGCAGTCAAATCCAGATCTCTCATCATCAAGAAGGGACAGATTACAAAGAGGTTCAAGCCCTACGTACAGAACGAGGAGATCCCATCCATTGTGACGAGTCCAATCAAGTGCCTGGGCAAGTGGTTTGATACAACGTTAAAGGACCGAAACAATGTCACGAAGCTCAAACAACAGGTAGACGATGGTCTCAAGAAGATAGACCGTTGCGGACTACCGGGCAAGTTCAAAGCCTGGCTCTACCAGCACGCACTGCTACCAAGACTAATCTGGCCATTGATGTTGTATGAGGTAGCCAGTACGACAGTGGAAGGCCTGGAGAGAACCACCAGTCGACACCTCAGGAAATGGCTAGGAGTACCCCCAAGCTTCACCAGTATTGGACTCTACGGGAAGAGTAACAAACTACAGCTCCCACTATCTTCACTGGTGGAAGAATTCAAGACGGCCAAGACAAGACTTGTGTTGACGCCGAGGGATTCTCCGGACCAACTTATCCGTGAGGCAGGGATCGTAACCCGTAGCAGCAGGAAATGGTCAGCGACAGAATCTGTGAACCAGGCAGATTGTGGGAGTGACTGCTGTTGGACGTCAAGGAATCGGTGCAATAAAGACGGTGCTTTGGAGCAGATCAAACCAGAAGGAGAGGCGAGCCATGATCCAGTCAGAAATCAGGAGAGCAGAGGAACATGTCAGACAAGCAAGGGCGGTGGAAATGGGAGCGCAGGGAGCATGGACTACGTGGAACACCACAGACAGGAAGCTGACCTGGGAAGACATCTGGAAGTATGAGCCACTGAGGTTTTCATTTCTACTTAGGTCCGTCTATGACCTGCTATCATCCCCAGTGAACCTGTGCCGATGGTGACTCACGGCTGATCCCAAATGCAGCTTATGTGACAGAACAGGCACACTAGAGCATGTTCTGTCATCCTGTTCTACATCACTGACACAGGGCAGATACAGATGGAGACACGACTCAGTCCTCAGGGAGTTGGCTGACTGGCTGGAGAAAGAGCGGAAGAAGGAACATGGTAAACATCCCCACCATGGGCACATCGCCTTTGTCAAGCCGGGTGAGACCAGGAAGACAAAGACACCACACAAGTCATCGATTCTGGATGGCACAACAGGCTGGAACATGGAGGTTGACCTTGGGAAGAGACTTGTTTTCCCCGACGTGGTCCAGACGACCCAACGGCCAGACATCGTACTGTGGTCCAAGACAGGGAAGAAGCTCATCGTCATTGAGCTGACAGTACCATGGGAGACAAGGTGCGAAGAGGCCTACGAACGGAAGAAGGCGAAGTATACAGAGCTTCTGGAACTCTGCAAGCAACGAGGTTGGCGTACTTGGCTGTTCCCAGTAGAAGTAGGCACGAGAGGCTTCTGTTCCCAGTCCATCTGCAGACTGATGACAGCAATTGGGACTACTGGTAGAGAGAAAAGGATGGCTATCCAGAGACTGAGCCAAGCAGCTGAACGGGCCTCAAGCTGGCTGTGGCTGAGACGAGAGGAGAAGAGCTGGAAGCAATCAACCAACGCGCAGTGACTGATCACCACTGTGGGCCCACCGCCACCAGAGTGTCCATGGAATTAAAGGGCCGACACACTCAAGGACGGCGGCATCCATGCTGATGATGTTGGTTGAGAAGCAGTCTACATTCCATATATACTGTATTATATCACATTATTATTGTCACCATAATATACACAAACAAAAAAGTTAAGCACCTCTGGATATTTTGGATGATTTCCCCCTTTGATTTCCCCCTCGAAATAGAAGGTACAATTATGGGAAGAGTAGGGTTTGCACGATACCTTGTAACCAGTGATGTGTGACAGTTGTGATTGCATCGCTTGTGACATGCACGTGCAGCATGCTACCCTCGAGGATCACAAAAAGCAGAATGGACCAACTGTATGTGTGGGTATTTAAAGTAGTGCGAAACGGGCATTTCAGCATAATCATTGAACATGGCACGGAGACGAGTGTCAATGGAGATTAGGAATCAGATTATTGGTATGCATTTCGCAGGAATGTCCTTTAAGGCGATAGGACGAACTCTGGGCTGCCATTACACTGTTGTTAGCCGCTTAGTCCGGAAGCATGCGCAGACCGGAAGTGCATAGGAACGTCCAAGGTCGGGAAGACCTACTGTCACTACACAGCGAGAAGACAGGGATCTGATACGACTTGCTCGCCGAGAACCCTTCAGTACAAGTCCTCAGATGAGAAGACTGTCGTTACCAAATCGACCCATCAGCACCAGAACAGTCCGTAATCGTCTCAAAGCGGCAGGATTAAAGGCCCGATGAGTCATTAAACGTCCCTTGTTAAGAGACCACCATAAACGTGCACGTTTGGCATGGTGTTTGGCCAGACGATACTGGAATCTGAGGACCTGTAGGAAAATTCATTGGTCAGACAAAGTCGATTTTTACTGCACGTTACAGATGGACGTACACGTGTTTGGAGACACAAGAACACAGCTTATACCCCCAGGAACATTCATCCAACTGTTGCGTATGGAGGTGCTCTGTTTATGGTGTGGGGATGCCTGTCCCATGATTGCAAGCTGGATTTGGTCACCATCAGGCGCAACTTAACCGGAGCTCAGTACATCCGTAACCTCCTACAGCCAGTCGTTGTCCCACATTTCGACAACCATCCACTTGCGACACGACCTCAGTACATGGACGACAACGCCAGGCCTCATAGATCACGTGCCGTAGTGGATTTCATGAGGGCCAATGCAGTGACAACTCTACCCTGGCCAGCGGTCAGCCCAGATCTGAATCCACTGGTGTGGGACATTATAGGGTGGCGAATGCAGACACGGAACCCCCCAGTACAGACTTTAGACCAGTTGGAAGCAGCTCTGCATGGTGAATGGATGTTATTGACCCGAGAACAGATCCGATGTTTGACTGGAAGCATGATACGTAGGGTGGAGAGTGTCATCCGGGTACGTGGCGGGCCCACCAGGTACTGATTATTCTTACTGAAGATGTACTCTAGTGTCTTCGAAGAACATTTTTATGTGTCAATAGCAATGTTAACGTGGGACTTGTCCATCCAAACTTTTGAGGGCTGTGTTTCATGGTAAAAACAGTACTTGTGATAACATGATGTAATCTCTATTAAATTACAATCACAGCTAGCCATTGTTGCGTTTTAGTCTTGCCAGATGATTGTTCTTTCAGATGACATTAGCTTTTTCGAGTATTTCAGAGCTATTGCGGATTATACATGCTTTTGCCATTCGACATTGTGAAAATATCCGGGGGTGCTTAACTGTTTTCTTTGTGTATACTATGAAATATAAAGATTTGCTATGTACACAGTCAGTTAAGACTTTAACACGACTCGCTATATTAGAGAAACTCATAATGACTCATTTTAAACGTAAATATTGCATATTATTTATTCCACCGGTGCATAAATAAATATATAAATGAAAATAACTTACATCCAATATATTCAATTGATGTATGAACCTGTATAGTCAGCAAGTGCTAATTTGCACAATTGTCATTCACAAATGCATGGTTTATACATAATCTAATTATGAAATCCTACTTTCACTTTTGTAGACAGCAAAACACTGTTTATTGATTGAAAGTTAGTGTATTAACTATTTCGGAAGAATTTACAGTAGCAATGCAAATTAAACGTAAACATGAATTTGTTTGGCTTTCGTGATGTAATGTCACTTTAAATGTTTTATTATAGAAAGCAGTATTATTTGTGCAGTATAAATCTGAAAAGTAGGACACCGTATTCATAAAGGAAAAGTTATAAAAATATACATTGTACAAGAAAAGTAAGTACTGTTGTGTAAGCAAATTAATGATAAACAATTAAGAAAAATGAAAGCATACAGTGGTCGAATCAAACTTACAAACGGGGCAGTAACAGGAATGAGTCGACAAACCGACATGATTACGGTAGGACGAAATATACTGACAAACGGGACAGTAAAAGGAATGAGTCGACAAACCGACATGATTACGGTAGGACGAAATATACTGACAAACGGGACAGTAAAAGGAATGAGTCGACAAACCGACATGATTACGGTAGGACGAAATATACTGACAAACGGGACAGTAAAAGGAATGAGTCGACAAACCGACATGATTACGGTAGGACGAAATATACTGACAAACGGGACAGTAAAAGGAATGAGTCGACAAACCGACATGATTACGGTAGGACGAAA
>CM026401.1:27229509-27248268 GCA_014843695.1 Archivesica marissinica
GGGAGATAATTCATCAATGACAACACAGAGAGTTATGGTTCATGCGCTCTGCTCTCCATCTCATTGCCCTCCATCACAGATTCAAGTTTCATTTGATTTCCTTCTATGCTTTACGAGTTATGCTCCGGACAAGAAGTACCCGGACGAACGAACGGACGGACGGACGAACGGACGGACGGACAGACAAAGTGGCAACTATATGCTCTCTCCCTTTGGGGAGCATAAAAATAGTCAGTAGTTTAATATGTTTTAGTAGTTGACAACAGAGGAGCTCAATGCGGGACGATCGGGCATATTGACGCATTGAAGCTCTATCGGACAGGAGCTCTATGCGGTTCTTTAACGACGCATAGAGCTCCTCGAGGAGCTCTATGGGTTAGGAGCTCTATGCGGCGTAACAATGCAGCTAACTTAAATTTACCGATCATTTTGAGGATAATTGTGTTTATTAGACTAAAGTGTAAGATAGGATTTTATTTCATCGATAGCATGAACATTTGTATTTCAACGATAGCATGAACATTTGTATTTCAACGAGTGGCGTTAGATGATTAGATCGCGAGATGAAATCAATCCTATCTTACACTAATACACACACATCTTCGTTTTCTTTTATAATTTTCAATTATTTTTGCTGATATATTTGTTATCAATGTTTATTCATTTTAGCTGCCCCTGTCGAGAGCCTCATTTCATTACAATCCACTACAAAAGCACTTAATATGTTAGTATGAACGCCCCTAATAAGAAATAGTTCCGGTATAAGCTTAAAGTTAGTGTCTGCTTGCTGTGAAAATTACAAACTACAGGCAAAACAAATTCACTAGAATATATTACTTTATAATTAACTGTTCATAATTATCATAAAATGCGGATGAACATCTCCTAACTAAGATCTAAAATACTAATTATAAAAACAGGAGACAAAACGTCATAATTAGGCGATAGATGACATCAATAGGGGATTTTCTGTTGGCATGAGACACTGGGATGCTGCCATGCGACCTGATAATAGATGTATGAGAAACCGTAATCCTCACAGAGAAAACTATTGAATGCCGCTGGAGGGCGTGTCTTACTTGCTAATAACATTTTTTCCTGGTAGACAAGCACGAACTTCCGAAGGCAGCGAAATGCTTGAAACAAATATGGAAGTTGTTCATTCAAAGACATAGAATAAACTCCAGGGCATAACAATAATTAAACCCACAAATCACAAGAGCTATTTCTATTCAGCTAAGCGTGCCAAGCCATCACGGGATTTCGAGAATTGGATAGATAAATAAATAGTAGTGCGTAACGAGAGTTGTTGAGTCCTTCCTCGATCGATTCAATGTATATGGAGATACTTAAATTCGACGATCAAGACGAAAGGGTGTCATCTGGATCTATACCCAATCTAATGGTTTGCAATTTTATAATCCTGATTTCATTCTGAATTAGAAAATAAATATTTGGACTGCAGCAACGTTATTATTTTATTCCTAATCATATGTTAGAAATGCATTAAATGTTACCGTACACATCAACTTCCATATATTCACGACGTCAATAACCAATAATAATCATTTAAAATCTTGCAAAATGTGAACAAATAATCTTTCCTGAATTGAAAACTGTAATGTTTTCAAACAATAACATTATTCTCCTATTCCTACATACATGTATACACTAACGCTAGTAGCACTAGTAGCAGCGGTGTACACAATAGCCACATTATATACATGTATATTGGTTCACACTCACGACGTCATGCTTCAATTATCAAGTCATACACCCAGATAGTTTTCCGCTCCTGTGTCACAGTTAGCATTTAAATTTTCTTTTTCTGCGTTTCATTGTGGTATGAGAAATTTGGAATTTGCATAAAAACCGAACAGAAGTTATTATGCAAATTAAGCATACAAACTGACATTTCATACCTCGATGAAACACGCATTCAGTTGTTATAATTACAACTAAATGTTACAAAATACATACCGAACAAGTTATATTTTGGATTCGTCAATAATGCGATGCAGTTACACCGTAGGCCTACATTCTAGCTATTGCAAGTACGCTGTAATGGAACACACTGGGACACCTCGTTATTTTCACAAAGCCTATATATTCTAACATTGAACACACACCATTACGGGAAGCTGAACTGTGTCAATAGATAGTGTGTTTGCTTCATTTTCTCATAGATTTATTGTAATGACTTTGTTTTCGTGTTTGTTATCTTTTCGAAAAGCCGTAAGCTATTATTAAAATTCTCCATATACATGTGTACCCCATATTGTGCACACGCCAAGTTAAGATTTCACGAAAAATGTCTGTCTGAATAGAGCAAAACAATCCCAGCAGAACAGGAAGTGATTTGTATGAGAGATTTAACAAGAATACAAGTGTTAGGCTATATGTGTGTTTTACGTTTATTTATCGTCGCTACCGGTTGCCCATATGAGCGCCGCCTCCTGAAGAGATTAGTCATTTTAGATTGTGGAGGAAAGTACATGCATGTAGACAGGGTCTCCTCTGGTTCTTGTACGTGCACGGTGTAAAGCACCGACACGATACCTCGGTTTAACGTCCCAACAATAACTGTTAATTTTAATAGGGTCAGACGGGGGGATCGAACCTGCGATCCCTGGATTACAAGTCCAGCGTGTTACCACTGGACTACAGATCCGTCTATATGCTACCACATGCTATATATACACTATGTTTCCCCTATCGTTATTAAGTTAATTTATATTGGCAGTAACGTGAATTTGCCCACTGATTACTTCAGTTATTGAAGTTGTTCATACAATATTAATACAGTCATCACATCGAAGCACCGGGCCACAATTAACGTATAAGTCCCAAAATAAACAGATCACCATCGTGTGGCTAATTAATACATACTTTAATTGATATTGAGCGAAACAGTAGTCACTATGCATAGTTTATGTTTTCCAACATAACATTAATAATGAAAACAAAGGGCGTGTCAACTAATTGATCGTAGTGTATCATTACGAAAAAGAAAAAAGAAAAACATCTTTGTTTAGATTACATGTACTGTATATATATCACCAGCTATTCCGCGTGGGGTTTTGTTTAGATTACATCTACTGTATATATATCACTAGATATTCCGCGTGGGGTTAGTTTATAGTACATGTACTGTATATATATATCACTAGATATTCCGCGTGGGGTTAGTTTATAGTACATGTACTGTATATATATCATTAGATATTCCGCGTGGGGTTAGTTTATAGTACATGTACTGTATATATATATCACTAGATATTCCGCGTGGGGTTAGTTTAGAGTACATGTACTGTATATATATCACTAGATATTCCGCATGGGGTTAGTTTAGAGTACATGTACTGTATATATATCACTAGATATTCCGCGTGGGGTTAGTTTAGAGTACATGTACTGTATATATATCACTAGATATTCCGCGTGGGGTTAGTTTATAGTACATGTACTGTATATATATATCATTAGATATTCCGCGTGGGGTTAGTTTAGAGTACATGTACTGTATATATATCACTAGATATTCCGCGTGGGGTTTTGTTTAGAGTGGATGCACTGTATATATATCACTAGATATTCCGCGTGGGGTTAGTTTATAGTACATGTACTGTATATATATCACTAGATATTCCGCGTGGGGTTTAGTTTAGAGTGCATGTACTGTATATATATGTATATCACTGTATATTCCACGTGGGTTTAGTTTAGAGTGCATGTACTGTATATATATTTATATCAATATATATTCCACGTGGGGTTAGTTTATAGTGCATGTACTGTATATATATGTATATTACTATATATTCCACGTGGGGTTAGTTTAGAGTACATTCTTGTACTGTATATAGATTACTAGATATCATTGTGTATGGGCGAGCATTAATTGTGTATGGGCGAGCATTCATTGTGTATGGGTGAACATTCATTTCATTGTGTATGGGTGAGCATTCATTGCATTGTGTATGGGCGAGCATTCATTGCATTGTGTATGGGTGAGCATTCATTGTGTATGGGTGAGCATTCATTTCATTGTGTATTGGTGAGCATTCATTGAATTGTGTATGGGCGAGCATTCATTGTGTATGGGCGAGCATTCATTGTTTATGGGTGAACATTCATTGTGTATGGGTGAGCATTCATTTCATTGTGTATGGGTGAGCATTCATTGCATTGTGTATGGGCGAGCATTCATTGTGTATGGGTGAGCATTCATTTCATTGTGTATGAGTGAGCATTCATTGTGTATGGGTTGTCATTCGTGGATTATGGGCGAGCATTCATTGTGTATGGGTGAGCATTAATTGTGTATGGGTGAGCATGCATTGTGTATGGGTGAGCATTCATTGTGTATGGGTGAGCATTCATTGTGTATGGGTGAGCATTCATTGTATTGTGTATGGGCGGTCATACATTGTGTATGGGTGAGCATTCATTTCATTGTGTATGGGTGAGCATTCATTGTGTATGGGTGAGCATTCATTGCATTGTGTATGGGTGAGCATTCATTATGTATGGGTGAGCATTCATTGTGTATGGGTGAGCATTCATTGCATTGTGTATGGGTGAGCATTCATTGTGTATGGGAGAACATTCAGTGTGTATCGGTGAGCATGCATTGTGAATGGGTGAGCATTCATTGTGTATGGGTGAGCATACATTGTGTATATGCGATCATTCATTGTGTATGGGCGAGCATTCCTTGTGTATGGGTGAGCATTCATTGTGTATGGGCGAGCATTCATTGTGTATGTGTGAGCATTCATTGTGAATGGGTGAGCATTCATTGTGTATGGGTGAGCATTCATTGTGTATGGGTGATCATTCATTGTGTATGGACGAGCATTCATTGTGTATGTGTGAGCATTCATTGTGTATGGACGAACATTCATTGTGTATGGACGAGCATTCATTGTGTATGGGCGAGCATTCATTGTGTATGGGTGAGCATGCATTGTGTATGGGTGAGCATTCATTGTGTATGGACGAGCATTCATTGTGTATGTGTGAGCATTCATTTCATTGTGAATTGGCGAACATTCATTGTGTATGGGCGGTCATTCATTGTTTATGGGTGAGCTTTCATTGTGCATGGGCGAGCATTCATTGTGTATGGGCGGTCATTCATTGTGCATGGGTGAGCATGCATTGTGTATGGGTGAGCATTCATTGTGTATGGGCGAGCATTCATTGTTTATGTGTGAGCATTCATTGTGTATGGGTGAGCATTTATTGTGTATGGGTGAGCATTCATTGTGTATGGACGAACATTCATTGTGTATGGACGAGCATTCATTGTGTATGGGCGGTCATTCATTGTGTATGGGTGAGCATTCATTGTGTATGGGCGAGCATTTATTGTGCATGGGTGAGCATTTATTGTGTATGGACGAACATTCATTGTGTATGGACGAGCATTCATTTCATTGTGTATGGGCGAACATTCATTGTTTATGGGCGGTAATTCAATGTTTATGGGCGAGAATTCATTGTGTATGGGCAGTCATTCATTGTGTATGGGTGAGCATTCATTGTGTATGGGCGAGCATTTATTGTGCATGTGTGAGCATTCATTGTGTATGGACGAACATTCATTGTTTATGGACGAGCATTTATTGTGTATGGGCGAGCATACATTGTGTATGGGCGAGCATGCATTGTGTATGGGCGAGCATACATTGTGTATGGGCGAGCATTCATTGTGTATGGGCGAGCTTGTATTGTGTATGGGCGAGCATGTATTGTGTAT
Source organism: Archivesica marissinica (assembly GCA_014843695.1). Classification (NCBI taxonomy): domain Eukaryota; kingdom Metazoa; phylum Mollusca; class Bivalvia; order Venerida; family Vesicomyidae; genus Archivesica; species Archivesica marissinica. The sequence goes on from CM026401.1 coordinate 27,235,274, forward strand.
GGACGAGCATTCATCGTGTATGGGCGAGCATTCATTGTGTGTGGGTGAGCATTCATTGTGTATGGACGAACATTCATTGTGTATGGACGGTCATTCATTGTTAATGGGTTAGCATTCATTGTGTATGGGCGAGCATTCATTGTATGTGGGTGAGCATTCATTGTGTATGGGTGAGCATTCATTGTGTATGGGCGAGCATTCATTGTGTATGGACGAACATTCATTGTGCATGGACGAACATTGATTGTGTATGGACGAACATTCATTGTGTATGGGCGAGCATTCATTGTGTATGGACGAACATTCATTGTGCATGGATGAACATTGATTGTGTATGGACGAACATTCATTGTGTATGGGCGAGCATGCATTGTGTAAAGGCGAGCATTCATTATGTATGGACGAACATTCATTGTGTATGGGTGAGTGTTCATTGTGTATGGGTGAGCATTCATTGTGTATGGACGAACATTCATAATGTATGGGCGAGCATTCATTGTGTATGGGTGAGCATTCATTGTGTATGGCCGAACATTCATTATGTATGGGCGAGCATTCATTGTGTTTGGACGAACATTGATTGTGTATGGGCGAACATTCATTATGTATGGGCGAGCATTCATTGTGTATGGACGAACATTCATTGTGTATGGACGAACATTCATTGTGTATGGACGAACATTCATTGTGCATGGTCGAACATTCATTGTGTATGGGCGAGCATTTAGTGTGCATGGACGAACATTCATTGTGCATGGACGATCATTCATTGTGCATGGACGAACATTCATTGTGTATGGCGATCATGCATTGTTTATGGGCGAACATTCATTGTGCATGGGGGAGCATTCATTGTGTATGGGCGAGCATTCATTGTGTATGGGCGAACATTTATTGTGCATGGGCGAGCAATTATAATGTATGGGCGAGCATTCATTGTGTATGGGTGAGCATTCATTGTGTATGGGCGAGCATTCATTGTGTATGGGCGATCATTCATTGTGTATGGGCGAACATTCATTGTGCATGGGCGAGCATGCATTGTGTATGGGTGAGCATTCATTGTGTATGGGCGAACATTCGTTGTGTATGGGCGAACATTCATTGTGTATGGGCGAGCATACATTTTGTATGGGCGAACATTCATTGTGTATGGGCGAACATTCAATGTGTATGGGTGAGCATTCATTGTGTATGGGGCGAACATTCATTGTGTATGGGCGAACATTCATTGTGTATGGACGAACATTCATTGTGTATGGGCGAGCATTCAATGTTTATGGACGATCATTCATTGTGTATGGGCGAGCATTCATTGTGTGTGGGCGATCATTCATTGTGCATGTACGAACATTCATTGTGCATGGACGAACATTCATTGTGTATGGGCGAGCATTCATTGTGCATGGACGAACATTCATTGTGCATGGACGATCATTCATTGTGCATGGACGAACATTCATTGTGTATGGGCGAGCATTCATTGTGCATGGACGAACATTCATTGTGTATGGGCGAACATTCATTGTGCATGGACGAGCATTCATTGTGTATGGGCGAACATTCATTGTGTATGGGCCAGCATTCATTGTGTATTGGCGATCATTCAATGTTTATGGACGAACATTCATTGTGTATGGGCAAGCATTCATTATGCATGTACGAACATTCATTGTGTATGGGCAAGCATTCATTGTGTATGGACGATCATTCATTGTGTATGGGCGAACATTCATTGTGTATGGGCGATCATTCATTGCTTATGGGTGAGCATTCATTGTGTATAGACGAACATTCATTGTGTATGGGCGAGCTTGCATTGTGTATGGACGAACATTCATTGTGTATGGACGAACATTCATTGTGTATAGGCGAACATTCATTGTTTATGGGTGAGCATTCATTGTGTATGGACGATCATTCATTGTGTATGGGCCAGCATTCATTGTGTATGGACGATCATTCAATGTTTATGGACGAACATTCATTGTGTATGGGCAAGCATTCATTGTGTATGGACGAACATTCATTGTGCATGTACGAACATTCATTGTGCATGGACGAACATTCATTGTGTATGGGCGAGCATTCATTGTGCATGGACGAACATTCATTGTGCATGGACGATCATTCATTGTGCATGGACGAACATTCATTGTGTATGGGCGAGCATTCATTGTGTATGGACGAACATTCATTGTGTATGGGCGAACATTCATTGTGCATGGACGAGCATTCCTTGTGTATGGGCGAACATTCATTGTGTATGGGCGAGAATTCATTGTGTATGGGCGAACATTCATTTTGTATGGGCGAACATTCATTGTGTATGGGCGAGCATTCATTGTGTATGGGCGATCATTCAATGTTTATGGACGAACATTCATTGTGTATGGGCAAGCATTCATTGTGTATGGACGAACATTCATTGTGCATGGACGAACATGCAGTGTGCATGGACGATCATTCATTGTGCATGGACGAACATTCATTGTGTATGGGCGAGCATTCATTGTGCATGGACGAGCATTCATTGTGTATGGGCGAACATTCATTGTGTATGGGCCAGCATTCATTGTGTATGGGCGATCATTCAATGTTTACGGACGAACATTCATTGTGTATGGGCAAGCATTCATTATGCATGTACGAACATTCATTGTGTATGGGCAAGCATTCATTGTGTATGGACGATCATTCATTGTGTATGGGCGATCATTCATTGCTTATGGGTGAGCATTCATTGTGTATAGACGAACATTCATTGTGTATGGGCGAGCTTGCATTGTGTATGGACGAACATTCATTGTGTATGGACGAACATTCATTGTGTATAGGCGAACATTCATTGTTTATGGTGAGCATTCATTGTGTATGGCGATCATTCATTGTGTATGGGCCAGCATTCATTGTGTATGGACGATCATTCAATGTTTATGGACGAACATTCATTGTGTATGGGCAAGCATTCATTGTGTATGGACGAACATTCATTGTGCATGTACGAACATTCATTGTGCATGGACGAACATTCATTGTGTATGGGCGAGCATTCATTGTGCATGGACGAACATTCATTGTGCATGGACGATCATTCATTGTGCATGGACGAACATTCATTGTGTATGGGCGAGCATTCATTGTGTATGGACGAACATTCATTGTGTATGGGCGAACATTCATTGTGCATGGACGAGCATTCCTTGTGTATGGGCGAACATTCATTGTGTATGGGCGAGAATTCATTGTGTATGGGCGAACATTCATTTTGTATGGGCGAACATTCATTGTGTATGGGCGAGCATTCATTGTGTATGGGCGATCATTCAATGTTTATGGACGAACATTCATTGTGTATGGGCAAGCATTCATTGTGTATGGACGAACATTCATTGTGCATGGACGAACATGCAGTGTGCATGGACGATCATTCATTGTGCATGGACGAACATTCATTGTGTATGGGCGAGCATTCATTGTGCATGGACGAACATTCATTGTGTATGGGCGAACATTCATTGTGCATGGACGAGCATTCATTGTGTATGGGTGAGCATTCATTGTGTATGGGTGAGCATTCATTGTGCATGGACGATCAATCATTGTGTATGGGCGAGCATTCATTGTGTATGGGCGGTCATTCATTGTTTATGGGTGAGCATTCATTGTGTATAGACGAACATTCATTGTGTATGGGCGAGCTTGCATTGTGTATGGGCGAGCATGCATTGTGTATGGACGAGCATTCATTGTGTATGGGCGAGCATTCATTGAGAATGGGCGAACATTCATTGTGTATGGGCGAGCATTAATTGTGTGTGGGTGAGCATTCATTGTGTATGGGCGAACCTTCATTATGCATGGTCGAACATTCATTGTGCATGGACGATCATTCATTGTGCATGGACGAACATTCATTGTGTATGGGCGATCATTCATTGCTTATGGGCGAACATTCATTGTGCATTGGTGAGCATTCATTGTGTATGGGTGAGCATTCATTGTGCATGGACGAACATTCATTGTGCATGGGGGAGCATTCATTGTGTATGGGTGAGCATTCATTGTGTATGGGCGAACATTCATTATGCATCGGGGAGCATTCATTTTGTATGGGTGAGCATTCATTGTGTATGGGCGAACATTCATTGTGCATGGGCGAGCAATCATAATGTATGGGCGAGCATTCATTGTGTATGGGTGAGCATTCATTGTGTATGGGCGATCATTCATTGTGTATGGGCGAACATTCATTGTGCATGGGCGAGCATGCATTGTGTATGGGTGAGCATTCATTGTGTATGGGCGAACATTCGTTGTGTATGGACGATCATTCATTGTGTATGGGCCAGCATTCATTGTGTATGGACGATCATTCAATGTTTATGGACGAACATTCATTGTGTATGGGCAAGCATTCATTGTGTATGGACGAACATTCATTGTGCATGTACGAACATTCATTGTGCATGGACGAACATTCATTGTGTATGGGCGAGCATTCATTGTGCATGGACGAACATTCATTGTGCATGGACGATCATTCATTGTGCATGGACGAACATTCATTGTGTATGGGCGAGCATTCATTGTGTATGGACGAACATTCATTGTGTATGGGCGAACATTCATTGTGCATGGACGAGCATTCCTTGTGTATGGGCGAACATTCATTGTGTATGGGCGAGAATTCATTGTGTATGGGCGAACATTCATTTTGTATGGGCGAACATTCATTGTGTATGGGCGAGCATTCATTGTGTATGGGCGATCATTCAATGTTTATGGACGAACATTCATTGTGTATGGGCAAGCATTCATTGTGTATGGACGAACATTCATTGTGCATGGACGAACATGCAGTGTGCATGGACGATCATTCATTGTGCATGGACGAACATTCATTGTGTATGGGCGAGCATTCATTGTGCATGGACGAGCATTCATTGTGTATGGGCGAACATTCATTGTGTATGGGCGAGCATTCATTGTGTATGGGCGATCATTCAATGTTTACGGACGAACATTCATTGTGTATGGGCAAGCATTCATTATGCATGTACGAACATTCATTGTGTATGGGCAAGCATTCATTGTGTATGGACGATCATTCATTGTGTATGGGCGAACATTCATTGTGTATGGGCGAGCATTCATTGTGTATGGACGAACATTCATTGTGTATGGGCGAGCATTCATTGTGTATGGACGAACATTCATTGTGTATGGACGAACATTCATTGTGTATAGGCGAACATTCATTGTGTATGGGTGAGCATTCATTGTGTATGGACGATCATTCATTGTGTATGGGCCAGCATTCATTGTGTATGGGCGATCATTCAATGTTTATGGACGAACATTCATTGTGTATGGGCAAGCATTCATTGTGTATGGACGAACATTCATTGTGCATGTACGAACATTCATTGTGTATGGGCGAGCATTCATTGTGCATGGACGAACATTCATTGTGCATGGACGATCATTCATTGTGCATGGACGAACATTCATTGTGTATGGGCGAGCATTCATTGTGTATGGACGAACATTCATTGTGTATGGGCGAACATTCATTGTGCATGGACGAGCATTCATTGTGTATGGGCGAACATTCATTGTGTATGGGCGAGCATTCATTGTGTATGGGCGAACATTCATTGTGTATGGGCGAACATTCATTGTGTATGGGCGAGCATTCATTGTGTATGGGCGAACATTCATTGTGTATGGGCAGCATTCATTGTGTTGGCGAACATTCATTGTGCATGGACGAACATTCATTGTGCATGGACGATCATTCATTGTGTATGGGCGAGCATTCATTGTGTATGGGCGACATTCATTGTGATGGCGAACATTCATTGTGTATGGGCGCATTCATTGTGTATGGGGAGCATTCATTGTGTATGGGTGAGCATTCATTGTGTATGGGTGAGCATTCATTGTGCATGGACGATCATTCATTGTGTATGGGTGAGCATTCATTGTGTATGGACGAACATTCATTGTGTATGGGCGAGCTTGCATTGTGTATGGGCGAGCATGCATTGTGTATGGACGAGCATTCATTGTGTATGGGCGAGCATTCATTGAGAATGGGCGAACATTCATTGTGTATGGGCGAGCATTAATTGTGTGTGGGTGAGCATTCATTGTGTATGGGCGAACCTTCATTATGCATGGTCGAACATTCATTGTGCATGGACGATCATTCATTGTGCATGGACGAACATTCATTGTGTATGGGCGATCATTCATTGCTTATGGGCGAACATTCATTGTGCATTGGTGAGCATTCATTGTGTATGGGTGAGCATTCATTGTGCATGGACGAACATTCATTGTGCATGGGGGAGCATTCATTGTGTATGGGTGAGCATTCATTGTGTATGGGCGAACATTCATTATGCATCGGGGAGCATTCATTTTGTATGGGTGAGCATTCATTGTGTATGGGCGAACATTCATTGTGCATGGGCGAGCAATCATAATGTATGGGCGAGCATTCATTGTGTATGGGTGAGCATTCATTGTGTATGGGCGATCATTCATTGTGTATGGGCGAACATTCATTGTGCATGGGCGAGCATGCATTGTGTATGGGTGAGCATTCATTGTGTATGGGCGAACATTCGTTGTGTATGGACGAACATTCATTGTGTATGTGCGAGCATTCATTTTGTATGGGCGAACATTCATTGTGTATGGGCGAACATTCAATGTGTATGGGTGAGCATTCATTGTGTATGGGGCGAACATTCATTATGTATGGGCGAACATTCATTGTGTATGGACGAACATTCATTGTGTATGGGCGAGCATTCAATGTTTACGGACGATCATTCATTGTGTATGGGCGAGCATTCATTGTGTGTGGGCGAACATTCATTGTGTACGGACGAACATTCATTGTGTATGGACGAACATGCATTGTGTATATGCGAACAATCATTGTGTATGGGTGAGCATTCATTGTGTATGGGTGAGCATTCATTGTGTATGGGCGAACATTCGTTGTGTATGGACGAACATTCATTGTGTATGTGTGAGCATTCATTTTGTATGGGCGAACATTCATTGTGTATGGGCGAACATTAAATGTGTATGGGTGAGCATTCATTGTGTATGGGGCGAACATTCATTATGTATGGGCGAACATTCATTGTGTATGGACGACCATTCATTGTGTATGGGCGAGCATTCAATGTTTACGGACGATCATTCATTGTGTATGGGCGAGCATTCATTGTGTGTGGGCGAACATTCATTGTATATGGACGAACATTCATTGTGTATGGACGAACATGCATTGTGTATATGCGAACAATCATTGTGTATGGGTGAGCATTCATTGTGTATGGACGATCATTCATTGTGTATGGGCCAGCATTCATTGTGTATGGGCGATCGTTCAATGTTTATGGACGAACATTCATTGTGTATGGGCAAGCATGCATTGTGTATGGACGAGCATTCATTGTGTATGGGCGAACATTCATTGTGTATGGGTGAACATTCAATGTGTATGGGCGAGCATTCAATGTGTATGGGTGAGCATTCATTGAGTATGGGGCGAACATTCATTGTGTATGGGCGAACATTCATTGTGTATGGACGAACATTCATTGTGTATGGGCGAGCATTCAATGTTTATGGACGATCATTCATTGTGTATGGGCGAGCATTCATTGTGTGTGGGCGATCATTCATTGTGCATGTACGAACATTCATTGTGCATGGACGATCATTCATTGTGCATGGACGAACATTCATTGTTTATGGGCGAGCATTCATTGTGCATGGACGAACATTCATTGTGTATGGGCGAACATTCATTGTGCATGGACGAGCATTCATTGTGTATGGGCGAACATTCATTGTGTATGGGCGAGCATTCATTGTGTATGGGCTAACATTCATTGTGTATGGGCGAACATTCATTGTGTATGGGCGAGCATTCATTGTGTATGGGCGAACATTCATGTTGTATGGGCCAGCATTCATTGTGTGTTGGCGATCATTCATTGTGCATGGGCGAGCATTCATTGTGCATGGACGAACATTCATTGTGTATGGGCGATCATTCAATGTTTATGGACGAACATTCATTGTGTATGGGCAAGCATTCATTGTGTATGGGCGATCATTCATTGTTAATGGGCGAACATTCATTGTGTATGGGCGATCATTCAATGTTTATGGGCGAGCATTCATTGTGTATGGGTGAGCATTCATTGTGTATTGGGTGAGCATTCATGGTGTATGGGCGGTCATTCAATGTTTATGGCCGAGCATTCATTGTGTATGGGCAAACATTCATTGTGTATGGGCGATCATTCAATGTTTATGGGCGAGCATTCATTGTGTATGGGTGAGCATTCATTGTGTATTGGGTGAGCATTCATGGTGTATGGGCGGTCATTCAATGTTTATGGGCGAGCATTCATTGTGTATGGGCAAACATTCATTGTGTATGGGTGAGCATTCATTGTGCATGGACGAACATTCATTGTGTATGGGCGAGCTTGCATTGTGTATTGGCGAGCATGCATTGTATATGGACGAGCATTCATTGTGTATGGGCGAGCATTCATTGAGAATGGGCGAACATTCATTATTTATGGGCGAGCATTCATTGTGTGTGGGTGAGCATTCATTGTGTATGGACGAACATTCATTGTGTATGGACGGTCATTCATTGTTAATGGGTTAGCATTCATTGTGTATGGGCGAGCATTCATTGTGTGTCGGTGAGCATTCATTGTGTATGGGCGAACATTCATTGTGTACGGACGAACATTCATTGTGTATGGGCGAGCATGCATTGTGTATGGGTGAGTATTCATTGTGTATGGGTGAGCATTCATTGTGTATGGACGAACATTCATAATGTATGGGCGAGCATTCATTGTGTATGGGTGAGCATTCATTGTGTATGGACGAACATGGGCGAACATTCATTATGTATGGGCGAGCATTCATTGTGTGTGGGCGATCATTCATTGTGCATGTACGAACATTCATTGTGCCTGAACGAACATTCATTGTGTATGGGCGAGCATTCATTGTGCATGGACGAACATTCATTGTGCATGGATGAGCATTCATTGTGCATGGATGAACATTCATTGTGTATGGGCTAGCATTCATTGTGCATGGACGAACATTCATTGTGTATGGGCGAACATTCATTGTGCATGGACGAGCATTCCTTGTGTATGGGCGAACATTCATTGTGTATGGGCGAACATGCATTGTGTATGGGCGAGCATTCATTGTGTATGGGTGAGCATTCATTGTGTATGGGGCGAACACTCATTGTGTATGGGCGAGCATTCATTGTGTGTGGGTGAGCATTCATTGTGTATGGACGAACATTCATTGTGTATGGACGGTCATTCATTGTTAATGGGTTAGCATTCATTGTGTATGGGCGAGCATTCATTGTGTATGGGCGAGCATTCATTGTGTATGGGCGAACATTCATTATGTATGGGCGAGCATTCATTGTGTATGGACGAACATTCATTGTGTATGGACGAACATTCATTGTATATGGGCGAGCATTCATTGTGCATGGACGAACATTCATTGTGCATGGACGATCATTCATTGTGCATGGACGAACATTCATTGTGTATGGGCGAGCATTCATTGTGCATGGACGAACATTCATTGTGTATGGGCGAACATTCATTGTGCATGGACGAGCATTCATTGTGTATGGGCGAACATTCATTGTGTATGGACGAACCTTCATTGTGTATGGACGAACATTCATTGTGTATAGGCGAACATTCATTGTGTATGGGTGAGCATTCATTGTGTATGGACGATCATTCATTGTGTATGGGCCAGCATTCATTGTGTATGGGCGATCATTCAATGTTTATGAACTAACATTCATTGTGTATGGGCAAGCATGCATTGTGTATGGACGAACATTCATTGTGCATGTACGAACATTCATTGTGTATGGGCGAGCATTCATTGTGTATGGGCGATCATTCATTGTGTATGGGCGATCATTCATTGTGTATGGACGAACATTCATTGTGTATGGGCGAGCATTCATTGTGTATGGGCGAACATTCATTGTGTATGGGCGAGCATTCATTGTGTATGGACGAACATTCATTGTGTATGGGCGAGCTTGCATTGTGTATGGGCGAGCATGCATTGTGTATGGACGAGCATTCATTGTGTATGGGCGAGCATTCATTGAGAATGGGCGAACATTCATTGTGTATGGGCGAGCATTCATTGTGTGTGTGTGTGAGCATTCATTGTGTATGGGCGAGCATTCATTGTGTATGGACGAACATTCATTGTGCATGGACGAACATTCATTGTGTATGGACGAGCATTCATTGTGCATGGACGAACATTCATTGTGTATGGGCGAGCATTCATTGTGCATGAACGAACATTCATTGTGTATGGGCGAGCATTCATGTGTGGGGTTCGTTGTGTATGGGCGAGCATTCATTGTGTATGGGCGAGCATTCATTGTGTATGGGCGAACATTCATTGTGTATGGGCGAACATTCATTGTGTATGGGCGAGCATTCATTGTGTATGGGCGAGCATTCATTGTGTATGGACGAACATTCATTGTGCATGGGCGAGCATTTGGGGTTTTGTGTTGGGTTTGTGATGGACGCATTGATTGTGTATGGACGAACATTCATAATGTATGGGCGAGCATTCATTGTGTATGGGTGAGCATTCATTGTGTATGGGCGAGCATTCATTGTGTATGGACGAACATTCATTGTGTATGGGTGAGCATTCATTGTGTATGGGCGAACACTCGTTGAGTATGGGCGAACATTCATTGTGTATGGGCGAACATTCTATGTGTATGGGCGAACATTCGTTGTGTATGGGCGAACATTCATTGTGTATGGGCGAGCATTCATTGTGTATGGGCGAACATTCATTGTGCATGGACGAACATTCATTATGCATGGACGAGCATTCATTGTGCATGGACGAACATTCATTGTGTATTGGCGAGCATTCATTGTGCATGAACGAACTTTCATTGTGTATGGGCGAACATTCATTGTGCATGAACGAACATTCATTGCTTATGGGCGTACATTCATTGTGTATGGGTGAGCATTCATTGTGTATGGGTGAGCATTCATTGTGTATGGGCGAACATTCATTGTGCATGGGGGAGCATTCATTGTGTATGAGTGAGCATTCATTGTGTATGGGCGAACATTCATTGTGTATGGGCGAACAATCCATGTGTATGGGCGAATATTAGTTGTGTATGGGACGAACATTCATTGTGTATGGGCGAGCATTCATTGTGTATGGGCGAACGTTCATTGTGTATGGGCGAGCATTCATTGTGTATGGGCGAACATTCATTGTGTATGGGGCGAACATTCATTGTGTATGGGCGAGCATTCATTGTGTGTGGGTGAGCATTCATTGTGTATGGACGAACATTCATTGTGTATGTACGGTCATTCATTGTTAATGTGTTAGCATTCATTGTGTATGGGCGAGCATTCATTGTGTGTGGGTGAGCATTCATTATGTATAGACGAACATTCATTGTGTATGGACGGTCATTCATTGTTAATGGGTTAGCATTCATTGTGTATGGGCGAGCATTCATTGTGTGTGGGTGAGCATTCATTGTGTATGGGGCGAACATTCATTGTGCATGGGCGAACATCATTGTGCATGGGCGAGCATTCATTGTGCATGGACGAACATTCATTGTGCATGGGCGAGCATTCATTGTGCATGGACGAGCATTCATTGTGTGTGGACGAACATTCATTGTGTATGGACGAACATTCATTGTGCATGGGCGAACATTCATTGTGCATGGGCGAGCATTCATTGTGCATGGACGAACATTCATTGTGCATGGGCGAGCATTCATTGTGCATGGACGAGCATTCATTGTGTGTGGACGAACATTCATTGTGTATGGACGAACATTCATTGTGCATGGGCGAACATTCATTGTGCATGGGCGAGCATTCATTGTGCATGGACGAACATTCATTGTGCATGGGCGAGCATTCATTGTGCATGGACGAGCATTCATTGTGTGTGGACGAACATTCATTGTGTATGGACGAACATTCATTGTGCATGGGCGAACATTCATTGTGCATGGGCGAGCATTCATTGTGCATGGACGAACATTCATTGTGTATGGGCGAACATTCATTGTGTATGGGCGAGCATTCATTGTGTATGGGCGAGCATTCATTGTGTATGGGCGAGCATTCATTGTGTATGGAGAACATTCATTGTGTATGGGCGACATTCATTGTGTATGGGCGAGCATTCATTGTGTATGGACGAACATTCATGTGTATGGACGAACATTCATTGTGTATGGACGAACATTCATTGTGTATGGGGAACATTCATTGTGCATGGACGAGCATTCATTGTGTATGGGCGAACATTCATTGTGTATGGGCGAGCATTCATTGTGTATGGGCGAACATTCATTGTGTATGGGCGAACATTCATTGTGCATGGGCGAGCATTCATTGTGCATGGGCGAACATTCGTTGTGGATGGGCCAGCATTCATTGTGTGTGGGCGATCATTCATTGTGCATGGGCGAGCATTCATTGTGCATGGACGAACATTCATTGTGTATGGGCGATCATTCAATGTTTATGGACGAACATTCATTGTGTATGGGCAAGCATTCATTGTGTATGGGCGATCATTCATTGTTAATGGGAGAACATTCATTGTGTATGGGCGGTCATTCAATGTTTATGGGCGAGCATTCATTGTGTATGGGTGAGCATTCATTGTGTATTGGGTGAGCATTCATGGTGTATGGGCGGTCATTCAATGTTTATGGGCGAGCATTCATTGTGTATGGGCAAACATTCATTGTGTATGTGTGAGCATTCGTTGTGCATGGACGAACATTCATTGTGTATGGGCGAGCTTGCATTGTGTATGGGCGAGCATGCATTGTGTATGGACGA
>CM026401.1:27249268-27421055 GCA_014843695.1 Archivesica marissinica
TGTATGGGTGAGCATTCATTGTGTATGGGCGAACATTCGTTGTGTATGGGCGAACATTCATTGTGTATGGGCGAGCATACATTTTGTATGGGCGAACATTCATTGTGTATGGGCGAACATTCAATGTGTATGGGTGAGCATTCATTGTGTATGGGGCGAACATTCATTGTGTATGGGCGAACATTCATTGTGTATGGGCGAGCATTCATTGTGTATGGTCGAGCATTAATTGTTTATGGGTGATCATTCATTGTGTATGGGCGAGCATTCATTGTGTGTGGGCGATCATTCATTGTGTATGTGCGAGCATTCATTGTGTATGGTTGAACATTCATTGTGTATGGTGAACATTCGTTCTGTATGGCGAACATTCATTGTGTATGGGCGAGCATACATGTGTATGGGCGAACATTCATTGTGTATGGGCGAGCATTCATTGTGTATGGGCGAACATTCATTGTGTATGGGCGAACATTCATTGTATGGGCGAGCATTCACTGTGTATGGGTGAGCATTCATTGTGTATGGGGCGAACATTCATTGTGTATGGGCGAACATTCATTGTGTATGGACGAACATTCATTGTGTATGGGGGAGCATTCATTGTTTATGGACGATCATTCATTGTGTATGGGCGAGCATTCATTGAGCATGGACGATCATTCATTGTGCATGGACGAACATTCATTGTTTATGGGCGAGCATTCATTGTGCATGTACGAACATTCATTGTGTATGGGCGAACATTCAGTGTGCATGGACGAGCATTCATTGTGTACGGGCGAACATTCATTGTGTATGGGCGACATTCATTGTGTATGGGCGAACATTCATTGTGTATGGGCGAACATTCATTGTGTATGGGTGAGCATTCATTGTGTATTGGGTGAGCATTCATGGTGTATGGGCGTCATTCAATGTTTATGGGCGAGCATTCATTGTGTATGGGCGAACATTCATTGTGTATGGGTGAGCATTCATTGTGCATGGGCGAACATTCATTGTGTATGGGCGAGCTTGCATTGTGTATTGGCGAGCATGCATTGTGTATGGACGAGCATTCATTGTGTATGGGCGAGCATTCATTGAGAATGGGCGAACATTCATTGTGTATGGGCGAGTATTCATTGTGTGTGGGTGAGCATTCATTGTGTATGGACGAACATTCATTGTGTATGGACGGTCATTCATTGTTAATGGGTTAGCATTCATTATGTATGGGCGAGCATTCATTGTGTGTGGGTGAGCATTCATTGTGTATGGGCGAACATTCATTGTGTATGGACGAACATTCATTGTGTATGGGCGAGCATGCATTGTGTATAGGTGAACATTCATTATGTATGGACGAACATTAATTATGTATGGGCGAACATTCATTGTGTATGAGTGAGTGTTCATTGTGTATGGGTGAGCATTCATTGTGTATGGACGAACATTCATAATGTATGGGCGAGCATTCATTGTGTATGGGTGAGCATTCATTGTGTATGGACGAACATTGGCGAACATTCATTATGTATGGGCGAGCATTCATTTTGTGTGGGCGATCATTCATTGTGCATGTACGAACATTCATTGTGCATGGACGAACATTCATTGTGTATGGGCGAGCATTCATTGTGCATGGACGAACATTCATTGTGCATGGATGAGCATTCATTGTGCATGGATGAACATTCATTGTGTATGGGCGAGCATTCATTGTGCATGGACGAACATTCATTGTGTATGGGCGAACATTCATTGTGCATGGACGAGCATTCATTGTGTATGGGCGAACATTCATTGTGTATGGGCGAGCATTCATTCTGTATGGGCGAACATTCATTGTGTATGGGCGAACATTCATTGTGTATGGGCGAGCATTCATCGTGTATGGGTGAGCATTCATTGTGTATGGGGCGAACACTCATTGTGTATGGACGAACATTCATTGTGTATGGACGGTCATTCATTGTTAATGGGTTAGCATACATTGTGTATGGGCGAGCATTCATTGTGTGTGGGCGAACATTCATTATGCATGGACGAACATTGATTGTGTATGGACGAACATTCATAATGTATGGGCGAGCATTCATTGTGTATGGGTGAGCATTCATTGTGTATGGGCGAGTATTCATTGTGTATGGACGAACATTCATTGTGTATGGGCGAACATTCATTATGTATGGGCGAGCATTCATTGTGTATGGACGAACATTCATTGTGTATGGACGAACATTCATTGTATATGGACGAACATTCATTGTGCATGGTCGAACATTCATTGTGTATGGGCGAGCATTCATTGTGTATGGGCGAACATTCATTGTGCATGGACGAACATTCATTGTGCATGGACGAGCATTCATTGTGCATGGACGAACATTCATTGTGTATGGGCGAGCATTCATTGTGATGGACGACTTCATTGTGTATGGGCGAACATTCATTGTGATGTGTGTTGGGGAGCATTCATTGTGTATGGGTGAGCATTCATTGTGATGGGCGAACATTCATTGTGTATGGGCGAACATTCATTGTGTATGGGCGAGCATCATTGTGTATGGGGAGCATTCATTGTGTATGGGTGAGCATTCATTGTGTATGGGCGAGCATTCATTGTGTATGGGCGAACATTCATTGTGTATGGGCGAGCATTCATTGTGTATGGGCGAACATTCATTGTGTATGGGCGACATTCATGTGTATGGGTGAGCATTCATTGTGTATGGGCGAACATTCATTGTGTATGGGCGACATTCATTGTGTATGGCGACATTCATTGTGTATGGGCGAGCATTCAATGTTTATGGACGATCATTCATTGTGTATGGGCGAGCATTCATTGTGTGTGGGCGACATTCATTGTGATGGACGAACATTCATTGTGTTGGTTGTTATGGCGACATCATGTGTATGGGGAGCTTCATTGTGTTGGGCGATCATTCATTGTGTATGGGCACATTCATTGTGTATGGGCGACATTCATTGTTTATGGGCGAACATTCATTGTGTATGGGCGAGCATTCATTGTGTTGGCGACATTCATTGTGATGGCGAGCATTCATTGTGTATGGCGAACATTCATGTGTATGGGCGAACATTCATTGTGTATGGGCGAGCATTCATTGTGCATGGGCGAGCATTCATTGTGCATGGGCGAACATTCATTGTGTATGGGCGAGCATTCATTGTGTATGGCGAGCATTCATTGTGTTGGCGAACATTCATTGTGTATGGGCGACATTCATTGTGCATGGACGAACATTCATTGTGTATGGTTGTTTGGGCGACATTCATTGGTATGGGCGAGCATTCATTGTGTATGGGTGAGCATTCATTGTGTATGGGCGAACATTCATTGTGTATGGGCGAGCATTCATTGTGTATGGGCGAACATTCATTGTGTATGGGCGAGCATTCATTGTGTATGGGCGAACATTCATTGTGTATGGACGAACATTCATTGTGTATGGGCGAGCATTCATTGTGTATGGGCGAACATTCATTGTGTATGGGCGAGCATTCATTGTGTGACATATTGGATGGGCGAACATTAATTGTGTATGGGCGAGCATTCATTGTGTATGGGCGAACATTCATTGTGTATGGGCGAACATTCATTGTGTATGGGCGAGCATTCATTGTGTATGGGCGAGCATTCATTGTGCATGGACGAACATTCATTGTGCATGGACGAACATTCATTGTGTATTGGCGAGCATTCATTGTGCATGACTGAACTTTCATTGTGTATGGGCGAACATTCATTGTGCATGAACGAACATTCATTGCTTATGGGCGAACATTCATTGTGTATGGGTGAGCATTCATTGTGTATGGGCGAACATTCATTGTGTATGTGTGAGCGTTCATTGTGTATGGGTGAGCATTCATTGTGTATGGACGAACATTCATTGTATGGGCGAGCATTCATTGTGCATGGACGAACATTCATTGTGCATGGACGAGCATTCATTGTGCATGGACGAACATTCATTGTGTATTGGCGAGCATTCATTGTGCATGACCGAACTTTCATTGTGTATGGGCGAACATTCATTGTGCATGAACGAACATTCATTGTTATGGGCGAACATTCATTGTGTATGGGTGAGCATTCATTGTGTATGGGCGAACATTCATTGTGTATGGGCGAACATTCATTGTGTATGGGCGAGCATTCATTGTGTATGGGTGAGCATTCATTGTGTATGGGCGAACATTCATTGTGTATGGGCGAACATTCATTGTGTATGGGCGAACATATTGTGTATGGGACGAACATTCATTGTGTATGGGCGAGCATTCATTGTGTATGGGCGAACATTCATTGTGTATGGGCGAGCATTCATTGTGTATGGGCGAACATTCATTGTGTATGGGCGAACATTCATTGTGTATGGGCGAGCATTCATTGTGCATGGACGAACATTCATTGTGTATGGGCGAGCATTCATTGTGTATGGACGAGCATTCATTGTGTGTGGACGAACATTCATTGTGTATGGACGAACATTCATTGTGCATGGGCGAACATTCATTGTGCATGGGCGAGCATTCATTGTGCATGGACGAACATTCATTGTGCATGGGCGAGCATTCATTGTGCATGGACGAGCATTCATTGTGTGTGGACGAACATTCATTGTGTATGGACGAACATTCATTGTGCATGGGCGAACATTCATTGTGCATGGGCGAGCATTCATTGTGCATGGACGAACATTCATTGTGCATGGGCGAGCATTCATTGTGCATGGACGAGCATTCATTGTGTGTGGACGAACATTCATTGTGTATGGACGAACATTCATTGTGCATGGGCGAACATTCATTGTGCATGGGCGAGCATTCATTGTGCATGGACGAACATTCATTGTGCATGGGCGAGCATTCATTGTGCATGGACGAGCATTCATTGTGTGTGGACGAACATTCATTGTGTATGGACGAACATTCATTGTGCATGGACGAACAATCATTGTGTATGTGCGAACATTCCTTGTGCATGGACGAACATTCATTGTGTATGGACGAACATTCATAATGTATGGGCGAGCATTCATTGTGTATGGGTGAGCATTCATTGTGTATGGGCGAGCATTCATTGTGTATGGACGAACATTCATTGTGTATGGGCGAACATTCATTATGTATGGGCGAGCATTCATTGTGTATCGACGAACATTCATTGTGTATGGACGAACATTCATTGTGTATGGACGAACATTCATTGTGCATGGTCGAACATTCATTGTGTATGGGCGAGCATTCAGTGTGCATGGAAGAACATGCATTGTGCATGGACGATCATGCATTGTGCATGGACGAACATTCATTGTGTATGGGCGAGCATTCATTGTGCATGGACGAACATTCATTGTGCATGGACGAGCATTCATTGTGCATGAACGAACATTCATTGTGTATTGGCGAGCATTCATTGTGTATGGGCGAACATTCAGGGTGCATGGGGGAGCATTCATTGTGTATGGGTGAACATTCAATGTGTATGGGCGAACATTCATTGTGCATGGGCGAGCAATCATAATGTATGTGCGAGCATTCATTGTGTATGGATGAGCATTCATTGTGTATGGGCGAGCATTCATTGTGTATAGGCGAACATGCATTGTGTATTGGCGAGCATGCATTGTGTATGGTTGAGCATTCATTGTGTATGGGCGAACATTCGTTGTGTATGGGCGAACAGTCATTGTGTATGGGCGAGCATTCATTGTGTATGGGCGAACATTCATTGTGTATGGGCGAACATTCACTGTGTATGGGCGAGCATTCAATGTGTATGGGTGAGCATTCATTGTGTATGGGGCGAACATTCATTGTGTATGGGTGAGCATTCATTGTGTATGGGCGAACTTCCATTGTGCATGGGCGAGCAATCATAATGTATGGGCGAGCATTAATTGTGTATGGGTGAGCATTCATTGTGTATGGGCGAGCATTCATTGTGTATGGGCGAACATGCATTGTGTATGGGCGAGCATGCATTGTGTATGGTTGAACATTCATTGTGTATGGGTGAACATTCGTTCTGTATGGGCGAACATTCATTGTGTATGGGCGAGCATACATTGTGTATGGGCGAACATTCATTGTGTATGGGCGAGCATTCATTGTGTATGGGCGAACATTCATTGTGTATGGGCGAACATTCAATGTGTATGGGCGAGCATTCACTGTGTATGGGTGAGCATTCATTGTGTATGGGGCGAACATTCATTGTGTATGGGCGAACATTCATTGTGTATGGACGAACATTCATTGTGTATGGGGGAGCATTCAATGTTTATGGACGATCATTCATTGTGTATGGGCGAGCATTCATTGAGCATGGACGATCATTCATTGTGCATGGACGAACATTCATTGTTTATGGGCGAGCATTCATTGTGCATGTACGAACATTCATTGTGTATGGGCGAACATTCATTGTGCATGGACGAGCATTCATTGTGTACGGGCGAACATTCATTGTGTATGGGCGAGCATTCATTGTGTATGGGCGAACATTCATTGTGTATGGGCGAACATTCATTGTGTATGGGTGAGCATTCATTGTGTATTGGGTGAGCATTCATGGTGTATGGGCGGTCATTCAATGTTTATGGGCGAGCATTCATTGTGTATGGGCAAACATTCATTGTGTATGGGTGAGCATTCATTGTGCATGGACGAACATTCATTGTGTATGGGCGAGCTTGCATTGTGTATTGGCGAGCATGAATTGTGTATGGACGAGCATTCATTGTGTATGGGCGAGCATTCATTGAGAATGGGCGAACATTCATTGTGTATGGGCGAGTATTCATTGTGTGTGGGTGAGCATTCATTGTGTATGGACGAACATTCATTGTGTATGGACGGTCATTCATTGTTAATGGGTTAGCATTCATTATGTATGGGCGAGCATTCATTGTGTGTGGGTGAGCATTCATTGTGTATGGGCGAACATTCATTGTGTATGGACGAACATTCATTGTGTATGGGCGAGCATGCATTGTGTATAGGTGAACATTCATTATGTATGGACGAACATTAATTATGTATGGGCGAACATTCATTGTGTATGAGTGAGTGTTCATTGTGTATGGGTGAGCATTCATTGTGTATGGACGAACATTCATAATGTATGGGCGAGCATTCATTGTGTATGGGTGAGCATTCATTGTGTATGGACGAACATTGGCGAACATTCATTATGTATGGGCGAGCATTCATTTTGTGTGGGCGATCATTCATTGTGCATGTACGAACATTCATTGTGCATGGACGAACATTCATTGTGTATGGGCGAGCATTCATTGTGCATAGGTGAACATTCATTGTGCATGGACGAGCATTCATTGTGTATGGGCGAACATTCATTGTGTATGGGTGAGTGTTCATTGTGTATGGGTGAGCATTATTGTGTATGGACGAACATTCAAATGTTGGGCGAGCATTCATTGTGTATGGGTGAGCATTCATTGTGTATGGAGTGGGAACATTCATTATGTATGGGCGAGCATTCATTGTGTGTGGGCGATCATTCATTGTGCATGTACGAACATTCATTGTGCATGGACGAACATTCATTGTGTATGGGCGAGCATTCATTGTGCATGGACGAACATTCATTGTGTATGGGCGAGCATTCATTGTGTATGGGCGAACATTCATTGTGTATGGGCGAGCATTCATTGTGTATGGGCGAACATTCATTGTGTATGGGCGAACATTCATTGTGTATGGGCGAGCATTCATTGTGTATGGGTGAGCATTCATTGTGTATGGACGAACATTCATTGTGTATGGACGGTCATTCATTGTTAATGGGTTAGCATACATTGTGTATGGGCGAGCATTCATTGTGTGTGGGGTTTTTGTGGCGAACATTCATTATGCATGGACGAACATTGATTGTGTATGGACGAACATTCATAATGTATGGGCGAGCATTCATTGTGTATGGGTGAGCATTCATTGTGTATGGGCGAGTATTCATTGTGTATGGACGAACATTCATTGTGTATGGGCGAACATTCATTATGTATGGGCGAGCATTCATTGTGTATGGACGAACATTCATTGTGTATGGACGAACATTCATTGTGTATGGACGAACATACATTGTGCATGGTCGAACATTCATTGTGTATGGGCGATCATTCATTGTGCATGGACGAACATTCATTGTGTATGGGCGAGCATTCATTGTGCATGGACGAACATTCATTGTGCATGGACGAGCATTCATTGTGCATGGACGAACATTCATTGTGTATTGGCGAGCATTCATTGTGCATGAACGAACTTTCATTGTGTATGGGCGAACATTCATTGTGCATGGGCGAACATTCATTGTGTATGGGCGAACATTCATTGTGCATGGGGGAGCAATCATTGTGTGGGCGAGCATTCATTGTGTATGGGTGAGCATTCATTGTGTATGGGCGAACATTCATTGTGCATGGGGGAGCATTCATTGTGTATGGGTGAGCATTCATTGTGTATGGGCGAACATCCATTGTGTATGGGCGAACATTCATTGTGCATGGGCGAGCAATCATAATGTGTGGGCGAGCATTCATTGTGTATGGGTGAGCATTCATTGTGTATAGGCAAGCATTCATTGTGTATGGGCGAACATGCATTGTGTATGGGCGAGCATGCATTGAGTATGGGTGAGCATTCATTGTGTATGGGCGAACATTCGTTGTGTATGGGCGAACATTCATTGTGTATGGGCGAACATTCATTGTGTATGGGCGAACATTCATTGTGTACGGGCGAACATTCAATGTGTATGGGCGAGCATTCAATATGTATGGGTGAGCATTCATTGTGTATTGGGCGAACATTCATTGTGTATGGGCGAACATTCATTGTGTATGGACGAACATTCATTGTGTATGGGCGAGCATTCAATGTTTATGGACGATCATTCATTGTGTATGGGCGAGCATTCATTGTGTGTGGGCGATCATTCATTGTGCATGTACGAACATTCATTGTGTATGGACGATCATTCATTGTGCATGGACGAACATTCAATGTTTATGGGCGAGCATTCATTGTGCATGGACGAACATTCATTGTGTATGGGGAACATTCATTGTGCATGGACGAGCATTCATTGTGTATGGGCGAACATTCATTGTGTATGGGCGAGCATTCATTGTGTATGGGCGAACATTCATTGTGTATGGGCGAACATTCATTGTGCATGGGCGAGCATTCATTGTGCATGGGCGAACATTCGTTGTGGATGGGCCAGCATTCATTGTGTGTGGGCGATCATTCATTGTGCATGGGCGAGCATTCATTGTGCATGGACGAACATTCATTGTGTATGGGCGATCATTCAATGTTTATGGACGAACATTCATTGTGTATGGGCAAGCATTCATTGTGTATGGGCGATCATTCATTGTTAATGGGCGAACATTCATTGTGTATGGGCGGTCATTCAATGTTTATGGGCGAGCATTCATTGTGTATGGCAATTCATTGTGTATGGGTGAGCATTCATTGTGCATGGACGAACATTCATTGTGTATGGGTGAGCATTCATTGTGCATGGACGAACATTCATTGTATGGGCGAGCTCATTGTGTATGGGCGAGCATGCATTGTGTATGGACGAGCATTCATTGTGTATGGGCGAACATTCATTGTGATGGGCGAACATTATTGTGTATGGGCGAGCATTCATTGTGTATGGGCGAACATTCATTGTGTATGGGCGAACATTCATTGTGTATGGGCGAGCATTCATTGTGTATGGGCGAGCATTCATTGTGCATGGACGAACATTCATTGTGCATGGACGAACATTCATTGTGTATTGGCGAGCATTCATTGTGCATGACGAACTTTCATTGTGTATGGGCGAACATTCATTGTGCATGAACGAACATTCATTGCTTATGGGCGAACATTCATTGTGTATGGGCGACATTCATGTTATGGCGAACATTCATTGTGTATGGGCAGCATTCATTGTGTATGGGGAGCATTCATGTGTATGGGCGGTCATTCAATGTATGGGCGAGCATTCATTGTGTATGGGTGAGCATTCATTGTGTATGGGGAGCATTCATGTGTATGGGCGCATTCATGTTATGGGCGAGCATTCATTGTGTATGGCGAACTTTCATTGTGTATGGGCGACATTCATTGTGCATGACGAACATTCATTGTGTATGGGCGAACATTCATTGTGCATGGTGAGCATTCATTGTGTATGGCGAGCATTCATTGTGTATGGGGAGCATCATGTTGGGCGAGCATTCATTGTGTATGGGGAGCATTCATTGTGTATGGGCGAACATTCATTGTGTATGGGCGAACATTCATTGTGTATGGACGAACATTCATTGTGTATGGGCGAACATTCATTGTGTATGGGCGAGCATTCATTGTGCATGGACGAACATTCATTGTGTATGGGCGAACATTCATTGTGCATGGACGAGCATTCATTGTGTATGGGCGAACATTCATTGTGTATGGGCGAGCATTCATTGTGTATGGGCGAATATTCATTGTGTATGGGCGAACATTCATTGTGTATGGGCGAGCATTCATTGTGTATGGGCGATCATTCATTGTGCATGGGCGAGCATTCATTGTGCATGGACGAACATTCATTGTGTATGGGCAAGCATTCATTGTGTATGGGCGATCATTCATTGTTAATGGGCGAACATTCATTGTGTATGGGCGGTCATTCAATGTTTATGGGCGAGCATTCATTGTGTATGGCAATTCATTGTGTATGGGGAGCATTCATTGTGCATGGACGAACATTCATTGTGTATGGGTGAGCATTCATTGTGCATGGACGAACATTCATTGTGTATGGGCGAGCTTGCATTGTGTATGGGCGAGCATGCATTGTGTATGGACGAGCATTCATTGTGTATGGGCGAACATTCATTGAGAATGGGCGAACATTAATTGTGTATGGGCGAGCATTCATTGTGTATGGGCGAACATTCATTGTGTATGGGCGAACATTCAATGTGTATGGGCGAGCATTCATTGTGTATGGGCGAGCATTCATTGTGCATGGACGAACATTCATTGTGCATGGACGAACATTCATTGTGTATTGGCGAGCATTCATTGTGCATGACGAACTTTCATTGTGTATGGGCGAACATTCATTGTGCATGAACGAACATTCATTGCTTATGGGCGAACATTCATTGTGTATGGGCGATCATTCAATGTTTATGGACGAACATTCATTGTGTATGGGCAAGCATTCATTGTGTATTGGGTGAGCATTCATGGTGTATGGGCGGTCATTCAATGTTTATGGGCGAGCATTCATTGTGTATGGGTGAGCATTCATTGTGTATTGGGTGAGCATTCATGGTGTATGGGCGGTCATTCAATGTTTATGGGCGAGCATTCATTGTGTATGGGCAAACATTCATTGTGTATGTGTGAGCATTCGTTGTGCATGGACGAACATTCATTGTGTATGGGCGAGCTTGCATTGTGTATGGGCGAGCATGCATTGTGTATGGACGAGCATTCATTGTGTATGGGCGAGCATTCATTGAGAATGGGCGAACATTCATTGTGTATGGGCGAGCATTCATTGTGTGTGGGCGAGCATTCATTGTGCATGGACGAACATTCATTGTGCATGGACGAGCATTCATTGTGCATGGACGAACATTCATTGTGTATTGGCGAGCATTCATTGTGCATGAACGAACTTTCATTGTGTATGGGTGAACATTCATTGTGCATGGGTGAGCATTCATTGTGTATTGACGAACATTCATTGTGTATGGACGGTCATTCATTGTTAATGGGTTAGCATGCATTGTGTATGGGCGAGCATTCATTGTGTGTGGGAGAGCATTCATTATGCATGGGCGAGCATTCATTGTGTATGGACGAACATTCATTGTGTATGGACGAACATTCATTGTGTATGGACGAACATTCATTGTGTATGGACGAACATTCATTGTGTATGGACGAACATTCATTGTGCATAGGCGGACATTCATTGTGTATGGGCGGGCATTCATTGTGCATGGACGAACTTTCATTGTGTATGGGCGAACATTCATTGTGCATGGGGGAGCATTCATTATGTATGGGTGAGCATTCATTGTGTATGGGCGAACATTCATTGTGCATGGGCGAGCAATCATAATGTATGGTCGAGCATTCATTGTGTATGGGTGAGCATTCATTGTCTATGGGCGAGCATTCATTGTGTATGGGCGAGCATTCATTGTGTATGGGCGAACATTCATTGTGCAAGGACGAGCATGCATTGTGTATGGGTGAGCATTCATTGTGTATCGGAGAACATTCGTTGTGTATGGGCGAACATTCATTGTATATGGGCGAACATTCAATATGTATGGGCGAGCAATCATTGTGTGTGGGTGAGCATTCATTGTGTATGGGGCGAACATTCATTGTGTATGGGCGACCATTCATTGTGTATGGATGAACATTCATTGTGTATGGGCGAGCATTCAATGTTTATGGACGATCAATCATTGTGTATGGGCGAGCATTCATTGTGTGTGGGCGATCATTCATTGTGCATGTACGAACATTCATTTTGCATGGACGAACATTCATTGTGTATGGGCGAACATTCATTGTGTGTGGGTGAACATTCATTGTGTATGGACGAACATTCATTGTGCATGGACGATCATTCATTGTGCATGGACGAACATTCATTGTGTATGGGCGAGCATTCAGTGTGCATGGACGAGCATTCATTGTGTATGGGCGAACATTCATTGTATATGGGGGAACATTCATTGTGTATGGTCGAGCATTCATTGTGTATGGGTGAGCATTCATTGTGTATGGGGCGAACATTCATTGTGTATGGGCCAGCATTCATTGTGTGTTGGCCATCATTCATTGTTTATGGGCGAGCATTCATTGTGCATGGACGAACATTCATTGTGTATGGGCGAATATTCATTGTGTATGGACGAACATTCATTGTGTATGGGCGAGCATTCATTGTGCATGGACGAACTTTCATTGTGCATAGGCGGACATTCATTGTGTATGGGCGGGCATTCATTGTGCATGGACGAACTTTCATTGTGTATGGGCGAACATTCATTGTGCATGGGGGAGCATTCATTGTGTATGGGTGAGCATTCATTGTGTATGGGCGAACATTCATTGTGCATGGGCGAGCAATCATAATGTATGGTCGAGCATTCATTGTGTATGGGTGAGCATTCATTGTCTATGGGCGAGCATTCATTGTGTATGGGCGAGCATTCATTGTGTATGGGCGAACATTCATTGTGCAAGGACGAGCATGCATTGTGTATGGGTGAGCATTCATTGTGAATGGGAGAACATTCGTTGTGTATGGGCGAACATTCATTGTGTATGGGCGAGTATTCAGTGTGTATGGGCGAACATTCATTGTGTATGGGCGAACATTCAATGTGTATGGGCGAGCAATCATTGTGTGTGGGTGAGCATTCATTGTGTATGGGGCGAACATTCATTGTGTATGGGCGACCATTCATTGTGTATGGACGAACATTCATTGTGTATGGGCGAGCATTCAATGTTTATGGACGATCATTCATTGTGTATGGGCGAGCATTCATTGTGTGTGGGCGATCATTCATTGTGCATGTACGAACATTCATTGTGCATGGACGAACATTCATTGTGTATGGGCGAGCATTCATTGTGCATGGACGAACATTCATTGTGCATGGACGATCATTCATTGTGCATGGACGAACATTCATTGTGTATGGGCGAGCATTCAGTGTGCATGGACGAACATTCATTGTGTATGGGCGAACATTCATTGTGCATGGACGAGCATTCATTGTGTATGGGCGAACATTCATTGTATATGGGGGAACATTCATTGTGTATGGGCGAGCATTCATTGTGTATGGGTGAGCATTCATTGTGTATGGGGCGAACATTCATTGTGTATGGGCCAGCATTCATTGTGTGTTGGCGATCATTCATTGTTTATGGGCGAGCATTCATTGTGCATGGACGAACATTCATTTTGTATGGGCGAATATTCATTGTGTATGGACGAACATTCATTGTGTTTGGACGAACATTCATTGTGCATGGACGAACATTCATTGTATATGGATGAACATTCATTGTGTATAGGCGACCATTCATTGTGTATGGGTGAGCATTCATTGTGCATGGACGATCATTCATTGTGTATGGGCGAGCATTCATTGTGTATGGGCGATCATTCATTGTTTATGGGCGAGCATTCATTGTGTATGGGCGGTCATTCAATGTTTATGGATGAACATTCATTGTGTATGGGCAAGCAATCATTGTGCATGTACGAACATTCATTGTGCATGAACGAACATTCATTGTGTATGGGCGAGCATTCATTGTGCATGGACGAACATGCATTGTGCATGGACAATCATTCATTGTGCATGGACGAACATTCATTGTGTATGGGCGAGCATTCATTGTGCATGGAGGAACATTCATTGTGTATGGGCGAACATTCATTGTGAATGGACGAGCATTCATTGTTTAAGGGTGAGCGTTAATTGTGTATGGGTGAGCATTCATTGTGCATGGACGATCATTCATTGTCTATGCGCGAGCATTCACTGTGTATGGGCGATCATTCATTGTTAATGGGCGAGCATTCATTGTGTATGGGCGGTCATTCAATGTTTATGGGCGAGCATTCATTGTGTATGGGTGAGCATTCATTGTGTATTGGGTGAGCATTCATGGTGTATGGGCGGTCATTCAATGTTTATGGGCGAGCTTTCATTGTGTATGGGCAAACATTCATTGTGCATGGACGAACATTCATTGTGTATGGACGAACATTCATTGTGCATGGGCGAGCATTCATTGTGTATGGACGAACATTCATTGTGTATGGGCGAGCATTCATTGTGTATGGGCGAACATTCATTGTGTATGTGGGAACATTCATTGTGTATGGGCGAGCATTCATTGTGTATGGGTGAGCATTCATTGTGTATGGGCGAACATTCATTGTGTGTGGGCGAACATTCATTGTGTATGGGCGAATATTCATTGTGTATGCACGAACATTCATTGTGTATGGGCGAACATTTATTGTGTATGGGCGAACATTCGTTGTGTATGGGTGAGCATGCATTGTGTATGGGTGAGCATGCATTGTGTATGGCGAGCATGCATTGTGTATGGGCGAGCATGCATTGTGTATGGGTGAGCATGCAGTGTGTATGGATGAGCATGCATTGTGTATGTGCGAGCATGCATTGTGTATGGCGAGCATGCATTGTGTATGGGCGAGCATGCATTGTGTATGGGCGAGCATGCATTGTGTATGAGCGAGCATACATTGTGTATGGGCGAACATTCATTGTGTATGGGCGGACATTCATTGTGTATGGGCGAGCTTGCATTGTGTATGGGCGAGCATGCATTGTGTATCGACGAGCATGCATTGTGTATGGGCGAGCATGCATTGTGCATGGACGAACATGCATTGTGTATGGGCGATCATTCAGTGTGTATGGGCGAGCATGCATTGTGTATGGGCGAGCATGCATTGTGTATTGTCGAGCATGCATTGTGTATGGGCGAGCATGCATTGTGTATGGGCGAGCATGCATTGTGTATGGGCGAGAATGCATTGTGTATGGGCGAGCATGCATTGTCTATGGGCGAGCATGCATTTTCTATGAGCGAGCATGCATTGTGTATGGGCGAGCATACATTGTGTATGGGCGAGCATGCATTGTGTATGGGCGAGCATGCATTGTGTATGAGCGAGCATGCATTGTGTATGGGCGAGCATGCATTGTGTATGAGCGAGCATGCATTGTGAATGGGCGATCATTCCTTGTGTATGGGTGAGCATTCATTGTGTATGGGCGGTCATTCATTGTTTATGGGTGAGCATTCATTGTGCATGGACGAACATTCATTGTGTATGGGTGAGCATTCATTGTGTATGGGCGAACAATCATTGTGTATCGGCGAACAATCATTGTGTATGGGCGAACATTCATTGTGTATGGACGAACATTCATTGTGTATGGGCGAACATTCATGGTGTATGGGCGAACATTCATTGTGTATGGACGAACATTCATTGTGTATGGGCGGTCATTCATTGTGTATGGACGAACATTCATTGTGTATGGGCGAACATTCATTGTGTATGGGCGGACATTCATTGTGTATGGGCGAGCTTGCATTGTGTATGGGCGAGCATGCATTGTGTATGGACGAGCATGCATTGTGTATGGGCGAGCATGTATTGTGCATGGACGAACATGCATTGAGTATGGGCGATCATTCAGTGTGTATGGTCGAGCATGCATTGTGTATGGGCGAGCATGCATTGTATATTGTCGAGCATGCATTGTGTATGGGCGAGCATGATTGTTTATGGGCGAGCATGCATTGTGTATGGGCGAGCATACATTGCGTATGGGCGAGCATGCATTGTGTATGGGCGAGCATGCATTGTGTATGGGCGAGCATTCATTGTGTATGGGCGAGCATGCATTGTGCATGGGCGGACATTCATTGTGTATGGGCGAACATTCGTTGTGTATGGGCGAGCATGCATTGTGCATGGGCGAGCATGCAGTGTGTATGGGCGCTCATTCATTGTGCATGGGGGAGCATGCATTGTGTATGGGTGAGCATGCATTGTGTATGGGCGAGCATGCATTGTGTATGGGCGAGCATGCATTGTGTATGGGCGAGCATGCATTGTGTATGGGCGAACATTCATTGTGTATGGGCGAGCATGCATTGTTTATGGGCAAGCATGCATTGTGTATGGGCGAGCATGCATTGTGTATGGGCGAGCATGCATTGTGTATGGGCGAGCATGCATTGTGTATGGGCGAGCATGCATTGTGTATGGACGAGCATGCATTGTGTATGGGCGAGCATGTATTGTGTATCATATATCTCCTAAATATTTATGCTTAGATATTTATGTTATACATATTTAATATAGGTCATACAACATTAGCATAATCTCTCGAGAGAGTAGAGGCAATATGGAGTTAAGTATCTCGTCTAAGGACCCCACCGGGGTTTGCACTCACAACCTCTTGATTACGTGGCGGATAACGTATACACTTCACCACAGAGAATCCACAATATATAGATATAATACGTGTCTAGTACGTGCACATACAAACACAGTAAATATATACTCAGCATCTCGCTCGTCATGGGTGTATATAGTACGTGCACATACAAACACAGTAAATATATACTCAGCATCTCGCTCGTCGTGGGTGTACATAGTACGTGCACGTACAAACACAGTAAATATATACTCAGCATCTCGCTCGTCATGGGTGTACATAGTGCACATACAAACACAGTAAATATATATTCAGCATCTCGCTCGTCATGGGTGTACATAGTACGTGCACATACAAACACAGTACATATGTACTCATCATCTCGCTCGTCATGTGTGTACATAGTACGTGCACATACAAACACAGTAAATATATACTCAGCATCTCGCTCGTCATGGGTGTACATAGTACTTGCACACACAAACACAGTAAATATGTACTCAGCATCTCGCACGTCATGCGTGTACATAGTACGTGCACATACAAACACAGTAAATATATACTCAGCATCTCGCTCGTCATGCGTGTACATAGTACGTGCACATACAAACACAGTAAATATTTACTCAGCATCTCGCTCGTCATGTGTGTACATAGTACGTGCACATACAAACACAGTAAATATGTACTCAGCATCTCGCTCGTCATATAGTACGTGCACATATAAACACAGTAAATATATACTCAGCATCTCGCTCGTCATATAGTACGTGCACATACAAACACAGTAAATATGTACTCAGCATCTCGCTCGTCATATAGTACGTGCACATACAAACACAGTAAATATATACTCAGCATCTCGCTCGTCATATAGTACGTGCACATACAAACACAGTAAATATGTACTCAGCATCTCGCTCGTCATATAGTACGTGCACATACAAACACAGTAAATATGTACTCAGCATCTCGCTCGTCGTGCGTGTATATAGGACGTGCACATACAAACACAGTAGATATGTACTCAGCATCTCGCTCGTCATATAGTACGTGCACATACAAACACAGTAAATATGTACTCAGCATCTCGCACGTCATGCGTGTACATAGTACGTGCACATACAAACACAGTAAATATGTACTCAGCATCTCGCTCGTCGTGCGTGTATATAGGACGTGCACATACAAACACAGTAGATATGTACTCAGCATCTCGCTCGTCATATAGTACGTGCACATACAAACACAGTAAATATGTACTCAGCATCTCGCACGTCATGCGTGTACATAGTACGTGCACATACAAACACAGTAAATATGTACTCAGCATCTCGCACGTCATGCGTGTACATAGTACGTGCACATACAAACACAGTAAATATGTACTCAGCATCTGGCTCGTCATGTGTGTACATAGTACGTGCACATACAAACACAGTAAATATGTACTCAGCATCTCGCTCGTCATATAGTACATGCACATACAAACACAGTAAATATATACTCAGCATCTCGCTCGTCATGCGTGTCTACAATACATTACAAGATGAACTACGAACAGAAATAAGCGTAGACCTGTAATAAATAACTGTATACACAAGTGGGAAAATTCAATTATCACTTCTTTCCGGGGCTCTAGAATTGGCGGCCTCTCTGGGGACAAGTTGAAGACCGCGTAATTGGTGAGGTTTTTGAGTTATGATTGTTTATACGTATGCGGCTAGCTAAGGAATGCCGACCGGCATACAATAGTATCTTAGTATTTTTATTGTGCCACTAAGAAATGGTAAGGAGGCTACTGATACAAATATGTGGTTCCAGAACCAACACAGGGGAATAATATATGTATGCTTCTAATAATATATGTATGCTTCTAATAATATATGTATGCTTCTAATATATGTATGCTTCTAATAATATGTGTATGCTTCTAATAAAATGTATATGCTTCTAATATATGTATGCTTCTAATAATATATGTATGCCTCTAATAATTATGTATGCTTCTAATAATATATGTATGCTTCTAATATGTGTATGCTTCTAATAATATATGTATGCTTCTAATGTATGTATGCTTCTAATAATATATGTATGCTTCTAATAATATATGTATGCTTCTAATAATATATGTATGCTTCTAATAATATATGTATGCTTCTAATATATGTATGCTTCTAATAATATATGTATGCTTCTAATGTATGTATGCTTCTAATATATGTATGCTTCTAATATATGTATGCTTCTAATATATGTATGCTTCTAATAATATATGTATGCTTCAAATATATGTATGCTTCTAATATATATATGCTTCTAATATATGTATGCTTCTAATATATGTATGCTTCTAATAATATATGTATGCTTCTAATAATATGTGGATGCTTATAATAATATATGTATGCTTCTAATAATATATGTATGCTTCTAATAATATAGGTATGCTTCTAATACTATATGTATGCTTCTAATAATCGATTTGGAAGAAAGTAAGAAATCAACTGTCCAATATCGTGTATACTTTTCCTATGTATGAATACATTCACTTAAATATCCAAACATTTCCAATGTATGAAAACTATCCTCCAAAATCTAAAGTGACTAATCGCTTCAGGATGCGTTGCTCTTATGGGCAACAGGTAGCGACGATAAATAAACTTAAAACACACAGAAATGTAGGAAAACCTTCACTTAAATATACAATCATTTCCAATGTATGAAAACCTTCACAGAACACCTTCACTTAAATATCCAAACATTTCCAATGTATGAAAACCTTCACAGAACACCTTCACTTAAATATCCAATCGTTTCCAATGTATGAACACCTTCACTTAAATATCCAAGCATTTCCAATGTATGAAAACCTTCACAGAACACCTTCACTTAAATATCCAAACATTTCCAATGTATGAATACCTTCACAGAACATCTTTACTTAAATATCCAATAGTTTCCAATGTATGAACACCTTCACTTAAATATCCAAACATGTTCAATGTACGAACACCTTCACTTAAATATCAAATCATTTCCAATGTATGAAAACCTTCACATAAATATCTAATGATTTGCAACATATAAAATCCTTCACAGAACACCTTAACTTAAATATCCAATCGTTTCCAATGTATGAATACCTTCACAGAACACCTTCACTTAAATATCCAAGCATTTCCAATGTATGACAACCTTCACAGAACACCTTCACTTAAATATCCAAACATTTCCAATGTATGAATACCTTCACAGAACATCTTTACTTAAATATCCAATAGTTTCCAATGTATGAACACCTTCACTTAAATATCCAAACATGTTCAAGGTACGAACACCTTCACTTAAATATCAAATCATTTCCAATGTATGAAAACCTTCACATAAATATCTAAGCATTTGGAATGTATGAACACCTTCACTTAAATATCCAATCGTTTCCAATGTATGAAAACCTTCACTTAAATATACAAACATTTCCAATGTACGAATACCTCCACTTAAATATCCAATCGTTTCCAATGTATGAACACCTTCACATAAATATCTAATCATTTCCAATGTATGAACACCTTCACATAAATATCCAATGATTTGCAACATATAAAATCCTTCACAGAACACCTTCACTTAAATATCCAATCGTTTCCAATGAATGAATACCTTCACAGAACACCTTCACTTAAATATCCAAGCATTTCCAATGTATGAAAACCTTCACTTAAATATCCAAGAATTTCCAATGTATGAATACCTTCACATAAATATCAAATGATTTCCAACGTATGAAAAATTCACAGAACACATTCTCTTAAATATCCAATCGTTTCCAATGTATGAATACCTTCACTTAAATATCCAATCGTTTTCAATGTATGAACACCTTCACTTAAATATCCAAACATTTCCAATGTATGAAAAACTTCACAGAAAACCTTCACTTAAATATCCAAATATTTCCAATGTATGAAAACCTTCACTTAAATATCCAAACATTTCCAATGTATGAAAACCTTCACTTAAATATCGAAGCATTTCCAATGTATGAACACCTTCACTTAAATATCCAATCATTTCCAATATATGAACACCTTCACATAAATATCCAAACATTTCCAATATATGAACACCTTCACATAAATATCTAATAATTTCCAATGTATGAAAACTTTCACATAAATATCTAAGCATTTCCAATGTGTGACCACCTTCACATAGATATCCAATCATTTCCACTATATGAACACCTTCGCATAAATATCTAATCAATTCCAATGTATGAACAGCTTCACATAAATATCCAATGAATTGCAATGTATGAAAACCTTCACAGAACACCTTCACTTAAATATCCAATCGTGTCCAATGTATGAACACCTTCACTTACATATCCAAGCACTTCCAATGTATGAATACCTTCACAGAACACCTTCACTTAAATTTTCAATCATTTCCAATGTATGAAAACCTTCACAGAACACCTTCACTTAAATATCCAATCATTTCCAATGTATGAAAACCTTCATTTAAATATCCAAACATTTCCATTGTATGAAAACCTTCAAAGAACACCTTCACTTAAATATCCAATCGTTTCCAATGTATGAACACCTTCTCTTAAATATCCAAGCATTTCCAATGTATGAAAACCTTCACTTAAATATCCAAACATTTCCAATGTATGAAAACCTTCACTTACATATCCAATCGTTTCCAATGTATGAATACCTTCAATTAAATATCCAATCATTTCCAAGGTATGAACACCTTCACTTAAATATCCAAATATGTCCAATGTATGGAAACCTTCACAGAAAACCTTCGCTTAAATATCCAAACATTTCCAATGTATGATTACCTTCACTTAAATATCCAAACATTTTCAATGTATGAACACCTTCACAGAACACCTTCACCTAAATATCCAATTATTTCCAATGTATGAAAACCTTCACAGAACACCTTCACTTAAATATCCAATCATTTCCAATGTATGAAAACCTTCACAGAACACCTTCACTTAAATATCCAAACATTTCCAATGTATGAAAACCTTCACCTAAATTTTAAGCATTTCCCATGTATGAACACCTTCAGTTAAATATCCAAGCATTTCCAATGTATGAAATCCTTCACCTAAATATCCAAACATTTCCATTGTATGAAAACATTCACAGAAAACCTTCACTTAAATATAAAAACATTTCCAATGTATGAAAACCTTCACAGAAAACCTTCACTTAAATATCCAAACATTTCCAATGTATGAAAACCTTCACAGAAAACCTTCACTTAAATATCCAAACATTTCCAATGTATGTAAACCTTCACAGAACACCTTCACTTAAATATCCAAGCATTTACAATGTGTGAACACCTTCACATAAATATCCAATCATTTCCAATGTATGAACACCTTCACATAAATATCAAATGATTTCCAACGTATGAAAACCTTCACAGAACACCTTCACTTAAATATCCAAGCATTTCCAATGTATGAAAACCTTCACAGAACACCTCCACTTAAATATCCAATCGTTTCCAATGTACGAATACCTTCACAGAACACAATCACTTAAATATCCAATCATTGCCAATGTATGAACACCTTCACTTAAATATCCAATCATTTCCAATATATGAACACCTTCACATAAATATCCAAACATTTCCAATATATGAACACCTTCACATAAATATCTAATAATTTCCAATGTATGAAAACTTTCACATAAATATCTAAGCATTTCCAATGTGTGACCACCTTCACATAGATATCCAATCATTTCCACTATATGAACACCTTCGCATAAATATCTAATCAATTCCAATGTATGAACAGCTTCACATAAATATCCAATGAATTGCAATGTATGAAAACCTTCACAGAACACCTTCACTTAAATATCCAATCGTGTCC
The DNA here is from genome assembly GCA_014843695.1 of Archivesica marissinica. NCBI lineage: Eukaryota > Metazoa > Mollusca > Bivalvia > Venerida > Vesicomyidae > Archivesica > Archivesica marissinica. The sequence goes on from CM026401.1 coordinate 27,272,282, forward strand.
AATGTATGAACACCTTCACTTACATATCCAAGCACTTCCAATGTATGAATACCTTCACAGAACACCTTCACTTAAATTTTCAATCATTTCCAATGTATGAAAACCTTCACAGAACACCTTCACTTAAATATCCAATCATTTCCAATGTATGAAAACCTTCATTTAAATATCCAAACATTTCCATTGTATGAAAACCTTCAAAGAACACCTTCACTTAAATATCCAATCGTTTCCAATGTATGAACACCTTCTCTTAAATATCCAAGCATTTCCAATGTATGAAAACCTTCACTTAAATATCCAAACATTTCCAATGTATGAAAACCTTCACTTACATATCCAATCGTTTCCAATGTATGAATACCTTCAATTAAATATCCAATCATTTCCAATGTATGAACACCTTCACTTAAATATCCAAATATGTCCAATGTATGGAAACCTTCACAGAAAACCTTCGCTTAAATATCCAAACATTTCCAATGTATGATTACCTTCACTTAAATATCCAAACATTTTCAATGTATGAACACCTTCACAGAACACCTTCACCTAAATATCCAATTATTTCCAATGTATGAAAACCTTCACAGAACACCTTCACTTAAATATCCAATCATTTCCAATGTATGAAAACCTTCACAGAACACCTTCACTTAAATATCCAAACATTTCCAATGTATGAAAACCTTCACCTAAATTTTAAGCATTTCCCATGTATGAACACCTTCAGTTAAATATCCAAGCATTTCCAATGTATGAAATCCTTCACCTAAATATCCAAACATTTCCATTGTATGAAAACATTCACAGAAAACCTTCACTTAAATATAAAAACATTTCCAATGTATGAAAACCTTCACAGAAAACCTTCACTTAAATATCCAAACATTTCCAATGTATGAAAACCTTCACAGAAAACCTTCACTTAAATATCCAAACATTTCCAATGTATGTAAACCTTCACAGAACACCTTCACTTAAATATCCAAGCATTTACAATGTGTGAACACCTTCACATAAATATCCAATCATTTCCAATGTATGAACACCTTCACATAAATATCAAATGATTTCCAACGTATGAAAACCTTCACAGAACACCTTCACTTAAATATCCAAGCATTTCCAATGTATGAAAACCTTCACAGAACACCTCCACTTAAATATCCAATCGTTTCCAATGTACGAATACCTTCACAGAACACAATCACTTAAATATCCAATCATTGCCAATGTATGAAAACCTTCACAGAACACCTTCACTTAAATATCCAATCGTTTCCAATGTATGAATACCTTCACTTAAATATCCAATCGTTTCCAATGTATGAACTCCTTCACTTAAATATCCAAGCATTTCCAATGTATGAAAACCTTCACTTAAATATCCAAACATTTCCAATGTATGAAAACCTTCACAGAACACCTTCACTTAAATATACAATCGTTTCCAATGTATGAATACCTTCACTTAAATATCCAATCGTTTCCAATGTATGAATACCTTCACTTAAATATCCAAACATTTCCAATGTGTGAACACCTTCACTTAAATATCCAATCATTTCCAATGTATGAAAGCCTTCACTTAAATATCCAAGCATTTCCAATGTATGAAAACCTTCACTTAAATATCCAATCATTTCCAATGTATGAAAACCTTCACCTAAATATCCAAACATTTCCAATGTACGAACACCTCCACTTAAATATCCAAACATATCCAATGTATGAAAACCTTCACATAAATATCTAAGCATTTCCAATGTGTGAACACCTTCACATAAATATCCAATCATTTCCAATGTATGAACACCTTCACATAAATATCAAATGATTTCCAAAGTATGAAAACCTTCACAGAACACCTTCACTTAAATATCCAAGCATTTCCAATGTATGAAAACCTTCACAGAACACCTCCACTTAAATATCCAATCGTTTCCAATGTAGGAATACCTTCACAGAACACAATCACTTAAATATCCAATCGTTTCCAATGTATGAACTCCTTCACTTAAATATCCAAGCATTTCCAATGTATGAAAACCTTCACTTAAATATCCAAACATTTCCAATGTATGAAAACCTTCACAGAACACCTTCACTTAAATATCCAATCTTTTCCAATGTATGAATACCTTCACTTAAATATCCAATCGTTTCCAATGTATGAATACCTTCACTTAAATATCCAATCATTTCCAATGTATGAACACCTTCACTTAAATATCCAAACATTTCCAATGAATGAAAACCTTCACTTAAATATCCAAACATTTCCAATGTGTGAACACCTTCACTTAAATATCCAATCGTTTCCAATGTATGAAAGCCTTCACTTAAATATCCAATCGTTTCCAATGTATGAACACCTTCACTTAAATATCCAAACATTTCCAATGTATGAAAACCTTCACAGAAAACCTTCACTCAAATATCAAATCGTTTCCAATGTATGAACACCTTCACTTAAATATCCAAGCATTTCCAATGTATGAAAACCTTCACTTAAATATCCAAACATTTCCAATGTATGAAAACCTTCTCTTAAATATCCAATCGTTTCCAATGTATGAATACCTTCACTTAAATATACAATCATTTCAAATGTATGAAAACCTTCACAGAAAACCTTCACTCAAATATCAAATCGTTTCCAATGTATGAACACCTTCACTTAAATATCCAAGCATTTCCAATGTATGAAAACCTTCGCTTAAATATCCAAACATTTCCAATGTATGAAAACCTTCTCTTAAATATCCAATCGTTTCCAATGTATGAACACCTTCACTTAAATATCCAAACATTTCCAATATATGAAAACCTTCACAGAAAACCTTCACTTAAATATCCAAACATTTCCAATGTATGTAAACCTTCACAGAACACCTTCACTTAAATATCCAAGCATTTACAATGTGTGAACACCTTCACATAAATATCCAATCATTTCCAATGTATGAACACCTTCACATAAATATCAAATGATTTCCAACGTATGAAAACCTTCACAGAACACCTTCACTTAAATATCCAAGCATTTCCAATGTATGAAAACCTTCACAGAACACCTCCACTTAAATATCCAATCGTTTCCAATGTACGAATACCTTCACAGAACACAATCACTTAAATATCCAATCATTGCCAATGTATGAAAACCTTCACAGAACACCTTCACTTAAATATCCAATCGTTTCCAATGTATGAACTCCTTCACTTAAATATCCAAGCATTTCCAATGTATGAAAACCTTCACTTAAATATCCAAACATTTCCAATGTATGAAAACCTTCACAGAACACCTTCACTTAAATATCCAATCGTTTCCAATGTATGAATACCTTCACTTAAATATCCAATCGTTTCCAATGTATGAATACCTTCACTTAAATATCCAATCATTTCCAATGTATGAACACCTTCACTTAAATATCCAAACATTTCCAAGGAATGAAAACCTTCACTTAAATATCCAAACATTTCCAATGTGTGAACACCTTCACTTAAATATCCAATCGTTTCCAATGTATGAAAGCCTTCACTTAAATATCCAAGCATTTCCAATGTATGAAAACCTTCACTTAAATATCCAATCATTTCCAATGTATGAAAACCTTCACCTAAATATCCAAACATTTCCAATGTATGAACACCTTCACATAAATATCAAATGATTTCCAAAGTATGAAAACCTTCACAGAACACCTTCACTTAAATATCCAAGCATTTCCAATGTATGAAAACCTTCACAGAACACCTCCACTTAAATATCCAATCGTTTCCAATGTAGGAATACCTTCACAGAACACAATCACTTAAATATCCAATCATTGCCAATGTATGAAAACCTTCACAGAACACCTTCACTTAAATATCCAATCGTTTCCAATGTATGAACTCCTTCACTTAAATATCCAAGCATTTCCAATGTATGAAAACCTTCACTTAAATATCCAAACATTTCCAATGTATGAAAACCTTCACAGAACACCTTCACTTAAATATCCAATCGTTTCCAATGTATGAACACCTTCACTTAAATATCCAAACATTTCCAATGTATGAAAACCTTCACAGAAACCTTCACTAAATATCCAAACATTTCCAATGTATGAAAACCTTCACAGAACACCTTCACTTAAATATCAAATCGTTTCCAATGTATGAACACCTTCACTTAAATATCCAAGCATTTCCAATGTATGAAAACCTTCACTTAAATATCCAAAATTTCCAATGTATGAAAACCTTCACTTAAATATCCAATCGTTTCCAATGTATGAATACCTTCACTTAAATATAAAATCATTTCAAATGTATGAACACCTTCACTTAAATATCCAAACATTTCCAATGTATGAAAACCTTCACAGAAAACCTTCGCTTAAATATCCAAACATTTCCAATGTATGAACACCTTCACTTAAATATCCAATCATTTCCAATGTATGAAAACCTTCACTTAAATATCCAAACATTTCCAATGTATGAAAACCTTCACTTAAATATCCAAGCATTTCCAATGTATGAAAACCTCACAGAACACCTTCACTTAAATATCCAAACATTTCCAATGTATGAAAACTTACTTAAATATCCAACATTTCCAATGTATGAACACCTTCACTTAAATATCCAAACATTTCCAATGTATGAACACCTTCACTTAAATATCCAAACATGTCCAATGTATGGAAACCTTCACAGAAAACCTTCGCTTAAATATCCAAACATTTCCAATGTATGAATACCTTCACTTAAATATCCAAACATTTCCAATGTATGAACACCTTCACAGAACACCTTCACCTAAATATCCAATCATTTCCAATGTATGAAAACCTTCACAGAACACCTTCACTTAAATATCCAATCATTTCCAATGTATGAAAACCTTCACAGAACACCTTCACTTAAATATCCAAACATTTCCAATGTATGAAAACCTTCACTTAAATTTTTAGCATTTCCAATGTATGAAAACCTTCACTTAAATATCCAAGCATTTCCAATGTATGAAAACCTTCACTTAAATATCCAAACATTTCCATTGTATGAAAACATTCACAGAAAACCTTCACTTAAATATATAAACATTTCCAATGTATGAAAACCTTCACAGAAAACCTTCACTTAAATATCCAACATTTCCAATGTATGAAAACCTTCACAGAAAACCTTCACTTAAATATCCAAACATTTCCAATGTATGTATACCTTCACAGAACACCTTCACTTAAATATCCAAACATTTCCAATGTATGAAAACCTTCACTTAAATATCCAAGCATTTCCAATGTATGAACACCTTCACTTAAATATCCAAGCATTTCCAATGTATGAAAACCTTCACTTAAATATCCAATCATTTCCAATGTATGAAAACCTTCACCTAAATATCCAAACATTTCCAATGTACGAACACCTCCACTTAAATATCCAAACATATCCAATGTATGAAAACCTTCACATAAATATCTAAGCATTTCCAATGTGTGAACACCTTCACATAAATATCCAATCATTTCCAATGTATGAACACCTTCACATAAATATCAAATGATTTCCAAAGTATGAAAACCTTCACAGAACACCTTCACTTAAATATCCAAGCATTTCCAATGTATGAAAACCCTCACAGAACACCTTCACTTAAATATCCAAACATTTCCAATGTATGAAAACCTTCACTTAAATATCCAAACATTTCCAATGTATGAAAACCTTCACTTAAATATCCAGATATTGCCAATGTATGAAAACCTTCACTTAAATATCCAAGCATTTCAATGTATGAACACCTTCACTTAAATATCCAAACATTTCCAATGTATGAACACCTTCACTTAAATATCTAATCATTTCCAATGTATGAACACCTTCACTTAAATATCCAAGCATTTCCAATGTATGAAAACCTTCACTTAAATATCCAAACATTTCCAATGTATGAAAACCTTCACAGAAAACCTTCACTTAAATATCCAAACATTTCCAATGTATGAAAACCTTCACAGAACACCTTCACTTAAATATCCAATCTTTCCAATGTATGAACTCCTTCACAAATAGAAAACCTTCACTTAAATATCCAAACATTTCCAATGTATGAAAACCTTCACAGAACACCTTCACTTAAATATCCAAACATTTCCAATGTATGAATACCTTCACTTAAATATCCAACTTTCCAATGTATGAAACCTTCACTTAAATATCCAACATTTCCATGTATGAAATTCACTTAAATATAACATTTCCAAGATGAAAACCTTCACTTAAATATCCAAACATTTCCAATGTATGAACACCTTCACTTAAATATCCAAGCATTTCCAATGTATGAAAACCTTCACTTAAATATCCAAGCATTTCCAATGTATGAAAACCTTCACTTAAATATCCAATCATTTCCAATGTATGAAAACCTTCACCTAAATATCCAAACATTTCCAATGTACGAACACCTCCACTTAAATATCCAAACATATCCAATGTATGAAAACCTTCACATAAATATCTAAGCATTTCCAATGTGTGAACACCTTCACATAAATATCCAATCATTTCCAATGTATGAACACCTTCACATAAATATCAAATGATTTCCAACGTATGAAAACCTTCACAGAACACCTTCACTTAAATATCCAAGCATTTCCAATGTATGAAAACCTTCACAGAACACCTCCGCTTAAATATCCAATCGTTTCCAATGTACGAATACCTTCACAGAACACAATCACTTAAATATCCAATCATTGCCAATGTATGAAAACCTTCACAGAACACCTTCACTTAAATATCCAATCGTTTCCAATGTATGAACTCCTTCACTTAAATATCCAAGCATTTCCAATGTATGAAAACCTTCACTTAAATATCCAAACATTTCCAATGTATGAAAACCTTCACAGAACACCTTCACTTAAATATCCAATCGTTTCCAATGTATGAATACCTTCACTTAAATATCCAATCGTTTCCAATGTATGAATACCTTCACTTAAATATCCAATCATTTCCAATGTATGAACACCTTCACTTAAATATCCAAACATTTCCAATGTATGAAAACCTTCACTTAAATATCCAAACATTTCCAATGTATGAACACCTTCACTTAAATATCCAATCGTTTCCAATGTATGAAAACCTTCACTTAAATATCCAATCGTTTCCAATGTATGAAAACCTTCACAGAAAACCTTCACTCAAATATCCAAACATTTCCAATGTATGAAAACCTTCACAGAACACTTTCACTTAAATATTAAATCGTTTCCAATGTATGAACACCTTCACTTAAATATCCAAGCATTTCCAATGTATGAAAACCTTCACTTAAATATCCAAACATTTCCAATGTATGAAAACCTTCACTTAAATATCCAATCGTTTCCAATGTATGAATACCTTCACTTAAATATACAATCATTTCAAATGTATGAACACCTTCACTTAAATATCCAAACATTTCCAATATATGAAAACCTTCACAGAAAACCTTCGCTTAAATATCCAAACATTTCCAATGTATGAACACCTTCACTTAAATATCCAATCATTTCCAATTATGAAAACCTTCACTAAATATAACTTAATGTATGAAAACCTTCACTTAAATATCCAAGCATTTCCAATGTATGAAAACCTCACAGAACACCTTCACTTAAATATAAAGAAGAAACCTTCACTTAAATATCCAATCATTTCCAATGTATGAAAACCTTCACAGAACACCTTCACTTAAATATCCAATCATTTCCAATGTATGAAAACCTTCACAGAACACCTTCACTTAAATATCCAAACATTTCCAATGTATGAAAACCTTCACTTAAATTTTTAGCATTTCCAATGTATGAAAACCTTCACTTAAATATCCAAGCATTTCCAATGTATGAAAACCTTCACTTAAATATCCAAACATTTCCATTGTATGAAAACATTCACAGAAAACCTTCACTTAAATATATAAACATTTCCAATGTATGAAAACCTTCACAGAAAACCTTCACTTAAATATCCAACATTTCCAATGTATGAAAACCTTCACATTTCCAATGTATGAAAACCTTCACTTAAATATCCAAGCATTTCCAATGTATGAACACCTTCACTTAAATATCCAACATTCCAATGTATGACATATAAATTTCAATGTATTTTCATTCCAATGTATGAAAACCTTCACGAAACCTTCACTTAAATATCCAACATTTCCAATGTATGAGAACACCTTCACTTAAATATCCAAACATTTCCAATGTATGAAAACCTTCACTTAAATATCCAAGCATTTCCAATGTATGAACACCTTCACCTAAATATCCAAACATTTCCAATGTACGAACACCTCCACTTAAATATCCAAACATATCCAATGTATGAAAACCTTCACATAAATATCTAAGCATTTCCAATGTGTGAACACCTTCACATAAATATCCAACATTTCCAATGTATGAACACCTTCACATAAATATCAAATGATTTCCAAGTATGAAAACCTTCACAGAACACCTTCACTTAAATATCCAAGCATTTCCAATGTATGAAAACCTTCACTTAAATATCCAATCATTTCCAATGTATGAAAACCTTCACCAAAATATCCAAACATTTCCAATGTACGAACACCTCCACTTAAATATCCAAACATATCCAATGTATGAAAACCTTCACATAAATATCTAAGCATTTCCAATGTGTGAACACCTTCACATAAATATCCAATCATTTCCAATGTATGAACACCTTCACATAAATATCAAATGATTTCCAACGTATGAAAACCTTCACAGAACACCTTCACTTAAATATCCAAGCATTTCCAATGTATGAAAACCTTCACAGAACACCTCCGCTTAAATATCCAATCGTTTCCAATGTACGAATACCTTCACAGAACACAATCACTTAAATATCCAATCATTGCCAATGTATGAAAACCTTCACAGAACACCTTCACTTAAATATCCAATCGTTTCCAATGTATGAAAAACTTCACAGAACACCTTCACTTAAATATCCAATCGTTTCCAATGTATGAACTCCTTCACTTAAATATCCAAGCATTTCCAATGTATGAAAACCTTCACTTAAATATCCAAACATTTCCAATGTATGAAAACCTTCACAGAACACCTTCACTTAAATATCCAATCGTTTCCAATGTATGAATACCTTCACTTAAATATCCAATCGTTTCCAATGTATGAATACCTTCACTTAAATATCCAATCATTTCCAATGTATGAACACCTTCACTTAAATATCCAAACATTTCCAATGTGTGAACACCTTCACTTAAATATCCAATCGTTTCCAATGTATGAAAGCCTTCACTTAAATATCCAATCGTTTCCAATGTATGAACACCTTCACTTAAATATCCAAACATTTCCAATGTATGAAAACCTTCACAGAAAACCTTCACTCAAATATCCAAACATTTCCAATGTATGAAAACCTTCACAGAACACTTTCACTTAAATATTAAATCGTTTCCAATGTATGAACACCTTCACTTAAATATCCAAGCATTTCCAATGTATGAAAACCTTCACTTAAATATCCAAACATTTCCAATGTATGAAAACCTTCACTTAAATATCCAATCGTTTCCAATGTATGAATACCTTCACTTAAATATACAATCATTTCAAATGTATGAACACCTTCACTTAAATATCCAAACATTTCCAATATATGAAAACCTTCACAGAAAACCTTCGCTTAAATATCCAAACATTTCCAATGTATGAACACCTTCACTTAAATATCCAATCATTTCCAATGTATGAAAACCTTCACCTAAATATCCAAACATGTCCAATGTATGAAAACCTTCACTTAAATATCCAAGCATTTCCAATGTATGAAAACCCTCACAGAACACCTTCACTTAAATATCCAAACATTTCCAATGTATGAAAACCTTCACTTAAATATCCAAACATTTCCAATGTATGAAAACCTTCACTTAAATATCCAAATATATCCAATGTATGAAAACCTTCACTTAAATATCCAAGCATTTCCAATGTATGAACACCTTCACTTAAATATCCAAACATTTCCAATGTATGAAAACCTTCACTTAAATATCCAAACATTTCCAATGTATGAAAACCTTCACTTAAATATCCAAACATTTCCAATGTATGAAAACCTTCACTTAAATATCCAATCATTTCCAATGTATGAATACCTTCACTTAAATATCCAAACATTTCCAATGTATGAACACCTTCACTTAAATATCCAAACATTTCCAATGTATGAAAACCTTCACAGAAAACCTTCGCTTACATATCCAAACATTTCCAATGTATTAAAACATTCACTTAAATATCCAAACATTTCCAGTGTATGAAAACCTTCACTTAAATATCCATTCGTTTCCAATGTATGAACACCTTCACTTAAATATCCAAGCGTGTCCAATGTACGAACACCTTCACTTAAATATCCAATCATTTCCAATGTATGAACATCTTCACTTAAATATCCAAGCGATTCCAATGTACGAACACCTTCACTTAAATATCCAAATATTTCCAATGTATGAAAACCTTCACAGAAAACATTCACTTAAATATCCAAACATTTCCAATGTATGAACACCTTCACAGAACACCTTCACATAAATATCCAAACATTTCCAATGTACGAACACCTCCACTTAAATATCCAAACATTTCCAATGTATGAAAACATTCACATAAATATCTAAGCATTTCCAATGTGTGAACACCTTCACATAAATATCCAATCATTTCCAATATATGAACACCTTCACATAAATATCCAATCATTTCCAATGTATGAACACCTTCACATAAATATCAAATGATTTCCAATGTATGAAAACCTTCACAGAACACCTTCACTTAAATATCCAATCGTTTCCAATGTATAAAAACCTTCACTTAAATATCCAAACATTTCCAATGTATGAAAACCTTCACAGAACACCTTCACTTAAATATCCAATCGTTTCCAATGTATGAATACCTTCACTTAAATATCCAAACATTTCCAATGTATGAACACCTTCACTTAAATATCCAAACATTTCCAATGTATGAAAACCTTCACTTAAATATCCAAACATTTCCAATGTATGAAAACCTTCACTTAAATATCCAATCGTCTCCAATGTTTGAATACCTTCACTTAAATATCCAATCATTTCCAATGTATGAACACCTTCACTTAAATATCCAAGCGTTTCCAGTGTATGAAAACCTTCACTTAAATATCGAAACATTCCCAATGTATGAAAACCTTCACATCAATATCCAAACATTTCCAATGTGTGAACACCTTCACTTAAATATCCAAACATTTCACAATCCCGATAATTCCACGAAACGATACCTGTGCACAATTATGATTATTTAAATGATGTTAAACCTGGTCTATGTGTTCAACAATACTTATATTATATAGAATGCTTGTGTTGACCCCAGTATATATTCTTGGGTAGTGTCCTCCTTGATTAATATGACCAGGAAGGCATTGCTTCATTTTAATCAAGTTCACGTACTAGAGGTTATACATAAATCGCCTAAAGGATAAAAAGTTGATACAAGAATAGCCATTAGTACAGCATTGAATATGTATGTTAACTTTTGTAGTTTGGCAGACAGAAAAGGCAACGCATGGGAATAGAACACATTCTACTGTGAAATGCGTACACATGTATATATTTAGTGATGTATATCGATTAGTAAATTTGCTTGCACAATAGAGGCCGTAGCCGCTGTACAATAATAGACCACTGAAGTAGAAAAATTAGGTCGATGGAGCACATGTCTTAAGATGCATGTATATAGAATATACCATATTTCATGAAATAGAAATTGTAATGGTGAGAATGTGAGAACAACCAACTCGTTTATTTCTATTTTATACCGATTTTAAAAGAAATGAGTGAACTAGTAATAAATCAAAGTATATACTATTATAATATATTTCTAATCTTCAACGAGTCTTGAAAATGAATTTGATTCGCAACAATTTTTAATTAAAAACATAATTATCTCATTCACTCGGAAGCACTCCATTGCAGATAACTCTTACAATTGAGAACATATTTTGCCATTCGTTATTCCGTCCCTTTGAGAATATTATATATGTATGTTGTGCAATGACGTTGTCACATCTATCCAATGTACGTACTCACATGACGTTCCTGGGACGTTGTTGATATTCTTAACAATTGATCCAAACGTGGTCAGGACGAACACGACTTAACGCGAAAGAGCGACGTTTATCTTAAATAGTCCAAGACAAACGTAACGGCATGACGTTGAAACAAATGTTAGTTTGAGTCCATATCAAGTATCACAGACACCTCATATTCGAATTCAGCGGTTTCACAACGTTTTATCCACTTTTCTCTGTAGGTGTGACAGAGTCATAAAGTACAATACTATTATATTATTAATTACAGTTAAACTTGTAATAACATACCACAAAAGGGAAGGGCAAAACGTAGTATCTAAGCAGGAATAATTAATACAGACTAATTAGGTCTTTAAAAACATAAACGGGAACTGGAAAAGTGGTCTCTTAATCAATACAAGTGGTCTCTTAATCAATCCACGTGGTCTCTTAATCAATACAAGTGGTCTCTTAATCAATCAAAGTGGTCTCTTAATCAATACAAGTGGTCTCTTAATCAATCCAAGTGGTCTCTTAATCAATACAAGTGGTCTCTTAATCAATCCAAGTGGTCTCTTAATCAATCCAAGTGGTCTCTTAATCAATCCAAGTGGTGTCTTAATCAATCAAAGTGGTCTCTTAATATACGTTGTTTTTCGACAAAGTTTGACTGTATTAGGGCTATATTTGTAAGACAATAGTGTATGCCCCATTTGTGCAAATATAACTTGTCAACTTGGTTTAAACAATATTTTATTCAAGAATGGTACATACCATAGGAATAGATGCAATAGCACAGTTAGGATTGGGTTAAAAGTTAAATAGTAACTTATTCGAATCCCTTTCCTTCAATACAATTACATACACACACATATTCTGGTATGACAGGTTACATATTGTTTGGTATGACATATTGTATAATGCTATAAAGCGAGTTAAAGCACAAGAGATTTGGTCGGTGATTTAATCATCATACTAGTGTAAAACATGTGCCATTTGGCTCATACCAGTAATATTAACACTTAACATCAGTTGATGGCATAGTTCAGTTTATGCAAATGTAATATATCAACAAGTACTTTCAAGCATGGACTAAACACACTCTAGACATCATTGCTGATGGAATCCTTCGTAACGAGGGAGAATGAAGATGAACAGTTGATCTAAATGGTCGTGTCTCGGGACAGCTTCGCATTGGTTCCTGCTAAGATAGGCAGATGTACGTGGGCGTGTTTGGGGATACCATAATCTTGGTACCTGCGAGGCTTGCCTATGTAAGTGGGCGTGATTGGGGATACCATCATCTTGGTTCCTGTGAGGCTTGCCGATGTAAGTGGGCGTGTTTGGGGATACCATCATCTTGGTTCCTGCGAGGCTTGCCGATGTAAGTGGGCGTGTTTGGGGATACCATCATCTTGGTTCCTGCGAGGCTTGCAGATGTACGTGGGCGTGTTTGGGGATACCATCATCTTGGTTCCTGCGAGGCGTGCCGATGTAAGTAGGCGTGTTTGGGGATACCATCATCTTGGTTCCTGTGAGGCTTGCCGATGTAAGTGGGCGTGTTTGGGATACCATCATCTTGGTTCCTGCGAGGCTTGCAGATGTACGTGGGCGTGTTTGGGGATACCATCATCTTGGTTCCTGCGAGGCTTGCCGATGTAAGTGGGCGTGTTTGGGGATACCATCATCTTGGTTCCTGTGAGACTTGCCGATGTAAGTGGGCGCGTTTGGGGATATCATCATCTTGGTTCCTGCGAGGCTTGCCGATGTAACTGGGTGTGTTTGGGGATACCATCATCTTGGTTCCTGCGAGGCTTGCCGATGTAAGTGGGCGTGTTTGGGGATACCATCATCTTGGTTCCTGCGAGGCTTGCCGATGTAAGTGGGCGTGTTTGGGGATATCATCATCTTGGTTCCTGCGAGGCCTGCCGATGTAAGTGGGCGTGTTTGCGGATATCATCATCTTGGTTCCTGTGAGGCTTGCCGATGTAAGTGGGCGTGTTTGGGATATCATCATCTTGGTTCCTGCGAGGCTTGCAGATGTAACTGGGCGTGTTTGGGGATACCATCATCTTGGTTCCTGCGAGGCTTGCCGATGTAACTGGGCGTGTTTGGGGATACCATCATCTTGGCCCCCCCTTGGTTATGCCGATTTAATTGTTGGTGTTTGGGGTCATCGTCATCTTGGTTCCTGCGAGGCTCGAACATGCAATTTCTCAGTAGAGATGTGGACACCGTAGCATTTCGCGAATGATATATCATGTATGTGAAAACTACCACTAACTGTGTTCCTTTTTCACATAATATGTTCCGTCTAACTATGTGCGTCTTTCACTTACAATTGCAATACAAATGGCTCTCTCATAATTCAGTTCGTAATAGTGCGGAAAATCGAGAATTGAGTTGTTCTCCATGATTATTGCGTGCATTATCAGAAATGACACAGAATGTATTGGTTTACCCACAATAATTACATCAACGAGAAGATACTGAATTGGTAAAACCTGATGCTAAATTTCGTCAGTAAATGCTTTTACTGTATCCGTCCATTAGGCAAGAAAATGAATCTCGGACATTATTGTATGGCTTGCAGAAACACGACCGTCTGGGTATAGATAGTACAAGTCGACCTAAATACTTCACCCACATTCGATAGCTCGTTTGTATTATAGGTATGACCCTTCGGGTCTGGACAAATGTAATGTTTTCGGGTTCAAAACCACAAAAATAAATTGTTTTTGTTTCACTATGATAAACTATAGGCTTGATTCATATAGCTTTCAATTTGGTAGTGGTGTGTCGTTTACAAACTTGGAACATTGACCTTTCTTTTCAATGTCCTTAAATGATTGGAGTGTGTTGGCATAACGTATATACGTATCTAGGTCATTCCATAATGATATTGAGTTGGGTATGACAGGTCTTGAGTATGTTTCTATGCGTCTTGGCAAAGTAATAACATTTGCGCCAGATTTAAGATCTCCAATAGCAGCAGGGAAAAGAGTCTCTGTCTGTATCATTGCACTATCCTCCACAAATCTAAAATGACTATTCTCTTCAGGAGGCGTCGCTCATTTGGGCAACCTGGTAGCGACGATACATAAACGTAAAACACACCTATTATTTCTACAAACACGCACGCGCGCGCACACACACCATTCTACTCCGTGTGCACGATTAAAATAGATTGGTAGAAACTCAGAATTTATCAGCTATGAAAAATAATTATTACTATTTAATACTCAATTACCCACATATTTCTAAATCAAATTTCTGGAAATTAGTGCTCAGTATGGGTGCAATAGATGAAATCATGCTTATCTATGAGTTCGCAATTGCGACTATAGAACAAAATAAATATTAAACAAAGCAGCATGACTCTACCTTTATAGCAGTGATATATATATAGTACTCGATTGGTTTCATCTGTGCAGTGTTTTGTAGTACGGGTTTCTCGTTATGCTATGTGCATGTTTGCAATAATGCGATACCTTGGCCCATGACGTCAAGGTTATGCATCACCCTGGTAGTCCATACCATATTCACTAATGTTCATCCTAGTGAAACGATCCATACAAACCAATGCGGCCGTACCTCTAAAGAAGTGCGTTCTGTTCTTTGTAGAAATGGTTCTGCGATCTGCAAGTGAAACCCAACCGATTTCCTTGAGAAGAGTGTGAATAGAGACAGATCGCGTCAAGCCTTTCTCTAAGGTATCCTTTCCATAGTGGGTACATTTGTCCCATACTACTGATGTATATTCTTGTAAAGGTCTTACGTAAGATATGTAGATAGTATTGAGAGTAGAACGTTTAAGTTTGTATTTAAGCGTTCTCATCGAACCAAGGACTTTAGAATAATATTATTAATATGTGTATGCCATGATCCATCATGGCTTAACATGAGGCCCACATGTTTATGATCATCAATACCATTTAGCGGAACATTGTGGAAAGTATTGGAAGGACAAGTAATATTTCTGAGTGAGAAGAACATAATTTCGGGATTTGCTCGATTAACAGTTTACATGACAGCAGAATCTGAGGTAGTTACAGTAAGAGAACTATCATCAGTGAATAATCTAGTAGTACTAATGAGAGATTCGGCTATGTCATTAACATAAACAAGAAATAAAAGTGGACAAAGAGCCGACCCTTGAGGGACTCCAGCTGTAATTGTTTT
This sequence comes from Archivesica marissinica, assembly GCA_014843695.1. Classification (NCBI taxonomy): domain Eukaryota; kingdom Metazoa; phylum Mollusca; class Bivalvia; order Venerida; family Vesicomyidae; genus Archivesica; species Archivesica marissinica. The sequence goes on from CM026401.1 coordinate 27,288,653, forward strand.
GGAATTAGAGACGGATTGTCCTACACATACTCTTTGTTCGCGATTATGAAGGTAGTTTGCGATCCAGTTACGCAAATTTCCAGAAACCCCGTTTTGCTTTAATGTGAATAAAAGATCCTTGTGCCAGACTCAGTCAAATGCTTTAGATATATCGCAACATACCTTACACGTTGCTTTTCTCTCATCGAAACCTTTACATATTTGATAATAGATATATATCAGTTGATATACAGTTGAATGACCCGGCGGGAAACTTGACTGTTTCTTATAAATGAGATAATTGGAAATTAATGTCTTTTAAATATATATATTTAAAAACAACTCGTTCCATTACTTTACCCACACAACTTATTAAAGATATGGGCCTGTAGTTGGCTGGTAAAGATTTATCTCCCTTTTTAAACAGTGGCATAACATTTGCTAGTTTCCATGAAATAGGATATCTGTTTGTGATAATTGATCTGTTGTATACACATTGTGTGGCTGATATCGGCAGGACCGTTTGCTTTATTGATAGCCAGATTATCTAGAACGTCAATGATAACTTGTTCAGCTATTTCAAATTGTGAAATGGTGGATTCCTCTAATGTTGATATTGAAACAGAGTAATCGTTTAAAAATTGGGCTTTATCTACATCTGAAATCGCTGTATCATTGTTTTCGTTATTCAGAGGTGGAATATGTTCGTCGTTATTTGAATTTTCTTTAATTAACATCTTCACGATTGTCCAGTATTGGTTGGGGTGTGTACAGCTAATATCGTTCATGGAGAATTCGTGAGTATTATAGAATTGTTCACGTAAATGTTTTTTCATGTTATTGACTCGATTTCTTAAGCTTTTGTAACTTTTCCATTGCGAAATGTTTCCAGATTGAGCTATTCATTTTAAACGATCACGTTGGCGAGCTACTTTTCGGATGAGCGAATTATACAAAGGTTTGTTATTGGGGTGAATTTGTACTAATTTAGTTGGGATGCACAATTTTGCAAGTCTTAACAATGTTCCTCTAAAGAATTCTGTTGCTATATCTATTGACTCAGTATTGAGAGGTGACCAATCAGTTTCGTTTATTAGGTTATTTAATTTTATGAAATCCGCTTCCTTGTAATTCCAAACACGGCGAGTATAACAGATTTTAGACTGAAAACTACTTTTAATATAAACGTACGTATCAAAATTATCACTAATGCGAGATGGTGTACGATGGATGCCAGATTAATGAAGTCACGGAATTGGTTAGTGCAATTATGTCGACTTAGGTACTTGTGTTATGAGTTACCCGTGTAGGCGGCTCTGTTATTATATTAGTCCTAATATTAAGAATAAGTACATCTCGTAGTTTATGATTTGGCATATTTAACTGATCTTCATTTATGTCACCAACTAATATGATGTTAGATGATATTTCAGATCACATATTTGCTAACATTCTACTGGTGAATTCGATGATCTATAAATTGTTGCTATGATTCTGTTGTGATCTCTTATTTGGATGCATACGAATTCTGGCAATGTTGTTTCTAGGGGTCTATGCAAGTAGGGGCTACAGTAAGTGAGAATACCCGTTGAGTGTGACGTGACGTCTTTACGAAACATATTTTCGAGTCCATCAAGTTTTAAGAACAAGTATGAAACATCTTGGGATAAATGGTTCTCTGTAAATGAGATGATCTCGTAATCCAGGAAAGTATATTGTATGTAATCTAGTTCTAGCGAATACTTCTAATATTCTGATGAAACAATGAGAAACATCCATTCAATTCCTGATCCGGTCCAGGATTAGGATGTACATCAACAGCTAATAGAAGGAGTAAACTAATGACTATTATATAGTGAATGTGCTCTAAAAGTGAGGGTATCTGATTTATATTAGGCTCATAATAGTAGTTATTAATTCAGTTGTGAGGACTTGTTTATTCAGAATAAGTATGTTGATTGAATGAGAAACACGACGGTCACATATGGAATATGTGGGTGATTGGCAACGATAAATGCTAGTTTGATGACCAAACAGAGGTTGACAAGAAGATTATATACCTATCTATTTTCCTTTAATGTCGAACCCCTCGCGGGGATGTAGACGTGTTGCGGGTCAAACACCGCAAACAAGTTAAAAGTATGAGTAGATAAAAGCATAATTTAAGAAATTAATGAAAATAAGTTGTGATAAAAGTTTAAAAGCAGCTGCGCAGAACAACTAGGGACTGGCATGATCAATATGGCAAACTGCCGTATTGAATTGCTCTATGGTAGGGAGATGGACAATGTCAGGAGGGAGATGCTTCCAATGGTAGATTGTTCTTGGAAACATGTAACAGCACAAACACACATACTCGTTCCCCCACACTTTCAATTAATATACAAATAATCAAAACGGTGCAATTTATATTTCAAGAAGGTTCACACAGATGATTTCTTGTTATACTGTTAAATCGATTGAATTAATTATTGATTGACTCGGGATAATATAAAGCATATCAACAACAACTATTTAAAATATAGTCAATGTTATTGTTTATACTGATTTCCATTGTGTGTTGGGTTGAAGACTACATGTACTATTGGTGAAATTATCAGAGCTCACCTAGAGTTTTAATTGTTAAATAGTAAGTGTATTTACATATATGTTTCCGTCGAATTCCCATTGCCGCCGGCATACTTGTAGTTTTAACTTTTTGTTATAGAAACTATGTTCAGTCTGAATTTAAGATTGAAAAATGTGAAAACAAAATAACGTCTCTCAAAACGCTTTATCAAGCGTGTTTATTAAGCGTCTAAGCGAGATGGTATGACTAAAGGCCGAATATAATCTATATTCGCGAATATGACTTTTATACATGACGAAGTTAACTAATAAGCTACTGTCCAACAGTCCGGATACAAATTGGGGAGGGCACTAGCTAATGTTGGTAAAACTTGTTGACCAACCCATTTGCTTCTAGATTGTATTCATGCAGTGTGCAAGTATAAGCATAGCATTGCAGTTGTATCAGTTTGCTTATATATTTACCATGTTTATATTTGTAATTGTATTGTATATATTTAAGCAATAAAATATGATTAAACCGGGATAAAATACTCGCAATCAGCTAAGGAATTAGAAATGAGATTGAGCCTGACAATAACTAGTGGACTAAGCCACCTACTGCTAGCAGTGTACCATTAATAAACCACATAGCGTCATTCAACCATAGTTTAATGCATATGTAATCCATTAGATAATACTCTTTCCATACATACATTCATTAATTAGATGAGAAATCATTATATACATAAATTATGATGTATATCGTATTTCTGCATGTGTGCAACATAGTAAAAGGGTCGGGTCACATTGAAAAACGTTCTATCCAAATATTCATGCATGGTACCAGCTTTAAGCATGTCACTATATCTTGTTATATATGTGGTAGGATCGAAAACGTCATTTCCCAATAATCACGCTTTAATAACTGTTTACAAAAGCCGGAGACCAATATTATCTCAGTATAATATGTCACTCATACTTTAACTATGTTGATTATTATAGAAGGAAGTGATAATGTAAAGACGAACATGGAAATAGAAAGAAGTCGAATTTGAAAAAAATGTTTTCGTAAAGCCATGAATAATTCCTAGAATAGAAGATATTAAATAACAATCAAGCAGGAGGAATGAAAACAAACTTCAAAGAAGACAATGAACAAGTACACAAACTATACAATAACACAACAGCAATCAGGTAAGTACACACTACGCTACAAGTACGTTGTTAATGTCATTGAGGGGTAGGAGCTCTGCGGCCGACTGGTTAATATCATTGAGTGAGTCTCCGTGGACGGCTGGTTAATGCACTCAACGAATCACATTAAAAGATACACCTAGCCACATGCTATATAAACAATAGTATCAGTGGTGAACCCTCAGACCCCGTGTGCTACTATGAGCAGTATTTCAGGCACCGTAAGGTAACCAGGTAGAACCAGCGACTTTCCGAAATCCAGCTGATATTGAAGTTAACGACATTAACCAGCCGCACCAGAGGCCATCCACTCAACGACATTGACCAGCCACAACGGAGGCCATCCCCTCAACGACATTAACCAACCGCAATGGAGGCCATCCACTCAACGACATTAACCAGCAGCAACGGAGGCCATGCACTCAACGACATTAACCAGCAGCAACGGAGGCCATCCACTCAACGACATTGACCAGCAGCAACGGAGGTCATCCATTCAACGACATTAACCAGCAGCAACGGAGGCCATCCACTCAACGACATTGACCAGCAGCAACGGAGACCATGCACTCAACGACATTAACCAGTGGTACAAATGAAACAAAACATGATTAAAATGCCATAACATGCCACACAATGAGTTATTATAGTAAGTGTAAATATGCCCATAAGTTTGACATTTCTTCATTCTATTCATATCCATTATGTTCACAGTGGATTTCGCATATATTCTTTCAAACGTGTTGTGATGATTCCATCGTCGGTCTCTAAGCGAAATATTGTTTTGAGAAAATAATGTAAATGTCAATATTCTCGAATATGTAGTTAGATAGTCTAGACGCCTTTATGGACAATTTATTTCCATATATGTCAGGTCAAGATAAAGAAGCATTCATTTTATTTTGAGTGTAAATCGATCCTACCATATATAACACGATATAGTGACCTGTTTAAAGCTGGTACCATCCGTAGTTACATGTATCCTGTAGAAATCGTGGTTCAACAATGATTTACTTCGTGTTTTTTTAATTTGGGATCTGATAATTGTATTTGTAATGTATCGAGATGCCATTGATCATGATTAAATGAACAGCATGCAAGGCTCATGCATTTCCTTCGTAACTACACAGTATAATATATATACGGTGGTTCATTGGTTTGTGGAAGGATGGCCTTAATTTAAATATACATATGATGCCCATCAAAATCATCGAGGTGTGACATTGTTACCTCCATGCTCTATAGCGCTACATGTATACACTCCCTTTGTCGCACCAACCTGGCAAACTGAATCCGTTAGCTACATGTATACACTCCCTTTGTCGCACCAACCTGGCAAACTGAATCCGTTAGCTACATGTCATCGCATGCAATACGATTGTGACAGAAGCAACTGATATGACTTCCGGTTCATGTTGGCCGGTCGGATTGAAGACTGTAAAAGGTAAGAATTTGCTTAAATATTCAAGATGGTAGTCAAAACGTTTACGTTCGAAAATTGGCGTAGGAATACACAGTTAATAACAAGATAACACCTATAGTAAATTCCAAATAACGATAGAAGTTGGCATCATAGGCTTATTTGTATATTAAGGATTGCACTTTTTCGAAGTATGAACGCTGCCCAATAACTTACAATTGAAGAAAACAAGGACGACGTTGTATGTTAAATATGTGCATTATAAGGCAGTGCTTTACACTTCGATAAGAAACAAACCAAATAACTTAAATCCAATAATGAACCGATTCAATATCAACTGTATCATAGCATGTACACTTAATTTCTTGATTGACAAGCTTAAGCATCTCGTAGTCAAATTAGATTTATGAAATATACTGCTGACAGGAAATCTTTATTTGAAGAAACACGTAATCCATGTTAGTGTAGTTGATAAGTCGATGATGATAAATCAACATAGCAAATTTCCGTATCTATATAGAGGACATATTGGTTTATCTGTTTGCTTTTGGAATTGAAATTCGCATCGACAGCAGCAGCTTAGGTCAACTGGCGATCCTCCAGCTGTCGTTGGTAGAATACGATCTCGAGTCCTCACCAGAACAAGATTTCAGCCACGACCGGTTGCGCCGGTAGAATCACCGACCATAGTTTATACACATATATTTTAACTCGATTACGAAACATGTTATTGCGACTTATATTAATCACTCTGGAGACAACATTCCTGGTTGAGAGAAGAGGCAACGTGGAATTTAAATGCCTTGCCTAAATGCATACTTGTAACGGGTCCAGCGGGGCTAATACTCCTTGAAGCACCTGAAGCGAACGCGCCACCACTACACTATCATGACTTCCACAACCAACATTCGCAAACCAGCTTGATAGCTTCATCGCAAGAAATTGACACAGAGGTATTCGAACCATCAGCAGTGAGCAGTGAATGCCTAGTGATTTGGAGCGAACGACCGTAATCATCGCGGAAGCCCACATCTGTGGTTGATGTGCATACTTGGTTTAATATGAAGCACTTTTTATTTCCGTGGGTAATATAGAATAGAATAAAATTAATATCAGAGCAATAATTGAAGTTTTATATTATTATTTACATGTTTCGACAATGAGTACTGTAACACGCGATGAACCACATTTCAGATACCTGCATTACACGTGCAACTATCATATGTAAGCATAATTCGTTTAAAATTTACGGGGAAAGCCTGACCAGGAAAGCCTGAACATGTACACGAAAAATACATGAAAACCCATAAAGCGTACAATAATAGTCAATACTTGTTTTCTGTTAAGTTCCATTTTCACATAAACTCTCATTTACACGACGACACCGCCTGGTAGGGTTTTCGAAATCCCATTGATCACAACTTAAAGGCGCTCTATGAACTAATATAATTTAGGCGCTACCTCTATACGACACATGCGGTGGCGACTCCCGAAGCTTATCGCCTTGCTATGCACATTCCCAGCAGACAATAATGCTGCAACAATAATGGAAACTTACAAGGGGAGGTAATTATTAAAGAAAAGGGCGTTCAAATCTAATTCAATTGTGGATTGGAACTCTTATAAACATGTACGTAATACAGTGAATAATCTAAAACAAACATGCTAACGAACTATTTTTTAATACTCTTGACATCTCCCTACAAGAAGCAAAGCATAATAACCCTACATTATATTGGAAAAAGGTTAAAATACTAATTAAACATAATAACAATAGTTGTAATCGGTTCCCACATTAATTATTGAAAATACCGGAAATGAAAGTTATTATACAGCCGATATTGAAAAGGCTACCTGTTTAATTGAATATTTCCTATCTGTTTCAAGAATTGATGAGGCATCTGCACAATTACCACCCATTGATTGCAAAACAAATTCAATATTACCTAACTTTATAATTACTGCTCAGGAAATAAACGACATTCTTTGTTCACTTATGCTGAACAAGACCAGATGAAATAAGTCACCGAATGCTAAAGGAAACACGCGAATTAGTAAATAGTCCTCTATGTATTTTATTTAATAGGTCAATTCGTGATGGAGTATTTCCAAACGCATCGCAAAGGTTATGCCCCTTTTTCAAAAAGGTAGTAGGAATACCCCATCTAATAATAGACCAATTTCTTTAATTAGTTGTGTCGGTAAAGTCATGGAAAAAATAATACTTAAACATATTTATAATCACTTGTATTCCAACAATTTTATATATTCTTATTTAACCGGACATTCAACCGTATATCAATTGTTAGAAATGTATCATCAAGTCTGTGAATCTTTCGACAACAAACATTCAACATGTATAATTGTCTGTGATATATCTAAGGCTTTTGACAGAGTATGGCACCATGGTCTCTTGTTTAAACTTAAACAATATGGAATCAACAATGAACTTCTTCAATGGCTAAATGAATATCTGTCCAATCGGAAACAGTCCGTCTTTGTAGGATCCGAACGTTCTAATATATGTAATATCACTGCTTGTGTCCCCCAAGGACCCCTGTTATTTCTTGTTTACGTTAACAATATAGCTGATTAGTGTAACAAGACTTTTCGCAGAAGATAGTTCACTTGCCGTTTCGTCTAACGATATGAATTATATTGAAACTTCACTGAAGAATAATCTCAGAAACATCAACCAATGGTCAAAGCAGTGGCTCGCCAATTTTAATCCTAATATGTTAGTCTCATTATATCGCACTGATAAACCAACTCTTTACTTTAATGACGTTCCGTTGATTTTGTCGACACTCACACACATTTAGGTATAACATTTTGTCGACACTCACACACATTTAGGTATAACATTTTGTCGACACTCACACACATTTAGGTATAACATTTTGTCGACACTCACACACATTTAGGTATAACATTTTGTCGACACTCACACACATTTAGGTATAACATTTTGTCGACACTCACACTCATTTAGGTATAACATTCTCATCGGATCTTAAATGGCACGAACATATTAACATAACTATTTCATCGTCTAATGTATTAAGTTGAATGCGAGCTCTTAAATTAAAATTAAATATATCAACTCTAAATCAGATTTACATATCTTATATGTGACCTATCTTAGAATACGCATCTGTAGTCTGGGGTGGATGGATGCACAGCATACAAAAACAATTATTAGAACACCAACAATTTGAAGCAGCACGTATAGTTACCGGGTTAAATAGGTCTGATTTATAGAATATATATTAAAAGAAATAGGTTGGGTATTATTATCAGACCGGCGGAAAATTCAAAAACTAGTAATAGTCTAAAAAGCCAAAAACGACATTCTCCCCGAATATTATAAACTATATTTCCCCGAACTATAGCCGAACGTACCGATTATCCCCTCCGAAACAACTACAACTACCGAACCCAACTATATAGTAACTCATTTATACCCTCCCCTACTGCACTATGGAACCAACTTAATACTGACATACGCAAGTCTGCATCTCTAAGTATATCTAATACTAGCTTGAACGAAACGTTTAAAGCACATACGGTACTCAAGCATTTTCTATTACTCCTGGGGCTGGGACAGAGTTGTATGCATTTTTGTGTATAGGGAACAATATAGTTTCGATTTACATTGGAATCACTTGATAGAGACTCCATATCGATGTTATATTGTTTTAAACGTGTTTCACACCAAAAAAAAACTATATTTATAAAAAAAAGAAATGGCCGAGATTTGACCGGTTTGGTTTCTCGACCGGCGGGCAACTTTTGGGGGCATGCTGGGTAAAATCTATTGGGATTTCGTGCGAGAACCCAATTTTTTTTAAAGCCTAGGACCTATACTACCATATAAATGTGGGGTTTCCCCAATACATAAAAATGCATACAACTCGGGCCCAGCCCCAAGAGTATTTAGTAAAATCTAAATTTGTTTATAATATTATGTACTTAAGAAGCTGATATTATACATTTCGATGTACAGTATCTGTTACAATGCGACATTATGTCTGTTGGTATGGTATCAATATGAGCTGTTCTCTCAAGTAGACTTAGCTTTCAATGAGGATAGTTCACTTTAGCGAGTGTATTCATATCAAATAAAGAACTGTAGGGAACACATGCGTTGTGTACAGAGAATAGAGCTTTGATGTGTCTTACTTGATCAATTGCTAATATCGACAGGCTAATCTAACAGAAATATCGCTTTCATCTACAAATCCAATTCATAGATAGTACAAAAACGTCATTTCATGCTAACTGTGAAAGCTTGTACGATACATAATGTCATGTACTACAATCATACACGCGTGGCGATACAGACTGATATGTGCTACAGTCATACACGCGTGACGATACAGACTGATATGTGCTACAGTCATACACGCGTGACGATACAGACTGATATGTGCTACAGTCATACACGCGTGACGATACAGACTGATATGTGCTACAGTCATACACGCGTGACGATACAGACTGATATGTGCTACAGTCATACACGCGTGACGATACAGACTGATATGTGCTACAGTCATACACGCGTGACGATACAGACTGATATGTGCTACAGTCATACACGCGTGACGATACAGACTGATATGTGCTACAGTCATACACGCGTGACGATACAGACTGATATGTGCTACAGTCATACACGCGTGACGATACAGACTGATATGTGCTACAGTCATACACGCGTGGCGATACAGACTGACATGTACCACACACACACACACACACACACACACACACTTTACATTGGTTTATGCAAGCGTGGACTCACGGATCATTTCAAATGTCGGAAGCTTATACGGTCCGGAATCATTATTTATAGGGAGAAGAACTGTTTCTTTTCATTCTAATCCCATTCAGTCTATTGCTGTTAATTTATATGTTTATTTCCTTGTATGTAACATTACAACAATCTTGACTTTTCGTTTAATTTTTATATTCGTTTTCTCTTTTGTTTCAATCTATTTTCAATTGTCAACATGCATCATTTACTTTAATCGAAATATATAGTTACATTGCCCGCGCAGGTTTATAATGTTTGGAAGACTTGTGGCCAAACCATGTGTATTATCATAATATTATTATAGCATTATTATAACAATCATTATGCAAGTACATATGAAATTCGCCTTATTAACGATTATCGTGTTTGCAGAAACAATATATCATGGTAAGTCAGGTGTAAATTGTGTATATCATTGGTATAATGCTTTATTGCACTCAAGTACATGACAACATGAGGATACATTTCATATGAAATAAACACGAGGCTCATTTCGGAGCACACTAAGCAATGGTATAAGGAAATATGGTATATCAAATACATATACATTAACACATGTATCTACCTGTCACGCTATATTGTGGGTCACGATACTATCAGTGATATTAAATTGTACTCATATATTTATATACTGCTGGTGTTCCACAACGCCCCGCCCTTGGTCCCCTGTTATTTCTTGTGTATGTTAACGATATAGAAGATTATCTATTAAGTGTAACTAGACCTTTCGTAGACGATATTTCACTTGCCGTTTCATCTGACGATATGACTTATATTGAAACTACATTGCACCACGATCTCAGAAACATTAACGAATGGTCTAAGCAGTTACTCGTAAATGTTAACCCCAACAACACTGAAGTTATGCTATTCTCATCAAACCAGACTGTTAAACCTACTGTTTATGGCTGTCCGATTAGCACAGTGGTTAGCGCACTCGCTTCTCACCAATGCGACCCGGGTTCGATCCTCGGACCGGGAAGTATTTGAGATGGTACGATGGTAGCCAGATCGGACAGGTGGGTTTTCTCCGGGTGCTCCGGTTTCCACCCACACGAATGACCACATTTATGCTTTCAACCGCGCCAACGAGAGTGATTAATATATGTTGTTGGAACTTGCTTTGCAGTCGTTGTATAATAAATAAAGTTAAAAAACCACAACAAAACCTACTCTTTACTTCAACGATATTCCACTTGGTTGTGTCGGTCACAACAAACATTAAGGTTTAACATATTCATCGGACCTTAAATTGCATGGATGTCGATAACATTTCTTTTTCGGCGTCTAAAGTACTAAGCTCAATACGAGTTCTTAAATTTACATGAGACATATTTTGGAATATGCATCTGTAGTCTGGAATGGATGCACGGCATATGAACAACAATCATTGCAATAACTACAATTTGAAGCAGCACGTCACCGGGTAAACTGGGTATCATTATCAGACCGACGGAAAATACAAAAACAACTTGTAATAGTTTACAAAGCAAAAAACAGCATTCTTATAATTTATCAAGCAATCAAATCGTTTTAAATGAGTACTTTATATTACTTTCACGCTTAAGATAATAGATTTAGCAATTCCCTAAACCATAATCCTTTATTGTTGTCACTTTTGCTTGATCCCTGGTCTCGGGGTGCACATCTTCAGAAACAGGACAGTGGATTATGCAGACTAGTACCTTTCTTTGGAAAAGTCAAAGACTAATACTACGTATAATATTTGTACATGTTTAAACGTTTGATTGCGTAATAACGCATCTTTCATTATGTAGTGTTCAAATCGTTTCTATGGGGAGGGCCAATCACTAATGTTGTCAGAACTTGTGGCCCAACCACCCATTTGCTAATTATGTATCGGTCATACGATTGTTCTTGTTATATACCTTTATATAGAGCAATACAATATTATCAAATCAAATACTTATATACTATGAAGATCCCGATACTATGAAATGTCATGCCACGTGCCCTTATTATTTCCAGTTGTAAACTTTAAGAAAGGGGCATGCTGCCCCTATTATTTCCTAGCTTAGTCTGATAGTATTCTTATTTGAACTCCAAGCTGACGGCCTAAGCGAATCATTACCTAGTTCAATTAGTGCATTCTTCAGAAATATGTGACAATATACGTGTATTATGCAACTCATTTCATTGAAGAAACATATTAGCATATACATGAAAATAGAGCTGCGTTATGCAATGGACACTGTTTAAAAATATATATAGTTTTAACAACTTAATATATTAATCACCACAGTACTATATTTGCAGGCACTATTGGGTTACACAGTCAAAATGGCATTCTGAGGTTCAACTTGCCTCCATGGAACACTCGCCGTACAAGCAGGTCCAACTTGCCTCCGTGGAACACTCGCCGTACAAGCAGGTCCAACTTGCCTCCGTGGAACACTCGCCGTACAAGCAGGTTCAACTTGCCTCCGTGGAACACTCGCCGTACAAGCAGGTCCAACTTGCCTCCGTGGAACACTCGCCGTACAAGCCAGACCGATGGTGGTATAGCATCATTAGGAAATACACCAGGAGATTCACCAGGAATGAGGTCTCTCTCCGCCGTGCCGTAGATTCACCAGGAATGAGGTCTCTCTCCGCCGTGCCGTATATTCACCAGGAATGAGGTCTCTCTCCGCCGTGCCGTAGATTCACCAGGAGTGAGGTCTCTCTCCATCATGCCGTAGATTCACTAGGAATGAGGTCTCTCTCCGCCATGCCGTAGATTCACCAGGAATGAGGTCTCTCTCCGCTGTGCCGTAGATTCACCAGGAATGAGGTATCGGAAGCTATTTTGCTTGTTGGTTTTTGGAGTTTAAAGTCGCACCAACAGCTTAGATCGGAATTTATATAAATGTGCATATAAACGCAATTTACAATAGTATAATGTAAATTTGTTTATAATTTCTACAATGCTTAAAGAGTAATAACTACTGTTCGCACAGGGTGTCAGTATTGATGTCGTGTATAATACACGTAGTAAGAGTTATGTACTACAGTAGAATGCTGTCATTGATATGTTGTGTATACTATAAATAGTACATGGGTTGTGTACAACAGTAGAGTGCTGTATTTGATATGTTGTATATAATATAGGTAGTACCTGGGTTGTGTACTGCGGTCGTCTGCAGAGTTCTGTCATTGACATGTTGTGTATAATATGAGTAGTACATATGTTATGTACTGCAGTAGAATGCTATATTTGATATGTTGTGTATAATACAGATAGTACATGGGGTATGTACTAATCTAAGAGTCCTGTTACTTACACCACTTGGTCACATGACAATTAGGAATTATCTGCAATTCCATGATTTAAACCCCGGTGGTTCGAGATAGGAATCCTCTTAAATTTGGGTATTAGCCTCAAGTCAGTATGTGACATTTACACCAATCATCGTGTACACACGTCAATCTGACCTATTGCAAACTTAATGCTGAATGACTACGAGTAGCACCATGTGCTACAGCGTCTATGTTATGTTAGTATATGTAAACGTACCAATATGTTTATCTATACCAGTCTGCAACGTGTTTACATGCTTGTACCTTTAATGGTCTGCTGACCTGTACCCATGTGTTTAACAATACTGGTCTGTAACTTGTTCGTTTGGTTTTACAGTACGTATTCTGTAAAGGTTTTCACTTTTCAAATTCCTACTACATCACATGTCCGTATGTCTCTTGGTTGGACGGTTGGTGGATTTTATGTCCAACTTTATGTATTTTGAACATTGTTACGGTGCATTCATTTACACCTTTTGCTTATCAGTTTATCTTGTTTCAAAATAAACCGTCTGTCTCCATATTGGAGACAGACATTTTCATTCCTATTTCAATTGTTTGTGTTCCTTTACAATGGTTGTGGATGTTTGGAATGACGGGTCATTCTAGAAACAACTAATTGGAGGTAGACCTTAACTTTGAATTTACATAAATGAACTTTGAGACATATGTGATGTTGGAGGAAGTATAAATGTATATACAGGGGCATATTTGTGCATAACTGTATATGTATGTGTATAAACTAACGCAACTTACCCGCTTACAATTGCAATGGTACTCATCATGCAATACAAATTATAGCTCCCGTATCCAACACATGTAACATCTAACTGCCACTATTTATTGCAAGTACAATGATTTACATTCCCGCCATGGATATCTGCAGTAGAATATAGCAAAGAATAAACTCACGATATCCATTGCCAATTAGGCTAAAGTAATAGTATAGTACTTCCAAAATACATTAACTTCTCCAATCCATCGCATTTTGAAAGCTTACGAGTATCTTACGTTGTGAATACATAATCCTAATCCACTCCGAGAAACTATGTCCTATACACATTTCAGGATTTTGATTTAATCTATATTTCCATGCCCGGCAGGCTCCATGAGATTAATAAAAATAAATCTCCAAGACATTTCCTTTCCTTCCAAATTAACAAAATTCTTCCAGTAGTTAGCCATTGATCGTGGACGGTGCGATGAAGGCAATGGACGTTATAATAACCGATAAGTGGCAATATTACTTCTATATTGCTTCTGTACTTGCATTGCGTTGTTCGTGTCAACTGTTGATGCTACTCTGTACTATATTGCTTCTGTACTTGCATTGCGTTGTTTGTGTCAACTGTTGATGCTACTATGTACTATATTGCTTCTGTACTTGCATTGCATTGTTTGTGTCAACTGTTGATGCTACTCTGTACTATATTGCTTCTGTACTTGCATTGCGTTGTTTGTGTCAACTGTTGATGCTACTATGTATTATATTGCTGCGGTACTTTCATTGCGTTTTTTGTGGTAACTGTTGATGCTACTATATGCTATTGTTTCGGTTCTGTCATTGTGTTGTTTTTGTCAACTTTTGAGGCAACTATATTTTATTGTTTCGGTACTTTCTTTGCGTTGTTTGTGTCAACTGTTGATGCTACTATATTCTATTGTTTCCACACTTCCACATGCAGTTGGATTCGAACTTACAGCTTTGAGCGGCAGGTTATTCGTGTTATATTACACTGTTCAAAGCATGAACTAAATGTTTAAGCCCAGCTCGCGTAAATATAGATTAACAGAGAGAATCGTATTAGAGGATAATGTATACCTATATTAATAACAGTATTGTGAGTGCATGGACGCGCATATCCTTATTTATTACCGACTTAATTGCTCCGAGTCGGATATTACAGTCATACAGAATGTGTGCGAGCGGGCCTGCACATAGTGTGCTACCTGCATTGACAAACATGATAGTAACTAAATTTGACCAACGCCGTAGCATTGTGACCACTAAGTTAATATATATTCAACATTGAACCGACAGGTATATGATGTGCTGAATGAAAGCATTATACACACAAGTCTTACTAGTTTTTAAAGTCTAATTTAACATCTGACTTTCAGACACGATGATCGTGATAGTGCCATTATTACCGATTCTCTAGATCATCATTTAAACCACCGTATCACGTAACAAGTATCAACAAAAGTCAGTGTGGAGTTGGATGAGGCTCAATGATCTAATCCGTACTGGCACAAAAAGGGAAATACCACTTGACTATAGGAACTAAAATCATATCAGGAATATATCATCAGACATGTTTTGAAGTAGGTTTGAATAATAGAGTAGAACCATTGTCATTCAAATATAATTAAGCATGTATATAGTTATACCCTAAGCGTTATGTAGACATTATACTATATCACCAGATCATGCACACAGATCATGCACGCACGGTGCCAACCGTCCACTACCAATGTACTCCAAACCTGGGGATAGGAACCTTGGGTCTCCTTGACACAATGGATGGGCGTAGCCTGGCCTATGCAAACAGTACTGTAACCTTGGACAGATGTGGAAAAACATAGCATGAGCTTTCTTCGGACATATTCTAAAATGTAATATACTATAATCAGTTTATTTAGTCTGCTATTTTCGGGATGACGTTATATACTTCGGATACATAAGATTAAACAATATGTGTGGACCTCCATCACAATTCACTCAAGGCTAGAAGGATTTTTTCCAAATCCCTACCCTACTTTACACTGCAATGATGACAAACATGCCCACACCTTAGACTGATATGGAGAAGCATTGCCCCTATTCTAGACTGTACTGGTGTAAAACAGACCACCCATGGGGACAGCACAGCCATTGGTAACAACACAAATGCTGTTTTGTAACTGGATTTAATCTTCGTTTTGTTTCATTCTATGACTTATCCACATCAACATTGCAAATAAGGAAGAAATACTATTGGGAGTCAATTGTGTTTATCATAGTTTTGCCGCCATCTTCTACGGGTAGGCAAACATCACTTCCGGGCATAACGCTGGACATTATGAAGGCCCTGATTTGGGTATTTATACAAGGGCAGTCATAACAAAATAATCTCACTATTTGGTATAGAACTTAATCTCTATACTAAGAAGTCGGAGGAAGTAAATGCATCATTCTAACATAAAACTTGGCCATCTTTTTAATCTCCCACCAGAGAACAACAGGCAGTGTTAAGCCTAACATTGGCCTACTATTTATGAATAATACAATACGGTTACGTGGATATATCACCATATGTCAAGACACATGCCTACACTACGGCTTAACATTACAATGATATGAACATTAACAAGTTTTAAACATGAACATATTTAAATTTGGAAACAAACTCTTTAAAAAAAACGGATAGAAAACGCATCAGGAACTATCATTGCTTTAAATAATCATTTTCACATGAATTATTCATTTGTTAAAATCGTCGTGTTACTATTCATTATGGCATTATTTATTTGATTTATAGACTCGGTTTGCTAGAACTTATGGATGTTTTCATTGGTTTATGGACTCGGTTTGCTAGAACTTACGGATGTTTTCATTGGTTTATGGACTCGGTTTGCTAGAACTTACGGATGTTTTCATTGGTTTATGGACTCGGTTTGCTAGAACTTACGGATGTTTTCATTGGTTTATGGACTCGGTTTGCTAGAACTTACGGGTGTTTTCATTGGTTTATGGACTCGGTTTGCTAGAACTTACGGATGTTTTCATTGGTTTATGGACTCGGTCTGCTAGTCCTTACGGATGTTTTCATTGATTTGTTGACTCGGTCTGCTAGTCCTGACGGATGTTTTCATTGATTTATAGACTCGGTTTGCTAGTCCTGACGGATGTTTTCATTGATTTATAGACTCGGTTTGCTAGTCCTTACGGATGTTTTCATTGATTTATAGACTCGGTTTGCTAGAACATACGGATGTTTTCATTGATTTAAAGATTCGGTTTGCTAGAACTTACGGATGTTTTCATTGATTTATAGACTCGGTTTGCTAGTCCTTACGGATGTTTTCATTGATTTATAGACTCGGTTTACTAGTACATGTCAACACGCATATATATGTCACTGATATGATTCATTTAGAAGTCATAAATTAGCAACAAACATATTTACTACAGTCGTGAGAGCGCAGTTGATGCGCGTTCGCTTCAGGTGCGACAAGTCTGGAGTTCGAGCCCCACTGGAGCCGTTACGATTGTGCCCGTAGGCAAGGCATTTAAATTCCCCGTTGCCTCTTCTCTCTCCCTCGTGGCGATGGATTCCATCAGGAATGAGGTATCGATAGTGATTAATATAAGTTGTAAGAACTTGTTGCGCAATCGAGCTAAAATAAATGTGTATAAACTAACACATTTACTGAGAATGGTCCATATAACATTGTAATGATGTAATAATGTTGTCTATGACTCCTAATAAGTAAAATCTACCTCGAGTTATTCTGCGATATACCTACCTTGAACTATGCTGCGCGCGCACCGTGTTTTGGCTATTCCATTTATACAATGCGTGTAAAGTTTTATGAATGAAAGTCACGTGATGTTTGTAAATACTACCATTGGAATTCTCCGGAAGTGACCTATATTTAGAATCAGATTACCTCTTGTCCGTCTTGTTTTTCTGCTAAGTAACGTTTCAGTTACTATTCTGTACAGTTGAGAATGATAGTTTGTATACATTGTCAATAAAAGTGAAATATTTCTATGTTTGTGCAACAAGCATGAATATCGTTAATATTTGTCGGTTTATCTTTATAACTTTTGACTGGCTAGCAATTTTATCCTTATATATAAGTAATATATATATTATTATATATGTTTTCATACAATACATGTCCATATATAGCTATGTACTAAATGGTTAAGCATTATTTTCTAAAGACTAATCGTCAGGTTGTCCGTTACTGCAATTTGTCGGAGGATAGTAATTATAGAGACGCGGTGTCTGTGAAATAACAAGAGCTGATTGGATTATTGATTAGTTTGATTGACAGGCGGCGACTGGTTAATTTCGATGTTGGTCTTATCGGGTGATAAGAAATTCAACATCTTTAATTGGTGTAAATTGTAGAAAAATCTCCTCAATGTTTATTTCGGCGTCTTGTGCATATATAATGCGAATCATCGAACTATATGCGCAACGTCCGGTTTGTCGGAGAGACTAGTTAATAGTTTAACTTAGTCTAATCAAACTTATTTTTGCTGGATTCCGAAACATATTCTTACAACTTATAGTATATCATTCTCGATGCCTAATTCCTGATATAATCCATCGTCACGGTGAGAGATGAGGCAATGAGGAATTTAAATGTCTTGTCTATAATGGTACACTCGTAACGGCCGTGAGAGGCGTCATACACGTATATCCCATGGCAATATTGTACTCTTAGTTTTGGCGAGGGATCTATTGTAGAATGGTTTATAGCACATTGTGGCAAATTGACCACTAATATTCATAGATATTTCGATGCGACATATTTATACATAATATGCTATATCTGAGTTATTATTCTATTATTCTTAGCAATGGTGATATACAAATGTGAGTGTATTCATCTCTCTGTCTGTCGTCTGCGTCAGAGGACTTTGTTTTATCGTTGCAGCTAATGGTCATTGACTAGCGTTGATAGCATATTTTAGATATATAATTTGTTTATTAAATATTACAAATATTATATATATATTCCATATCCATTTAAATTATCGGTGACTCTCATCACGTTATTTATGTTTGTTCACATTTAGGTCAAATTGTATTCCTCAATATGTGCTACACAACGAGCCACACATACACAATTACCAGTCACATACTATATACATATTTAATATCGGTGTGTGTAACGGTACACATTGTTAACCCGATGACAATAATGTCGACCTCGGCTTTGCCGAGATGATATCTTTATTTATTATACCGAACAATCGGTTGTTCTGGCGTTATGTTATTTGGCATTCCTGCCATGTTCTCGTGACAAAGATACAGTACAGCAACCTTGACCTTGATGTATAATCTTTAGCAAAAACAGGTAGTGTACCCTACATTACTTACAGCTAAATGATGTAAGAACTATTTTGACTGATACAATAAGTATCGATAGTCTACACATTTTCCCACAAACTATTCTTCGAGACTACATGAAAACAAGATGGTGGCATAACAAATAGTCCGAGTAGCGTGATTTTGTTCCGAATGAGGCTATTCAGAGACGAGATATTGCCATGAAACAATGAAAACTATCGCCCGCTCGGGAATAGCAAATATTGCATGGGGTAGTCAAACAATAAGTGTGTTTGTTTGACTGGTACAATTGCAATCTTTATTATTGCCTCATATATGTACATATACAAGTAATAAAACAAAACATGAGCGACATACATGTATAATAGTATGTATCCATTCAGTAATATAGAATTACATTTGTTACATAAAGTTTATTTATTTTTTACAACGATTGCGGAACAAGTTTTAACAACTTATATTAATCACGCTCTTGGCGGATGAAAGCGTAAATGTGGTCATTCGTGTGGGAGGAAACCGGAGTACCCGGAGTACCCAGAGAAAACCCACTTGTCCGATCTGGCGAACACCGTACCAGCTCACATACTTCCCGGTCCGAGGATCGACCCCGGGTTGCATTGGTGAGAAGCGAGCGTGCTAACCACTGCGCCAATCGGACAGTCGCCGTGTAATTGAATTACATGAAACCTAGGTGCATGCACTTATATTAGACATTTTGATACAAGGGCACACACATGACAATTCATCATCATATTTTGCTCAGCCCTCGCAGTAGTCTCGTTTAATATCTGCCAAACCCGGAAGTAAACTAACTATCGATGTGCGTGCTATCGACACATACACACAACAGAACACCTATTGGCGATACGAGCAGCACAACTAACTGTAGCAGTGAACTCATTTATCCTCGTTATCTTCTCTAATGACAATACAGTTTACTGAGCTAATCGTTCACGAATCCATTATAGAAAGCAAGGAACAGTCAAGAGGGAGAGCGCCAAAACGAATTATTGTAAATAATGGCGCACGCATTTCTAAGAAACAAGTTCGTCTCGAGTAGTGATGTAAATGTAGGGCAATTAATGTCAGCATTGATAACAGTATGGAGAGCATCGAACTGTCTTGTTGGAATAGACAGGTTTACAGACTAAGGAATATTTTATTTGTCATCATGTCTGCTATGCAATGCTAGACACGGCTATTAAGGTTGGTCGCCTGGAAATGTTACACGCGATGTTGTAAATAGCGGGAAGCTGAGGCAAGATGCTAAATTGGTATCAGACATTAACACATTTTATATATTGATACAAGGGAAAAGAAATCCGAATGAGTTACTTCCACAATGGATTGGGCCGTGATCTAATTATTGCGCAACACATGTTAATGTTTTTCCATACATTACATATATACGTGGACAACAATTAGAAATTAAATTAATTAGTATTGCTCAACACATGTGGGAATTCCAACGCTATAAACTCCTCGTTCAAGCTTAAAGCAACATTACATCACAATAAGCAAACAAATGCATTGTTCACGAATAAATGCATTGCTACTACAAATTCTTCCGAATACATTGAATTTCGAACACTAACATTGAATCAATAAACTGTGCTTGTGTGGTCTACAAACTCTCAAATTTGAAAGTAGGATTTTATATAATGGTCCTCCATGATCCTGGATTTACGTTTATTTGTCATCGGAGTCAATACTAAACTGTCGTTTAACTAAAATTAGTCTACAAAAAAATATGCATAGGCACAAATGTGAGATAACGGTAAATATATACCATAACGTGTGTTCTTCAGGATACACGCGCTATATTATGCATGTATGTCGATCCTATTTACAGTATTTTGTTATGTCAACAAACCATGTATACGACGCTTGTTTAATAGTTGAAATACTCATTTTTTTAGGTAAATATTTGGAAAAATATTGTAGCATATAATAGGAAATTACATTCCTACGCCTACGGAGCGGGAGGTCTAAGGTTCGAATCTCGTCAGGGGTTCGTTCTGATATGGCCGGTTGGTGAGCCGCCAGCAAGTTAAATAATGGTTACCGATTGCCTACCAGCCTGGCGCCTGGCATACAAGCATATGATTCGGGAAGTACTGATGTTCATAAAAAGAGGTGTCTCATAAGTCAGAAATGACTGGCCCTTTAAATAGGGGTGACACTATAATAAACAAACACTTTACTTTACTTTAGCAATGTGCGTTTTCACTGATGTAGTGTCGCTTTAAATACTATTTTCTCAAGTGTCACACTTCCTGAGTACGACGTTCAAGTCTAAAGCTATTGGTACCATTGTTGACGTTTTTGTTTTAATAATTAATGTTGTTCAGAGAAGATTACTACATTATTGCATTCACACAATATCGAGCTATAAAGCTAGTCCATCCCATCTTGCCTATTTCTTTTAAAAGTTTTTGTTTCAAGTCCGGAATTTAAAATGAGTTAAATACTCAGCTGTTGGCAGGATGTTAGCTTTAAACTGGAAGTTCGGTCTTTATTGGAAAACTGCATTTGGCAAATTCATTATTGTTAGAATTGAACAAGCTAGCATGCATGATTTTGATTAACCATAAAATCCGTTCTGGCTACGAAATCAAGCATTTGTTTATGATTTTATTTTAACTATTTGAATAAAACATGAATATATTTATAACTCATTTATGATAAATAATGGCAAATTGTTTTATATAGAAGAAATCAAATCCTATCCAACAGGAGACGGTTCTCGTCAGACAGTAACGCATAGTTGGCATCTCCCTCAATCGCCCATCAGCGAGTATTTTGTGGTAATCTTGTGGGCGTTTGTAATTCTTCTTACACTTACTTGATGTGAACTCATTTATATCTATTGTAAGTCAATGTTCGATACCAAACGTTTCCGTGGCGTATGTCAACATTTGTTAACAAATAAATAGAAAATCATAAAGAAATAATCAAATGCACCGGTAAATCAGCATTGCTTACGTTTGAGAATAGCAGATGGCAATTAGGAAATGTCTTTTATCGGTAAAGGTATCCCAAAGATACATGCATGTATCTGTAATATATCTTGGGGTTGTATTCCTAAATTAAAATTGATGTTATTCAACGGTTAGCATTTTTAACTCTTATATTTGCTTAACTTTATTATTATTCCTCATCGTTAGGAACCGGTATTATTGATTTTGACTGTTTGTGTTTGTCTGTGTCATTGGGGAATGGTTGTGGTTGGTTGTGGTTGTGGTTGAAATTGATGAACATTATGGAGATATAGAGGGTTCGGCCATGAGGAAGTAAGTCGAGATTGGAAGAAATCGGTCCATGCATGTGGTCCTGTTGGTCAGCGGGTATTTGCATCTCGCCGAGTGTTATTCTCTAGTTAACTTTGAATTTCTCAAACAATTGTGAAAGTCGCAGTATTGGAATCAATAATGATGCCAACTGCATAACGGTAACATAACCAATTAATTATGGAAGTCGCTATAGCGCAGTGGTATTGCGTTCGATTAATGTGTGAAAGGACAACAGTTCGCGTCCAACTGTAGCCAATAGTAGTAGTATATCTTTATTTTCGTCTCATCAATGTATAATACAATATTACGGACATGTGTAAAATAAATTATCACTATAAAATAAACATTGCCATTCTGGAAGAATTATAAGAGACGTTATAATAATGCTTCTAGATACACATACATTATATCACAATTAGTATTTTAAGATAGACTCTATCATTTATAACTATAACTATGTACATATCTAAAACAGATAAATCTATATGAACGTTGCTAATCTCCTTATTAAAAAAAACTGCACTAAAACTAGGTAGGGGTAAGACTCTGAATTATCAATATAGGCACTAACGTCACTTGTTAAAAAAATAGTTTAGAAGACCAGGTATAACACTTGATCAGATCAATGGTGACTTGATTAGCAGCATCCATATAGCGGTGATAAAAATCATTTCAAAATTAAAAAGAGCATGACATTATTTACACATCTAGTTTTTAAGATATTAAAACAGGTTTTGGCACTATGCCTTATCATTTCCTGGTTGGACATTAAGAATACAAACTTTTCATGTGCAATGAAACAATCAAAATGTGTATCAATACGAGTTGTTTGTAACACACGACCAGCTCTTATATCATTATACAGACAGCAAGCCAGCAAAGCAT
Organism: Archivesica marissinica; assembly: GCA_014843695.1. Classification (NCBI taxonomy): domain Eukaryota; kingdom Metazoa; phylum Mollusca; class Bivalvia; order Venerida; family Vesicomyidae; genus Archivesica; species Archivesica marissinica. The sequence goes on from CM026401.1 coordinate 27,312,164, forward strand.
GTGTTTCAGTTTCAATAGAAGTTTTACAATATGAACACAATCTATTTTCAATGGGAATATTCTCATACCTCCCAGTCTCTAACCTAAGAGGTGCGTCTTCAATCACCATCACGACGATCTGGAATGAGGTATCGAGAAGGATTAATATAATGTTGTAAGAACATGATTCGTAATCGAGCTAAAATAAATTGTTAAACATACGGCTTTCCTGTCGCTATTTATTTACATGTTCGCCACCAATCCCAACGATGTACACTATGAGAGTAAATGCTCGCCTTTAATCCCCGTGGTATACACTATGCGAGTACATGCTCGCCACTAATCATCGTGATATACACTATGAGTGTACATGCTCGCCACCAATCCCCACGATGTACTCTATGAGAGTACATGCTCGCCACTAATCCCACTGATATACACTATGAGAGTACATGCTCGCCACCAATCCCCACGATGTACGTTATGAGAGTACATGCCTGCCACCAATCCCGCGATGTACACTATGAGAGTACATGCTCGCCACTAATCCCCACGATGTACACTATGAGATCACATGCTCGCCACTAATCCCCGTGATATACACTATGAGTGTACATGCTCGCCACTAATTCCCACGATGTACACTATGAGAGTACATGCTCGCCACCAATCCCCACGATGTACACTATGAGAGTACATGCTCGCCACCAATCACCATGATGTACACTATGAGAGTACATGCTCGCCACTAATCCCCGTGACATACACTATGAGAGTACATGCTCGCCACCAATCCCCACGATGTAAACTATGAGAGTACATGCTCGCCACCAATTACCATGATGTACACTATGAGAGTACATGCTCGCCACTAATCCCCGTGACATACACTATGAGATCACATGCTCGCCACCAATCCCCGTGATATACACTATGAGAGTACATGTTCGCCACTAATCCCCGTGACATACACTATGAGATCACATGCTCGCCACCAATCCCCGTGATATACACTATGAGAGTACATGCTCGCCACCAATCCCCTAAATGTACACTATGAGAGTACATGCTCACCAATAATCCCCGTGATATACACTATGAGATCACATGCTCGCCACCAATCCCCACGATGTACACTATGAGAGTACATGCTCGCCAATAATCCCCGTGATATACACTATGAGATCACATGCTCGCCACTAATCCCCGTATTATACACTATGAGAGTACATGCTCGCCACTAATCCCCGTAATATACACTATGATAGTACATGCTCGCCACTAATCCCCGTGATATACACTATGAGATCACATGCTCGCCACTAATCCCCGTGATATACACTATGAGAGTACATGCTCGCCACTAATCCCCGTGATATACACTATGAGAGTACATGTTCGCCACCAATCCCCACGATGTACACTATGAGAGTACATGCTCGCCAATAATCCCCGTGATGTACACTATGCGAGTACATGATCGCCACCATTCCCCACGATGTACACTATGAGAGTACATGCTCGCCAATAATCCCCGTGATATACACTATGAGAGTACATGCTCGCCACTAATCCCCGTGACATACACTATGAGATCACATGCTCGCCACCAATCCCCGTGATATACACTATGAGAGTACATGCTCGCCAATAATCCCCGTGATGTACACTATGAGAGTACATGCTCGCCACTAATCCCCGTGACATACACTATGAGAGTACATGCTCGCCACCAATCCCCACGATGTACACTATGAGAGTACATGCTCGCCAATAATCCCTGTGATATACACTATGAGAGTACATGCTCGCCACTAATCCCCGTGACATACACTATGAGAGTACATGCTCGCCAATAATCCCCGTGATATACACTATGATAGTACATGCTCGCCAATAATGCCCGAGATATACACTATTAGAGCACATGCTCGCCATTAATCCCCGATATATACACTATGAGAGTACATGCTAGCCATTAATCCCCACGATGTACACTATGAGAGTACATGCTCGCCATTAATCCCCACGATATACACTATGATAGTACATGCTCGCCATTAATCCCCACGATGTACACTATGAGAGTACATGCTCGCCATTAATCCCCACGATGTACACTATGAGAGTACATGCTCGCCACTAATCCCCGTGATATACACTATGATAGTACATGCTCGCCACCAATCCCCACGATGTACACTATGAGAGTACATGCTCGCCATTAATCCCCACGATATACACTATGAGAGTACATGCTCGCCATTAATCCCCACGATGTACACTATGAGAGTACATGTTCGCCACCAATCCCCGTGATATACACTATGAGAGCACATGCTCGCCACTAATCTCTGTGACATACACTATGATAGTACATGCTCGCCAATAATCCCCGAGATATACACTATGAGAGCACATGCTCGCCAATAATTCCCGAGATATACACTATGAGAGTACATGCTAGCCATTAATCCCCACGATATACACTATGAGAGTACATGCTCGCCATTAATCCCCACGATGTACACTATGAGAGTACATGCTCGCCATTAATCCCCACGATGTACACTATGACAATACATGCTCGCCACTAATCCCCGTGATATACACTATGATAGTACATGCTCGCCACCAATCCCCACGATGTACACTATGAGCGTACATGCTCGCCATTTATCCCCACGATATACACTATGAGAGTACATGCTCGCCATTAATCCCCACGATATACACTATGAGAATACATGCTCGCCACTAATCCCCACGATGTACACTATGAAAGTACATGCTCGCCACCACTGCCCACGATGTACACTATGAGAGTACATGCTCGCAATCAATCCCTATGATGTACACTATGAGAGTACATGCTCGCCACTAATCCCCGTGATATACACTATGAGAGTACATGCTCGCAACTAATCCCCACGATGTACACTATGAGAGTACATGCTCGCCAATAATCCCTGTGATATACACTATGAGAGTACATGCTCGCCACTAATCCCCGTGACATACACTATGAGAGTACATGCTCGCCAATAATCCCCGTGATATACACTATGATAGTACATGCTCGCCAATAATCCCGAGATATACACTATTAGAGCACATGCTCGCCATTAATCCCCGATATATACACTATGAGAGTACATGCTAGCCATTAATCCCCACGATGTACACTATGAGAGTACATGCTCGCCATTAATCCCACGATATACACTATGATAGTACATGCTCGCCATTAATCCCACGATGTACACTATGAGAGTACATGCTCGCCATTAATCCCCACGATGTACACTATGAGAGTACATGCTCGCCACTAATCCCCGTGATATACACTATGATAGTACATGCTCGCCACCAATCCCCACGATGTACACTATGAGAGTACATGCTCGCCATTAATCCCCACGATATACACTATGAGAGTACATGCTCGCCATTAATCCCCACGATGTACACTATGAGAGTACATGTTCGCCACCAATCCCCGTGATATACACTATGAGAGCACATGCTCGCCACTAATCTCTGTGACATACACTATGATAGTACATGCTCGCCAATAATCCCCGAGATATACACTATGAGAGCACATGCTCGCCAATAATTCCCGAGATATACACTATGAGAGTACATGCTAGCCATTAATCCCCACGATATACACTATGAGAGTACATGCTCGCCATTAATCCCCACGATGTACACTATGAGAGTACATGCTCGCCATTAATCCCCACGATGTACACTATGACAATACATGCTCGCCACTAATCCCCGTGATATACACTATGATAGTACATGCTCGCCACCAATCCCCACGATGTACACTATGAGCGTACATGCTCGCCATTTATCCCCACGATATACACTATGAGAGTACATGCTCGCCATTAATCCCCACGATATACACTATGAGAATACATGCTCGCCACTAATCCCCACGATGTACACTATGAAAGTACATGCTCGCCACCACTGCCCACGATGTACACTATGAGAGTACATGCTCGCAATCAATCCCTATGATGTACACTATGAGAGTACATGCTCGCCACTAATCCCCGTGATATACACTATGAGAGTACATGCTCGCAACTAATCCCCACGATGTACACTATGAGAGTACATGCTCGCCACCAATCCCCACGATGTACACTATGAGAGTACATGCTCGCCACCAATCCCCACGATGTACACTATGAGAGTACATGCTCGCCACCAATCCCCATGATGTACACTATGAGAGTACATGCTCGCCACTAATCCCCGTGATATAAACTATTAGATCACATGCTCGCCACCAATCCCCACGATGTACACTATGATAGTACATGCTCGCCACTAATCCCCGTGATATACACTATTCGATCACATGCTCGCCACCAATCCCCACGATGTACACTATGAGAGTACATGCTCGCCAACAATCCCCAAGATGTACACTATGAGAGCACATGCTCTCCACTAATCCCCACGATATACACTATGAGAGCACATGCTCGCCATTAATCCCCGTGATATACACAATGAGAGTACATGCTCACCACTAATCCCCGTGATGTACACTATAACAATACATGCTCGCCACTAATCCCCGTGATGTACACTATGAGAGTACATGCTCGTCACTAATCCCCGTGATATACACTATGAGAGTACAAGCTCGCCACAAATCGCCCACGATGTACACTATGAGAGTACATGCTCACCACCAATCCCTGCGATGTACACTATGAGAGTACATGCTCGCCACTAATCCCCACGATGCACACTATGAGAGTACATGCTCGCCATTAATCCCCACGATGTACACTATGAGAGTACAGGCTCGCCACTAATCCCCTCGATGCACACTATGAGAGTACATGTTCGCAACTAATCCCCACGATGTACACTATGAGATTACATGCTCGCCACTAATCCCCACGATGTACACTGTGAGAGTACATGCTCGCCACCAATCCCCACGATGCATACTATGATAGTACATGCTCGCCACCAATCCCCACGATGTACACTATGAGAGTACATGCTCGCCACCAATCCCACGATGTACATTATGAGAGTACATGCTCGCCACCAATCCCCACGATGTACACAATGAGAGTTCATGCTCGCAACTAATCCCCACGATGCACACTATGATAGTAACAATCCCCACGATGCACACTATGAGAGTACATGCTCGCCACCAATCCCCACGATGTGCACTATGAGAGTACATGCTCGCCATTAATCCCCACGATATACACTATGAGAGTACATGCTCGCCATTAATCCCCACGATGTACACTATGAGAGTACATGATCGCCACCAATCCCCGTGATATACACTATGAGAGCACATGCTCGCCACTAATCCCCGTGACATACACTATGAGAGTACATGATCGCCACTAATCCCCACGATGTACACTATGAGAGTACATGCTCGCCACTAATCCCCACGATGTACACTATGAGAGTACATGCTCGCAACCAATCCCCACGATGTACACTATGATAGTACATGCTCGCCACCAATCCCCACGATGTACACTATGAGAGTACATGCTCGTCACCAATCCCCACGATGTACACTATGAGAGTACATGCTCGCCACCAATCCCCATGATGTACACTATGAGAGTACATGCTCGCCACCAATCTCCATGATGTACACTATGAGAGTACATGCTCGCCATTAATCCCCGTGATATACACTATGAGATCACATGCTCGCCACCAATCCCCACGATGTACACTATGAGAGTACATGCTCGCCAACAATCCCCACGATGTACACTATCAGAGCACATGCTCGCCACTAATCCCCGTGATATACACTATGAGAGTACATGCTCGCCAATAATCCCCACGATGTACACTATGAGAGTACATGCTCGCCACTAATCCCCCTGATATACACTATGAGAGTACATGCTCGCCAACAATCCCCATGATGTACACTATGAGAGTACATGCTCGCCAATAATCCACGTGATGCACACTTTGAGAGTACATGCTCTCCACTAATCCCCACGATATACACTATGAAAGCACATGCTCGCCATTAATCCCCGTGAGGTACACTATGAGAGTACATGCTAGCCACTAATCCCCGTGATATACACTATGAGAATACATGCTCGCCACTAATCCCCGTGATGTACACTACGAGAGTACATGCTCGTCAATAATCCCCGTGATGTACACTATGAGTGTACATGCTCGCCACTAATCCCCGTGATATACACTATGAGAGTACAAGCTCGCCACAAATCCCCACGATGTACACTATGAGAGTACATGTTCGCAACTAATCCCCACGATGTACACTATGATATTACATGCTCGCCACTAATCCCCACGATGTACACTGTGAGAGTACATGCTCGCCACTAATCCCCACGATGCATACTATGATAGTACATGCTCGCCACCAATCACCACGATGTACACTGTGAGAGTATATGCTCTCCACCAATCCCCACGATGTACACTATGAGAGTACATGCTCGCCACCAATCCCCACGATGCACATTATGAGAGCACATGCTCGCCACTAATTCCCACGATGCACACTATGAGAGCACATGCTCGCCTCCAATCCCACGATGCACAATATGAGAGTATATACTCGCCACCAATCCCCACGATGCACACTATGAGAGTACATGATCTCCACCAATCCCAACGATGTACAATATGAGAGTACATGCTCGCCCCCAATCCCACGATGTACACTATGAGAGTACATGCTCGCCACCAATCCCCACGATGTACACTATGAGAGTACATGCTCGCCACTAATCCCCACGATGCACACTATGAGAGTACATGCTCGCCCCCAATCCCCACGATGTACACTATGAGAGTACCTGCTCGCCACCAATCCCCACGATGTACAATATGAGAGTACATGCACTCCACCAATCCCCATGCTGTATACTGTGAGAGTACATGCTCACCACCAATCCCCGCGATGTACACTATAAGAGTACATGCTCGCCACCATTCCCCATGATGTACACTATGAGAGTACATGTTCGCCACCAATCCCCACGATGTACACCATGAGAGTACATGCTCGCCACCAATCCCCACGATGTACATTATGAGAGTACATGCACTCCACCAATCGCCATGATGTACACTATGAGAGTACATGCTCGCCACCAATCCCCACGATGTACATTATGAGAGTCCATGCACTACACCAACCCCCACGATGTACACTATGAGAGTACATGCACTCCACCAATCCCCACGATGTACATTATGAGAGTACATGCACTCCACCAACCCCCACGATGTACACTATGATAGTACCAATCCCCACGATGCACACTATGAGAGTACATGCTCGCCCCCAATCCCACGATGTACACTATGAGAGTACATGCTCGCCACCAATCCCCACGATGTACACTATGAGAGTACATGCTCGCCACCAATCCCCACGTTGTAAACTATGAGAGTACATGCTCGCCAATAATCCCCACGATGCACACTATGAGAGTACATGCTCGACAACAATCCCCACGATGTACACTATGAAAGTACATGCTCGCCATTAATCCCCACGATGTACACTATGAGAGTACATGCTCGCCACTAATCCCCTCGATGCACACTATGAGAGTACATGTTCGCAACTAATCCCCACGATGTACACTATGAGATTACATGCTCGCCACTAATCCCAACGATGTACACTATGAGATTACATGCTTGCCACTAATCCCCACGATGCACATTATGAGAGCACATGCTCTCCACCAATCCACACGATGTACACTATGAGAGTACATGCTCGCCACCAATCCCCACGATGTACACTATGAGAATACATGCCTGCCACTAATCCCCACGATGCACACTATGATAGTACATGCTCGCCACCAATCTCCACGATGCACACTATGAGAGCACAGGCTCGCCACCAATCCCCACGATGCACACTATGAGAGTACATGCTCGACAACAATCCCCACGATGTACACTATGAAAGTACATGCTCGCCATTAATCCCCACGATGTACACTATGAGAGTACATGCTCGCCACTAATCCCCTCGATGCACACTATGAGAGTACATGTTCGCAACTAATCCCCACGATGTACACTATGAGATTACATGCTCGCCACTAATCCCAACGATGTACACTATGAGATTACATGCTTGCCACTAATCCCCACGATGCACATTATGAGAGCACATGCTCTCCACCAATCCACACGATGTACACTATGAGAGTACATGCTCGCCACCAATCCCCACGATGTACACTATGAGAATACATGCCTGCCACTAATCCCCACGATGCACACTATGATAGTACATGCTCGCCACCAATCTCCACGATGCACACTATGAGAGCACAGGCTCGCCACCAATCCCCACGATGCACAATATGAGAGTACATTCTCGCCACCTATCCCCACGATGCACAGTATGAGAGTACATGCTCGCCACCAATCCCCACGATGCACAGTATGAGAGTACATGCTCGCCACCAATCCCCACGATGCACAATATGAGAGTACATTCTCGCCACCAATCCCCACGATGCACAGTATGAGAGTACAGGCTCGCCTCCAATCCCCACGATGCACAGTATGAGAGTACATGCTCGCCACCAATCCCCACGATGTACACTATGAGAGTACATGCACTCCACCAATCCCCATGATGTACACTATGAGAGTACATGCTCGCCACCAATCCCCATGATGTACACTATGAGAGTACATGCTCGCCACCAATCCCCACGATGTACATTATGAGAGTACATGCACTCCACCAATCCACATGATGTACACTATGAGAGTACATGCTCGCCACCAATCCCCACAATGTACATTATGAGAGTTCATGCACTCCACCAACCCCAACGATGTACACTATGAGAGTACATACACTCCACCAACCCCCACGATGTACACTATGATAGTACCAATCCCCACGATGCACACTATGAGAGTACATGCTCGCCCCCAATCCCACGATGTACACTATGAGAGTACATGCTCGCCACCAATCCCCACGATGTACACTATGAGAGTACATGCTCGCCACTAATCCCCACGATGCACACTATGATAGTACCAATCCCCACGATGCACACTATGATAGTACATGCTTGCCACCAATCCCCACGATGTACACTATGAGAGTACCTGCTCGCCACCAATCCCCACGATGTACACTATGAGAGTACATGCTCGCCCTAATCCCACGATATACACTATGTGAGTACATGCTCGCCACTAATCCCCACGATGCACACTATGAGAGTACATGCTCGCCATTAATCCCCACGATGTACACTATGAGAGTACATGCTCGCCACTAATCCCCTCGATGTACACTATGAGAGTACATGTTCGCAACTAATCCCCACGATGTACACTATGAGATTACATGCTCACCACTAATCCCCACGATGTACACTGTGAGAGTACATGCTCGCCACTAATCCCCACGATGCATACTATGATAGTACATGCTCGCCACCAATCCCCACGATGTACACTGTGAGAGTATATGCTCTCCACCAATCCCGACGATTTTCACTATGAGAGTACATGCTCGCCACCAATCCCCACGATGCACATTATGAGAGCACATGCTCGCCACTAATCCCAATGATGCACACTATGAGAGCACATGCTCGCCTCCAATCCCACGATGCACAATATGAGAGTATATACTCGCCACCAATCCCCACGATGCACACTATGAGAGTACATGCTCTCCACCAATCCCCACGATGTATACTATGAGAGTACATGATCGCTACCAATCCCCACGATGTATACTATGAGAGTTCATGCTCGCAACTAATCCCCACGATGCACACTATGATAGTACCAATCCCCACGATGCACAGTATGAGAGTACAAGCTCGCCACCAATCCCCACGATGTGCACTATGAGAGTACATGCTCGTCACCAATCCCCACGATGTACACTATGAGAGTACATGCTCGCCATGAATCCCCACGATATACACTATGAGAGTACATGCTCGCCATTAATCCCCACGATGTACACTATGAGAGTACATGATCGCCACCAATCCCCGTGATATACGCTATGAGAGCACATGCTCGCCACTAATCCCCGTGACACACACTATGAGAGTACATGCTCGCCACTAATCCCCACGTTGTACACTATGAGAGTACATGCTCGCCACCAATCCCCACGATGTACACTATGAGAGTACATGCTCGCCACCAATCCCCACGATGCACATTATGAGAGCACATGCTCGCCACTAATCCCCACGATGCACACTATGAGAGCACATGCTCGCCTCCAATTCCACGATGCACAATATGAGAGTATATGCTCGCCACCAATCCCCACGATGCACACTATGAGAGTTCATGCTCTCCACCAATCCCAACGATGTACACTATGAGAGTACATGCTCGCCCCCAATCCCACGATGTACACTATGAGAGTACATGCTCGCCACTAATCCCCACGATGCACACTATGATAGTACCAATCCCCACGATGCACACTATGAGAGTTTATGCTCGCCACCAATCCCCACGATGTACATTATGAGAGTACCTGCTCGCCACCAATCCCCACGATGTACACTTTCAGAGTACATGCACTCCACCAATCCCCATGATGTACACTATGAGAGTACATGCTCACCACCAATTTCCGCGATGTACACTATAAGAGTACATGCTCGCCACCAATCCCCATGATGTACACTATGAGAGTACATATTCGCCACCAATCCCCACGATGTACACCATGAGAGTACATGCTCGCCACCAATCCCCACGATGTACACTATGAGAGTACATGCTCGCCACCAATCCCCACGATATAAACTATGAGAGTACATGCTCGCCACTAATCCCCACGATGCACACTATGAGAGTACATGCTCGACACCAATCCCCACGATGTACACTAAGAAAGTACATGCTCGCCATTAATCACCACGATGTACACTATGAGAGTACATGCTCGCCACTAATCCCCTCGATGCACACTATGAGAGTACATGTTCGCAACTAATCCCCATGATGTACACTATGAGATTACATGCTCGCCACTAATCCCAACGATGTACACTATGAGATAACATGCTCGCCACTAATCCCCACGATGTACACTATGAGTGTACATGCTCGTCACTAATCCCCACGATGCACATTATGAGAGCACATGCTCTCCACCAATCCACACGATGTACACTATGAGTGTACATGCTCGCCACCAATCCCCACGATGTACACTATGAGAATACATGCCCGGCACTAATCCCCACGATGCACACTATGATAGTACATGCTCGCCACCAATCTCCACGATGCACACTATGAGAGCACATGCTCGCCACCAATCCCCACGATGCACACTATGAGAGTACATGCTCTTCACCATTCCCCAAGATGCACACTATGAGAGTACATTCTCGCCACCTATCCCCATGATGCACAGTATGAGAGTACATGCTCGCCACCAATCCCAACGATGCACATTATGAGAGTACCTGCTCGCCACCAATCCCCACGATGCACAATATGAGAGTACATTCTCGCCACCAATCCCCACGATGCACAGTATGAGAGTACAGGCTCGCCACCAATCCCCATGATGCACAGTATGAGAGTACATGCTCGCCACCAATCCCCACGATGTACACTATGAGAGTACATGCACTCCACCAATCCCCATGATGTACACTATGAGAGTACATGCTCGCCACCAATCCCCATGATGTACACTATGAGAGTACATGCTCGCCACCAATCCCCACGATGTACATTATGAGAGTACATGCACTCCACCAATCCCCATAATGTACACTATGAGAGTACATGCTCGCCACCAATCCCCACGATGTACATTATGAGAGTCCATGCACTCCACCAACCCCCACGATGTACACTATGTGAATACATGTACTCCACCAATCCCCACGATGTACATTATGAGAGTACATGCACTCCATCAACCCCCACGATGTACACTATGATAGTACCAATCCCCACGATGCACACTATGAGAGTACATGCTCGCCCCCAATCCCACGATGTACACTATGAGAGTACATGCTCGCCACCAATCCCCACGATGTACACTATAGAGTACATGCTCGCCACTAATCCCCACGATGCACACTATGATAGTACCAATCCCCACGATACACACTATGAGAGTACATGCTCGCCACCAATCCCCACGATGTACACTATGAGAGTACCTGCTCGCCACCAATCCCCACGATGTGCACTATGAGAGTACATGCTCGTCACCAATCCCCACGATATACACTATGAGAGTACATGCTCGCCATTAATCCCCACGATATACACTATGAGAGTACATGCTCGCCATTAATCCCCACGATGTACACTATGAGAGTACATGATCGCCACCAATCCCCGTGATATACACTATGAGAGCACATGCTCGCCACTAATCCCCGTGACATACACTATGAGAGTACATGATCGCCACTAATCCCCACGATGTACACTATGAGAGTACATGCTCGCCACTAATCCCCACGATGTACACTATGAGAGTACATGCTCGCAACCAATCCCCACGATGTACACTATGATAGTACATGCTCGCCACCAATCCCCACGATGTACACTATGAGAGTACATGCTCGTCACCAATCCCCACGATGTACACTATGAGAGTACATGCTCGCCACCAATCCCCATGATGTACACTATGAGAGTACATGCTCGCCACCAATCTCCATGATGTACACTATGAGAGTACATGCTCGCCATTAATCCCCGTGATATACACTATGAGATCACATGCTCGCCACCAATCCCCACGATGTACACTATGAGAGTACATGCTCGCCAACAATCCCCACGATGTACACTATCAGAGCACATGCTCGCCACTAATCCCCGTGATATACACTATGAGAGTACATGCTCGCCAATAATCCCCACGATGTACACTATGAGAGTACATGCTCGCCACTAATCCCCCTGATATACACTATGAGAGTACATGCTCGCCAGCAATCCCCATGATGTACACTATGAGAGTACATGCTCGCCATTAATCCCCGTGATGTACACTATGAGAGTACATGCTCTCCACTAATCCCCACGATATACACTATGAGAGCACATGCTCGCCATTAATCCCCGTGATGTACACTATGAGAGTACATGCTCGCCACTAATCCCCGTGATATACACTATGAGAATACATGCTCGCCACTAATCACCGTGATGTACACTATGAGAGTACATGCTCGTCAATAATCCCCGTGATGTACACTATGAGAGTACATGCTCGCCACAAATCCCCGTGATATACACTATGAGAGTACAAGCTCGCCACAAATCCCCACGATGTACACTATGAGAGTATATGCTCACCACCAATCCCCGCGATGTACACTATGAGAGTACATGCTCGCCACTAATCCCCGTGATATACACTATGAGAATACATGCTCGCCACTAATCCCCGTGATGTACACTATGAGAGTACATGCTCGTCAATAATCCCCGTGATGTACACTATGAGAGTACATGCTCGCCACAAATCCCCGTGATATACACTATGAGAGTACAAGCTCGCCACAAATCCCCACGATGTACACTATGAGAGTATATGCTCACCACCAATCCCCGCGATGTACACTATGAGAGTACATGCTCGCCACTAATCCCCGTGATATACACTATGAGAATACATGCTCGCCACTAATCCCCGTGATGTACACTATGAGAGTACATGCTCGTCAATAATCCCCGTGATGTACACTATGAGAGTACATGCTCGCCACAAATCCCCGTGATATACACTATGAGAGTACAAGCTCGCCACAAATCCCCACGATGTACACTATGAGAGTACATGCTCGCCACAATCCCGATGTAACTATGAGAGTCATGCTCGCAAATCCCCGATGTACACTATGAGAGTACATGCTCGAAATCCCCGATTACACTATGAGAGTACAGCTCGCCACAATCCCCACGATGTACACTATGAGAGTACATGCTCGCCACCAATCCCCGCGATGTACACTATGAGAGTACATGCTCGCCACTAATCCCCACGATGCACACTATGAGAGTACATGCTCGCCATTAATCCCCACGATGTACACTATGAGAGTACATGCTCGCCACTAATCCCCTCGATGCACACTATGAGAGTACATGTTCGCAACTAATCCCCACGATGTACACTATGAGATTACATGCTCGCCACTAATCCCAACGATGTATACTGTGAGAGTACATGCTCGCCACCAATCCCCACGATGCATACTATGATAGTACATGCTCGCCACCAATCCCCACGATGTACACTGTGAGAGTATATGCTCTCCACCAATCCCCACGATGTACACTATGAGAGTACATGCTCGCCACCAATCCCCACGATGCACATTATGAGAGCACATGCTCGCCACTAATCCCCACGATGCACACTATGAGAGCACATGCTCGCCTCCAATCCCACGATGCACAATATGAGAGTATATACTCGCCACCAATCCCCACGATGCACACTATGAGAGTACATGATCTCCACCAATCCCAACGATGTACAATATGAGAGTACATGCTCGCCCCCAATCCCACGATGTACACTATGAGAGTACATGCTCGCCACCAATCCCCACGATGTACACTATGAGAGTACATGCTCGCCACTAATCCCCACGATGCACACTATGATAGTACCAATCCCCACGATGCACACTATGAGAGTACATGCTCGCCACCAATCCCCACGATGTACACTATGAGAGTACCTGCTCGCCACCAATCCCCACGATGTACACTATGAGAGTACATGCACTCCACCAATCCCCATGATGTACACTATGAGAGTACATGCTCACCACCAATCCCCGCGATGTACACTATAAGAGTACATGCTCGCCACCAATCCCCACAATGTACACTATGAGAGTACATGCTCTCCACCAATCCCCACGATGTAAACTATGAGAGTACATGCTCGCCACTAATCCCCACGATGCACACTATGAGAGTACATGCTCGACACCAATCCCCACGATGTACACTATGAAAGTACATGCTCGCCATTAATCCCCACGATGTACACTATGAGAGTACATGCTCGCCACTAATCCCCTCGATGCACACTATGAGAGTACATGTTCGCAACTAATCCCCACGATGTACACTATGAGATTACATGCTCGCCACTAATCCCCACGATGTACACTATGAGAGTACATGCTCGCCACTAATCCCCACGATGCACATTATGAGAGCACATGCTCTCCACCAATCCACACGATGTACACTATGAGAGTACATGCTCGCCACCAATCCCCACGATGTACACTATGAGAATACATGCCCGCCACTAATCCCCACGATGCACACTATGATAGTACATGCTCGCCACCAATCTTCACGATGCACACTATGAGAGCACATGCTCGCCACCAATCCCCACGATGCACACTATGAGAGTACATGCTCTCCACCAATCCCCACGATGCACAATATGAGAGTACATTCTCGCCACCTATCCCCACTATGCACAGTATGAGAGTACATGCTCGCCACCAATCCCCACGATGCACAGTATGAGAGTACATGCTCGCCACCAATCCCCACGATGAACAATATGAGAGTACATTCTCGCCACCAATCCCCACGATGCACAGTATGAGAGTACAGGCTCGCCACCAATCCCCACGATGCACAGTATGAGAGTACATGCTCGCCACCAATCCCCACGATGTACACTATGAGAGTACATGCACTCCACCAATCCCCATGATGTACACTATGAGAGTACATGCTCGCCACCAATCCCCATGATGTACACTATGAGAGTACATGCTCGCCACCAATCCCTACGATGTACATTTTGAGAGTACATGCACTCCACCAATCCCCATGATGTACACTATGAGAGTACATGCTCGCCACCAATCCCCACGATGTACATTATGAGAGTCCATGCACTCCACCAACCCCCACGATGTACACTATGAGAGTACATGCACTCCACCAATCCCCACGATATACACTATGAGAGCACATGCTCGCCATTAATCCCGTGATGTACACTATGAGAGTACATGCTCGCCACTAATCCCCGTGATATACACTATGAGAATACATGCTCGCCACTAATCCCCGTGATGTACACTATGAGAGTACATGCTCGTCAATAATCCCCGTGATGTAAACTATGAGAGTACATGCTCGCCACTAATCCTCGTGATATACACTATGAGAGTACAAGCTCGCCACAAATCCCCACGATGTACACTATGAGAGTATATGCTCACCACCAATCCTCGCGATGTACACTATGAGAGTACATGCTCGCCACTAATCCCCACGATGCACACTATGAGAGTACATGCTCGCCATTAATCCCCACGCTGTACACTATGAGAGTACATGCTCGCCACTAATCCCCTCGATGCACACTATGAGAGTACATGTTCGCAACTAATCCCCACGATGTACACTATGAGATTACATGCTCGCCACTAATCCCCACGATGTATACTGTGAGAGTACATGCTCGCCACCGATCCCCACGATGCATACTATGATAGTACATGCTCGCCACCAATCCCCACGATGTACACTGTGAGAGTATATGCTCTCCACCAATCCCCACGATGTACACTATGAGAGTACATGCTCGCCACCAATCCCCACGATGCACATTATGAGAGCACATGCTCGCCACTAATCCCCACGATGCACACTATGAGAGCACATGCTCGCCTCCAATCCCACGATGCACAATATGAGAGTATATACTCGCCACCAATCCCCACGATGCACACTATGAGAGTACATGATCTCCACCAATCCCAACGATGTACAATATGAGAGTACATGCTCGCCCCCAATCCCACGATGTACACTATGAGAGTACATGCTCGCCACCAATCCCCACGATGTACACTATGAGAGTACATGCTCGCCACTAATCCCCACGATGCACACTATGATAGTACCAATCCCCACGATGCACACTATGAGAGTACATGCTCGCCACCAATCCCCACGATGTACACTATGAGAGTACCTGCTCGCCACCAATCCCCACGATGTACACTATGAGAGTACATGCACTCCACCAATCCCCATGATGTACACTATGAGAGTACATGCTCACCACCAATCCCCGCGATGTACACTATAAGAGTACATGCTCGCCACCAATCCCCACAATGTACACTATGAGAGTACATGCTCTCCACCAATCCCCACGATGTAAACTATGAGAGTACATGCTCGCCACTAATCCCCACGATGCACACTATGAGAGTACATGCTCGACACCAATCCCCACGATGTACACTATGAAAGTACATGCTCGCCATTAATCCCCACGATGTACACTATGAGAGTACATGCTCGCCACTAATCCCCTCGATGCACACTATGAGAGTACATGTTCGCAACTAATCCCCACGATGTACACTATGAGATTACATGCTCGCCACTAATCCCCACGATGTACACTATGAGAGTACATGCTCGCCACTAATCCCCACGATGCACATTATGAGAGCACATGCTCTCCACCAATCCACACGATGTACACTATGAGAGTACATGCTCGCCACCAATCCCCACGATGTACACTATGAGAATACATGCCCGCCACTAATCCCCACGATGCACACTATGATAGTACATGCTCGCCACCAATCTTCACGATGCACACTATGAGAGCACATGCTCGCCACCAATCCCCACGATGCACACTATGAGAGTACATGCTCTCCACCAATCCCCACGATGCACAATATGAGAGTACATTCTCGCCACCTATCCCCACTATGCACAGTATGAGAGTACATGCTCGCCACCAATCCCCACGATGCACAGTATGAAAGTACATGCTCGCCACCAATCCACACGATGAACAATATGAGAGTACATTCTCGCCACCAATCCCCACGATGCACAGTATGAGAGTACAGGCTCGCCACCAATCCCCACGATGCACAGTATGAGAGTACATGCTCGCCACCAATCCCCACGATGTACACTATGAGAGTACATGCACTCCACCAATCCCCATGATGTACACTATGAGAGTACATGCTCGCCACCAATCCCCATGATGTACACTATGAGAGTACATGCTCGCCACCAATCCCCACGATGTACATTATGAGAGTACATGCACTCCACCAATCCCCATGATGTACACTATGAGAGTACATGCTCGCCACCAATCCCCACGATGTACATTATGAGAGTCCATGCACTCCACCAACCCCCACGATGTACACTATGTGAATACATGTACTCCACCAATCCCCACGATGTACATTATGAGAGTACATGCACTCCACCAACCCCCACGATGTACACTATGATAGTACCAATCCCCACGATGCACACTATGAGAGTACATGCTCGCCCCCAATCCCACGATGTACACTATGAGAGTACATGCTCGCCACCAATCCCCACGATGTACACTATGAGAGTACATGCTCGCCACTAATCCCCACGATGCACACTATGAGAGTACCTGCTCGCCACCAATCCCCACGATGTACACTATGAGAGTACATGCTCGCCACCAATCCCCATGATGTACACTATGAGAGTACATGCTCACCACCAATCCCCGCGATGTACACTATAAGAGTACATGCTCGCCACCAATCCCCATGATGTACACTATGAGAGTACATGCTCGCCACCAATCCCCACGATGTACACTATGAGAGTACATGCTCGCCACCAATCCCCACGATGTACACTATGAGAGTACATGCTCGCCACCAATCCCCACGATGTAAACTATGAGAGTACATGCTCGCCACTAATCCCCACGATGCACACTATGAGAGTACATGCTCGACACCAATCCCCACGATGTACACTATGAAAGTACATGCTCGCCATTAATCCCCACGATGTACACTATGAGAGTACATGCTCGCCACTAATCCCCTCGATGCACACTATGAGAGTACATGTTCGCAACTAATCCCCACGATGTACACTATGAGATTACATGCTCGCCACTAATCCCAACGATGTACATTATGAGATTACATGCTCGCTACTAATCCCCACGATGCACATTATGAGAGCACATGCTCTCCACCAATCCACACGATGTACACTATGAGAGTACATGCTCGCCACTAATCCCCACAATGCACATTATGAGAGCACATGCTCGCCACCAATCCCCATGATGCACAATATGAGAGTACATTCTCGCCACCAATCCCCACGATGCACAGTATGAGATTACATGCTCGCCATCAATCCCCACGATGCACAGTATGAGAGTACATGCTCGCCACCAATCCCCACGATGCACAATATGAGAGTACATTCTCGCCATCAATCCCAACGATGCACAGTATGAGAGTACAGGCTCGCCACCAATCCCCACGATGAACAGTATGAGAGTACAAGCTCGCCACCAATCCCCACGATGTACATTATGAGAGTCCATGCACTCCACCAATCCCCATGATGTACACTATGAGAGTACATGCTCGCCACCAATCCCCACGATGTACATTATGAGAGTCCATGCACTCCACCAACCCCTACGATGTACACTATGAGAGTACATGCACTCCACCAATCCCCACGATGTACATTATGAGAGTACATGCACTCCACCAACCCCCACGATGTACACTATGATAGTACATGCACTCCACCAATCCCCACGATGTACATTATGAGAGTACATGCACTCCACCAATCCCTACGATGTACACTATGAGAGTACATGCTCGCCACCAATCCCCATGATGTACACTATGAGAGTACATGCTCGCCACCAATCCCCGCGATGCACACTATGAGAGTACATGCTCGCCACTAATCCCCACGATGTACACTATGAGAGTACATGCTCGTCACCAATCCCCACGATGTACACTATGAGAGTACATGCTCGCCACCAATCCCCACGATGTTCACTATGAGAGTACATGCGCAACAAACTGTGTACATGCGTAAATCATTAATGGATTGTTTGCTGGAACTGAAGATTGGAAGTACACCAACCATACAACCATATATAGTGTAATAAATTAATTACGTTCCGTGCATATGTATTTTGCACACGAAACGTTTGTCCCGCAGAGATCGGCCTACAGTATATACAACATGTTTATGTGAGTCAACTAGGCGATACTTGTAGCTATATGAGACCTAGATAGGGACACGTTAACAACAACAGATGTATGCTATTTTATCTCTTGTGCATACGAAGAACACGAGAAACACAAATATAATACAACACTACAAACAGTGATATACATTGTTTTCCATAATATACGTCAAAGATGAAAAATATTGGGTCAGTATGATTTTTGAATGTTCTGTTTGAATATACTAGATTGCTTTGGTCACGGCTAATAACACAGTTTAGGGATCCCGTATATAAGGGACTGTATGTGAGTATACACAGTATATGGATCCGTATATAAGGGACTGTATGTGAGCATACACAGTATAGGGATCCCGTATATAAGGGACTGTATGTGAGTATACACAGTATATGGATCCGTATATAAGGGACTGTATGTGAGCATACACAGTATAGGGATCCCGTATATAAGGGACTGTATGTGAGCATACACAGTATATGGATCCGTATATAAGGGACTGTATGTGAGCATACACAGTATAGGGATCCCGTATATAAGGGACTGTATGTGAGTATACACAGTATATGGATACCGTATATAAGGGACTGTATGTGAGCATACACAGTATAGGGATCCCGTATATAAGGGACTGTATGTGAGCATACACAGTATAGGGATGCGTATATAAGGGACTGTATGTGAGCATACACAGTATAGGGATCCCGTATATAGGGGACTGTATGTGAGTATGCACAGTATAGGGATCCGTATATAAGGGACTGTATGTGAGTATATACAGTATAGGGATCCCGTATATAAGGGACTGTATGAAAGTATGCACAGTATAGGGATCCGTATATAAGGGACTGTATACACAGTTTAGGGATCCGTATATAAGGGACTGTATGTGAGTATGCACAGTATAGGGATCCGTATATAAGGGACTGTATACACAGTTTAGGGATCCGTATATAAGGGACTGTATGTGAGTATATACAGTATAGGGATCCAGTATATAAGGGACTGTATGTGAGTATGCACAGTATAGGGATCCGTATATAAGGGACTGTATACACAGTTTAGGGATCCGTATATAAGGGACTGTTATGTGAGTATATACAGTATAGGGATCCAGTATATAAGGGACTGTATACACAGTTTAGGGATCCGTATATAAGGGACTGTTATGTGAGTATATACAGTATAGGGATCCAGTATATAAGGGACTGTATGTGAGTATACACAGTATAGGGATCCGTATATAAGGGACTGTATGTGAGCATACACAGTTTAGGGATCCGTATATAAGGGACTGTATGTGAGTATATACAGTATAGGGATCCGTATATAAGGGACTGTATGTGAGTATACACAGTTTAGGGATCCGTATATAAGGGACTGTATGTGAGTATATACAGTATAGGGATCCAGTATATAAGGGACTGTATGTGAGTATATACAGTATAGGGATCCAGTATATAAGGGACTGTATGTGAGCATACACAGTATAGGGATCCGTATATAAGGGACTGTATGTGAGTATATACAGTATAGGGATCCGTATATAAAGGACTGTATGTGAGTATACACAGTATAGGGATCCGTATATAAGGGACTGTATGTGAGTATATACAGTATAGGGATCCGTATATAAGGGACTGTATACACAGTTTAGGGGATCCGTATATAAGGGACTGTATACACAGTTTAGGGATCCGTATATAAGGGACTGTATGTGAGTATACACAGTATAGGGATCCGTATATAAGGGAATGTATGTGAGTATATACAGTTTAGGGATCCGTATATAATGGACTGTATACACAGTTTAGAGATCCGTATATAAGGGACTGTATATGAGTATGCACAGTATAGGGATCCGTATATAAGGGACTGTATACACAGTTTAGGGATCCGTATATAAGGGACTGTATGTGAGTATACACAGTATAGGGATCCGTATATAAGCGACTGTATGTGAGTATATACAGTTTAGGTATCCGTATATAAGGGACTGTATGTGAGTATACACAGAATAGGGATCCGTATATAAGGGACTGTATGTGAGTATATACAGTTTAGGTATCCGTATATAAGGGACTGTATACACAGTTTAGGGATCCGTATATAAGGGACTGTATACACAGTTTAGGGATCCCTATATAAAGGACTTTATACACAGTTTAGGGATCCGTATATAAGGGACTGTATACACAGTTTAGGGATCCGTATATAAGGGACTTTATGTGAGTATACACAGTTTAGGGATCCGTATATAAAGGACTGTATGTGAGTATACACAGTATAGGGATCCGTATATAAGGGACTGTATGTAAGTGTACACAGTTTAGGGATCCGTATATAAGGGACTGTATACACAGTTTAGGGATCCGTATATAAGGGACTGTATGTGAGTATACACAGTATAGGGATCCCGTATATAAGGGACTGTATACACAGTATAGGGATCCGTATATAAGGGACTGTATGTGAGCATACACAGTATAGGGATCCCGTATATAAGGGACTGTATACACAGTATAGGGATCCGTATATAAGGGACTGTATACACAGTATAGGGATCCGTATATAAGGGACTGTATGTGAGTATACGTTCGGCTATATGCAACTCCTAGTTAGTATACTCCAGAATCGTCGTTCAAGTATATTTGGAAATACTAGAACCCCTTATATAGTTCCTCTCCACAGTGCACTTGTTATCTGATTATTGTGTGTTTGTCTTATTTTATCAGCATCATCTTTGTGTATGTCTGTAGTTTCTCAGATATATCTTGGAATGAATGAACACACTCCAGTAAATCAATACATGTTCGAGGAATAATGCAATTGCTATAAGATAATATAATTAATACTAACTGGTAGTCTGTTTTACAAGCAGCAAATAAATATATAATTTAACATTCCATTGTCCATTATTCCGATTTATGAACTTAACATCAACTTGTATAACTTTACAATCTGGTTTTATTCTACAATAGTTTGCTATATATGTAATTGGGTCATATATAAAACAGAACGTTATTCTGCTAATAATACATGGTTGAATATGTATGTTTGTTTTCATTCTGAGAGATTTGCAATCTTTGCTAGGTATACTCAATTTCTGCTATCATGTTGTTATTCTGGGCCGTTGCTATCTTCGTCGCCTTACATATTTGACAAAGAATGTCAACAAATCAAACAATCGCAATACACTTAATACAGAAAGTAAACCCGACATAACTGCATGGCAGTTATTTGTTGAACACTTCAACGGGAAACGCAACCTGATGTAAAAGCTTTGGATTTCATCCATTAGTGTATACATATTTATTTTAGCTCGATTGCGAAACAAGTTCTTACAACTTATATTAATCCCTCTCGAGACCTCATTCCTGATGGAATCCATCGCCACGAGGGAGAGAGAAGAGGCAACGTGGAATGTAATTGCCTTGCCTAAGGGCACAATCGTAACGGCTCCAGCGGGGTTCGAACTCCGGACCTTTCGCATCTGAAGCGAACGCGCATCAACTGCGCTATCACGACTTCCACATGTCATCCATTTGAACACAGATGCGTCCGGCGGGGGAGGGTAGATTATGGAGCTATAGTTTGTTCTCCCTTGTTATTTTGGTGAATGGCCTCCGCACATGTCATGGTTGCACATCACATTCAAAGAACTAATTATCTTTGTGCTTGTAATCGAGACTGGGGCTCTCTCCTGGTTGCACATCACATTCAAAGAACTAATTATCTTTGTGCTTGTAATCGAGACTGGGGCTCTCTCCTGGTTAACAAATGCTTTGTGATACATACCGACAATTACGCAGTAGTACACATAATTAACAACCCAGACATCATTCCATATTGGGCCTATATGGGCCCAACATTGTTTTAAATATAGGCCCAAGATGGGCAATCCATAATGGCACCAGATGGGATTTGCAACCGAGATTTAAGTTGGTCCTATGTGGGATGGAATGTGGGTCCAATATGGGCCCCATCAGGGCTAACAATAGGGCCCATAGGAACTTGTATCTAGGATTTAAATGGGACCAATGTGGAATGTGGCCCCCATGTGGGCTCTATCAGTGCTAAGTGGTGGACATATATGGGTATGCATTAATTAGTATCATGTTCAGATATATGATCTCCCAATAAATGCGGGTTCAAATATTGAACATTTTGAGTATCGGCATTTTCCTGTAAAGTGTCTGAATTTACATAATTTTCAATTGGAGCATTATCACAATAAATAACTGACCTGTTATAATCAACATTTGATATAACCCGTCTGTATCATCCAATAAGCAGGCGACGACTTGTCATTCATTGTACACATTTCAGAACTAATAATTTCAAGTCGCGAACTTATATGACAAATGCAAGTCGGCTTAAAAATGTACAGTTATGGATTTCTTTACTGAAAATAACTAACTAAAATATCTCAAATGAAATACAATAAAGTGGAAAATAAGCCAATCGTATATATATATATATATATATATATATTGTTACCTACGGCCTTTGCATACAAGGACGGGAACGCAGACGAAAAACAATGATAGACATTTCAAGACTTCTTTTAATATTATTCAATTTATTGACAGAATGGATTTACGAATTTCCCATTTATATAGAATCTTTAGCGGATTTATTTCTTTGTTAGTAACTGGGGATCTGATTTTTTGGAAGCTCTCGAATGAGTTTTGTCCTCCTATATATAGACTTTGGGTGCGTATGAATTCCGTTTCGCCCTGTAGGTGTGTCCCTATTAGACAATCATAACTGTATAAAAATCCGTTCACCAATCGGTGCACTCCATTACAGCAACGGTTCAGCGATTAGTTCCACGAGCGTGCGCCGTTCAAAATGTAGATCCGTTTACCCTCCAAACCATCAAAGGAGCCGCCATCAGAACGGAATAGATCACTGAACAGATAGAATGATCAACAGGTTTATAGTCACTAGGTGTTGTCAAATACCTTCCGCGAAATACCGATGCGCGAATACAAGCCAGTTTCTGTGATTAGGCTATGTAAGCACCTGTCCAGATTCAGATGACAAATATTGGATAAGATGTTCGTCTCTCGGTAAATGTACGATCCAGAAGCACGGGAGGATATCTAAGGATACACTAATGAAGCGACCTTATTTGGTCATATATTGTTAGTTCGTATTTCATATTTGATTTAACAGTTTCCACAGTAAAGCTATCACTATCGTATTGTCATTAGTATTCGCGTATAGTACTCACCTTACACTATGTTATTGCTTATCGGAAAACAACAAATTTGACAAAAAAACCTGAAACTTTCGCTGTAGTCAATTTGCTGTGGTGAATTTTGGCGCGGTTTTCACACTCTTGTAAATACTTTAAGTACACATATGTATGTTTTTTTCCATTTTCAGTCATATCTTTCATAATTTAAAACGTAAATATGCAGATTAAAAGAGACTTTTACTAAAAGAAATGTAAACAAATAATAACGTGAACGGCATGTGGGGCTAGCAAGGGTCTCGTATTACAGTACCCATTTATCGCTTATATGGGACAAACATGGGTCCATTGCTACCACATTTTACCATAGCTTTGAGTACTACATACTATCCTATTTAAACATTGATTTGAACGTTTCCTGCATAGAGGTTAGAATTATTACTCACCAGTATGTTCTAGATATTAACACACTATATGGGGCCCATATGGGAATAATGTAAACCTAAATTTCCTATACGTGTCCCATATGGGTCCATTATAATTAGTATGCCAGGCTACAGCCCATATCCGCCCCATATGGTCATGCTGACTGGGAAGCAAAGGTCTAAGGACCAGAACATAGTGCACTTAGTTAGACGACTAGATACTATTCGCAAGGAAAATAGAAAAAGGTATGTTTCGTTTTTTATTTATTAATTTGTGAAATGAACGTTGCGTACAATTCTGATTATACTAAAATTAGAACATGTATGCATCAGTGGTTTCAGATAAAAGGAAACTTATTGTATCGATCGAATAATGTTTGTGTTAATATGCAAAGAAACCTCTAACGAATTATTAATGTCAGAATCGACAAATGACCAATCACTTCTTGACAAGTTGTCACTTTGCATAAAAGTGTGTTCATTTCGGTTATTTCATCAAAATTAATTATCGATGTCCGAATCGATAAATGACAATTCCGGCCACTACTTGACAAGTAGTCACTTTACATAAAATGTTGTTATTTTCGGTTATTTCATCAAAGTATCGATGTCCGAATCGATAAATGACAATTCCGGCCACTACTTGACAAGTGGTCACTTTACATAAAATGTTGTTATTTTCGGTTATTTCATCAAAGTATCGATGTCCGAATCGATATGGTTGGTTATGTAGCTGTCTGTCTAATATGTTTGGGTGGTCTATATAGACGTATGGTTAGACATCACTACAATCAGTCAGGCGGGGCTTTAGAACGTCGGCCCTGGGGGAAAAGACACAGCCTCATGGGATAGAGAAGGTACAACGGGTGGATTGCGTGAAGTGTGTGAATCCAATATGCCACTTATTCTAGAACAGCATCGAAGATGACCAATTCAATCAGTCTACAACTTCCCTTTGGATAATGACGTTAATATAAATCAACTGATGGAGTATGCCGAGGATATTTATGAACGAGAACAACGCGCTTTCAGATTGAATTTAGTGTTTGGGGTTATTCTTCAAAACCGAGAATCTGGCCAATGCCGATCCTTTGTACCGTATAATAACAATGGTATTTTCGAGCGCCTATTGTATGTATCTAATCTTTCCGACTTGCACCGTCTTCGAATCCGTCTGAATCGAATGGACATTATGACAGAGCTGCTAGTCAGCAAACCCGATACTAAATGTATTCCGGTATTAGTCACAAATGTATACTTCATTGTGTACAGCACACATTATCCTGTCGGTGCCAGTTACTTACTGAAGAAAGAAAGCGTTTATGCATTGGACACCAATCAACATAATGGAAAACCATATAAAGATAATCTTTGTGCATTTCGATGTCTCGCTCTACACCGCGGTCAATCCATACGTTGCCTCGAAAGTCCTACAAAAGATTATTAGTGTTGAGCTTTGAGGATTTTCCTGCCTCAATGTCAACCTGGAGATGCACAGCTTACAGAAAGACGGCTTTGCAAGATCTGTATACAAATCCAGAGACTACAATGTACATGAATATATACGAGAACCATATGTCTTATATTAAGGATTTCTCCGTGTACGCCCAAAAGTACCACAACACGAATGTAAGACATGTGATCGTCATTTTGATCATGCGGGAAACCTGCATAGACATTAACGTGTATGTAACAACCAGACCCTGTATGTCTACCCCGGCGGATTCCACCAACCTCAATATTCCGTATTCGACAAACTGAGCCATTTTGACATAAATGTGTCGGATTACCAGCATACATTCCCGTGGTTCATCTGCTAGTATTTCGATGCTATGCTACATAGAGTGTATGATCGTCCTACCGAGATGCTGCAAAAGCATGTGCACATGCACATTAGCGTTTCGATTTGTAGTAATGTTGATGCGCACACAGATCCAATTTGCATCGTGGAGGCTGATAAAGATCAGCAAGTCCAGCGTATAAGTATGGGCATACAGACTATAGCAGTGCGAGCGCGAATTAGCGAAGATCGGTGGTGTTATGTTTTACAAGCAATCAACAAGAAATTAGATGTGGAAAAGAAAAAGAGAGCGACCAGGAAATGTTAGACAAAGAGGGGAATAGTGATGATGGCGATGGTGATAGCGATGGTAAGAAAAAGGGTCAAGCGAACAAGTTCAATCATCCGTTATTAAAACTGTACAGTCAGATTGATGGTTACATGTCTCAGGTACCTGTTCTTGGTTTCAACTCACGGATACGGCTTATATGGCTATATCCGGTCAAAATCTTGCTGACGTCATTAAACTGGAGATTAAAGCGAAGTACCAGCACGGATTGGAAGGGTTCTATACAGACGAATATGTGGAAGCCGATGCGCAGGACCACTGGTTTCCTCGCAACTGTTGCTCGAAGCACACTAAGTATGACAAGCCTACCCCTATATTTTCAAGTATGTATAGCAAAACGTATATCGTCAGGAAAGAAACTGCGACCTTCAACCACCAGAATCGTCGCCTATAAAATATTAAGACGATGTCTGAAGAAAAAGGTAAAGCGTTGTCCATACAAAGTGAGCATTATTCATGAATATAAATTCAGTTCAAAGCGCATTGGTAAAAGAACCATTAAGGCTCCGATGACAAAATGTCGATGTGTGTTAAAAACGACCAGAGCTCAAAGCGGATACAATCGCGGGTTCAGGGTGAGGAACAATACCATCTTTACATATACACAAGTGAGGCGAGGATTTTCCTACTTTTATTGTAAGAGAAAAGTGTGGAGGGACGGCATTTGCACATCGCCTCTCGATATCACACTATGTCCATTGCCAAAATCGGAAATCAATGATCAAGAGCTAATCGGTATGCTGGCTAATAATTTCGAATAGTTATAAAAACTAAAATATGTATCTCTTCCCAGAGTGTACGTCTATATCGTTATCCGGAGTTACGTGCAATGGTAAGACGCGTTGAGTGTTGCGACACAAAGACGTCGATAAGCCTCATGAGAAGGTACTGTTACGGTATATATCAGCCGTTATTCGAGGAGATGGAAAAATGGAGTTACCATTCGTTACATTTCATAGCGGTTTACCCGGCGAGGATGAACTAAAGAACCTCGCTAGCGACAGCCATTGCAATCTGGTAAGTATCGACGATTTAATGGATAATGTGACGTCATCCATCGGTATGGAAAATTTATTCATTAAAAGGATGCACCACCAACATTTAAGCGTGCTTATTTGAATCAAAATATGTATTGCAAGGGAAAATATAGCCGTACTTAACTTGAACACTCGCATTATGGTGTTGATGAAAAATCCACGCGACATCTCTCAACTGCAATGTCTAGCATGACAAGCTTTCAAAAGAGCATTTCTGTTGGTAGCTTATAAAGATGCTACATCACGACTATAGGGTTATTTGATCTTGGATTTCCCCCTCGTGCGGTAGAAGACTACCGCGTGCGAACAAACGTGTTTCCGTAAGAAGACACGTTTATATATCAACAGACATAACGAAAATGATATTGTTGGAGTAAGATATGTATCATAGACCTTTATTGGATACCCAACGGCAGGATAACAATACCGTAGAAGATATATCTAGTAAGGCGAACCTACATAATACATCAATACCTGTGGAACCTATATCGGAATATAAAGAGGTAGCCTTGGAACCCGACAAACATACCGATGCTACTCCGATCACACGATTAGTTGATGCGTTTCCAAAAGCATTACAAACTCGAGCGTGTGCGTTATTGAGCTATATTACACGCACGTAACTTGGAATACTAGTATCTTTATTTCTGTCTCATCCATGTACAATACAATAAATATTACAAATATGAGTACCCATAAAATTGTACACATCCATTCTAAATAGAATTACATGAGACTATACAATGCATATAAAGCCACATAAATTAAATACAGAAATATATACAAATATATATACAAATTAAGACTATGTAACCACTGCTAATCGAATATTAAAAGAAGCTTAAAATGGTATTTTGGAATTAAAAAACTGAAATTAACAAAAAGAGCAATAAAGCGCAATTAATAAATGACTTAGAATAACTAATATCAGCTCTGATCAGATCAGAAGTGAACTGATTAGCAGTAGCCACCTAGGAAACATAAAAACAGTACTGTTATACTAAGACATGCACGAACATTATCTACATCAATTAAAATGATGTATTTGTAAAATATCATTGCATGTTTTGGCACATCGTCGAATCAACAAGGGATGTGTAAACAAATTGATACTTTTTTCAGAATGTGACATATTTTGGAACTCCTCACACATTATCAAACATAATCTTTCGAATATCCTCATATTTAAAACAATCCATAAAAACATGACATTGGAACGATAAAGAAGAGGCGATTATCAACGATCACGTGATACCAAAGTCGAATATCGTCGATCTCGTGAGAGTGCAAATACAGGATTATAAAGATTTTCTCCCAGTTGGTATAGAGGCATTTGAAACGGTGCTTTCAGACATTAACGTACCACTCAGCCTCTTAACCCCGTCGCGAAGAGAGCAAAAAGGGGCCGGCATCATTCCACCACCACTGAGAATCAGCGTGAAAAGGAAAGTTGATAGCCATTAGACAATAAATCAAGTGGTTAAAGCTATGATATACGAAGATTACCTCTCTAGTATTTATTACGACCCTAAACACGACGCTTGCTACGCGGGGTTAGATAAACTGTACAGTACCGTCAAAAAAGAAGCCACATTTGTTTTAGGTAGAGCCAACATTCGTACGTGGCTTTTGAAAGAACAGGATTATGCCGTCCATAGAGAAGAACGAACCAAATTTAATCTAAGACGAGTCATTAATCACTTCATAGATATTCAATGGGACGTGGACACAACCAACATGAAGTATTATAAGAAAGAAAATGAGGGATACGCGCATTTCTTATTAGTCTTTGACATCATGTCGAAATGTGTGTGGACGGTAGCATTGCGCAGGAGTACGGGTAAAGAAATGGTCGGTGCTTTAAAATCGATATTTCAAGGAGGGAGACAACCCACGCGTATTCGAAGTGATAAAAGGACTGAATTCGCAAACAAGGATATTAACTTAATATTATTAAGCCATTCCTGAAGAAAAAAGACGTGGGCTATTTCGTGACCCAGAACATCGTAAAAGCGTCGTACGCAGAAAGGAGTATAAAAAACTATAACATCATGACTCGTACGTTACATGATGCATCAGCAAAAGCACCGCTGGGTAAATATTCTTTCCGAAATAACGACTAGCTGCAACCAGACATACCATCGTTCCATTAAAAGAGCCCCAGTCAGCATGAAACCTGGTGATTCTGTGAATCTGTGGAAACTTCAATATAACGGTATATCAAAACCTGTAATTAAAAGCTCAAGCAAGTCTTACACTACCAACAAGTGTTTCAAGTACAAAGTGGGTGACCTTATATGGATTTCATTCATACGTTGGCAGTTTCAGCGAGAATACGACGAATGTTGGTCGCGCGAACTCTACCTCATCGATCAACGATGAAAGAGAACATTCCGCAGTATCGATTAAAAGACTACACCGGAGACATTGTTATCGGAAGCTTTTGCGAACATCGATTGAAGAAGGCACACGAACAAGACACGTATTTAGTGGAAAATGTGTTACGCAACCGAAAACGAGGCGATCAAAAGCAACATTTAGTAAGATGGAAAGGTTGGGGTGCAAAGTACGATTCTGACTATACAGGAATGTAGATATTAATATCACAAACTGATTCAAGTTGTACTTAACCGATATTTGACTTTTAACTGTATACATTCAGGTTTTTAAACGCCCAAAGTACAGTACGTTTGTTTAATCTCGATGACGGTATATATGATAGCCTAGCCCAATACCGTGACCCCACAGACGGATATGTAGTCCAGTGGTAACACGCTGGACTGGTAATCCAG
The DNA here is from genome assembly GCA_014843695.1 of Archivesica marissinica. NCBI lineage: Eukaryota > Metazoa > Mollusca > Bivalvia > Venerida > Vesicomyidae > Archivesica > Archivesica marissinica. The sequence continues at coordinate 27,343,879 of CM026401.1, forward strand.
GGATCGCAGGTTCGATCCCCCGTCTGATCCTAATAAAATTAACAGTCTTTCAGATGGGACGTTAAACCGAGATCTCGTGTCGGTGCTTTACACTGTGCACGTAAAAGAGCCAGAGGATATTCTGGAATGGGTCTCTGTCTGTATCATGCACTATCATCCAAAATCTAAAATAACTAATCTCTTCAGGAGGCGTCGCTCATATGGGCAACCGGTAGCGACGATAAATAAACGTAAAAACACACATACCGTGACCTATTTTTCCATTTCCATTTCACTAATGACTGCAGCAGTAGGCGTATGCTTTCCAACTCCCATACTACTGCATGCGAATGACTTACTACCAAACCTGGCAGAAACATAGTCAATAACGGGCCAAGCGAATGAAATAACGTAGAAAACAGTTTATATGGGACCCCGCCAATGAATTTACATGTTGAAATCAACAACCATAGAGCATGACTTACACTTTGAGATACAACTGTGGCAGTTACATCAAACATTAAGTTTTCACGAAGAATAATGCCTAAATACATGTACCTCTCAACATTGTCTATACAGTTGACACCACATTGAACTGAACAATCTGGATAACATTACCCCTATTTATATTAGTGAACATGTCATTTACGCCACACCATAGTACATTCACAATAGGATGTGCAAACTATTTAATCGTCAGCATTTTCTGCGAACAAAACTATATCATCGGCGTATAAGATATATATACATTCATCATCTATGGACATTCCAACATTAAACTATTTAATGTTATAGGTTGAACAGTAGAGGCGAAAAGACAAAGCCCTGTCTTAGCCCACACTGAACATCAACTCAGACAATAGCAAACGATTTAACCCTGGCACACGACAGTTATGTAGAATAAAGAGATGCAATAGCAATAAGCATTTTACCACATGCATCATGTTCATAAATCTCCACATGTGCCACTGTTGTGAATTCAAGTTGAAATTGTGAAGTTTAATTCGTGAATTCGCGTAGTAGAACTGATGGCATGATGACGTTGAGAATGCCGTCACACATCGTTGAGTAAACGAAATTGAATGATTTGGCTTTTTATTCATCTACTCAAAGAACTATTAACATTTTACTATAATGTCGATGGGCGAGTAAGACATGTATTGCCTTAGTTAGTTTAGATATAGTTTAAACATAATGTCGGGAATTTACAGCAGTCATATACACACAACATAACGAGGAAAAGGAGCGGAATGAGAGACAGAATCGTCTGGGAAACTTCTCACAATGTAATGTGTAATGTTGCTTAATCTGGTTTATTATAAGTGCACAATATAATAAACAAATACTCATAATACGTTTGGTAATCTAATGTGTTTCCCTTCAAATCACTTGTCCCTAACCGCTGTATGTTTAAATGGGGTGATGTGAGGACGTTATACAGCTGGATTGCGGAAGGTCGGTGTTTATATCCAGGTACCCGCTCGTGCCTGAAATACTGCTGGATACCCGAGTCTTCCTTCACCGCTAATAGCTGGAAAGTGTCATAGCATGACTTAAGCTCTTGGCCAGGTAAAGCAAACGGTAATCTAGGATGGTGGTTGACAGTACAATATAACGATAACCTGTATATCTACATATTTAAACAATAACATATAGCGGGGATCGAAATAAGCATAGGAAACGTGTCACAAATTAACTCTTGAAATAACTGCCTTATTATGTTAAGCCCTGGGTGGTCGGGGCCTCAATACCCCATTTAATAGAACTATGTTTTACTAAGAATGTAAACACTTATCCAATGATACAAGTATTAAGTTTATCGCGTAAGCTTAATTGTATGATTTGTCATATAATGTACGCACAACTCAGTTATAGTATAGGGGAACATGTTAAAACAGTTCATGGCTCATATCAGCTAAGAATAAAATAGCTGGCTAGATTTGTGTGTAAAGGATGGCCACAAAACAACATGCCAGGGTCACACTATTAAACACTAATCAGCTGATTTGTGAGCATGTAAAGTCCGTGTCTTATGTGCAATAGTCATATGGTGTGAACACTGATAAAAACCCAACACAACTGAGAATGTTACACCATAAATTGCAATGCTCCTGATAGCCACGACTAGACCCACGAGTGAGTGTCACAGTGTGCAAAAGATAGAAAAAACAAACAATATATTTGCACGAATAAATTATTGTCATATATAAATAGAAATGTATTATATAAATACATTTATTTATTTATATATATGACACATTGTTAACCATGTAAGATTATGATTTTTATGTAATATGTATAATCGTCTGCTATTATTTTCGCGCCTAAATTATCAGTTCTCTGTTTGCGCGCTAACAAATTACATTTTGTCACTGCCGAGTGCAGGTGGTCAGTTATGTAAGATAATCGCCGCTTTCTTGATGACAGAGAAACATGTAATAATATTGTATAACATCACAGATGTTTGGCGCCGTTATGTCTGTTATAGATGTTAATTCTGCTATTTAAGAAATGAGAAATGATGAAGAAATTAGTGCATTTTTATCCAGCCATGGAGGCATTAAAGAAATGATGTGACTCACTTTTAAGATATAAACTGTTTCTATGATAGTAGAAAAATTAATATTTAAATAAGTATTAACTCTTAAATATTAAAGTCGTATTAAATACGCCATGGACGGTCCTAAGCCCGACTGAGAAAGGAGGAAGGTTGTGCGTAGGGCCAGCACCCCTACCGCGTAAAACAACAACTCGCTACAGAAACCAACACTACAGCAACTACTACGGAGGATTTACGGTATCGACCAAGAGGAGAGCGTATGAAACAGAGCAATCTGTGGACAAATCTTCTCTCCCCTAAGAACGTCTCACGGATCGGATTTTGGAATGTAAGAACACTATACGAAACGGGAAAAGCGGCTCAGGTGTCCAGAGAGATGGATAGATATAAAATAGATATGTTAGGACTAAGTGAGGTACGTTGGACCACAGCAGGAAAGGTTACTTTGGCAACAGGACACACGCTTCTATACTCTGGACCAGCAATTGAGAACGATGCACATCGCAACGGAGTTGGACTCATGCTTACCAAGAAAGCGCACAAATGTCTTTTGGAATGGGAACCAATAAGTGACAGACTACTGACCGCCAGATTTCACTCTAAATTTCAAGAAGTTACCATCGTCCAGTGCTACGCACCAACCACCGCTGCAGACATGGACACCAAAGAAGACTTCTACCAGCAGCTTCAAGGAGTGTTAGACAGGGTGCACAAGAGGGACATCACCATTGTTATGGGTGACATGAATGCGAAAGTTGGAGGAACCAACACTGGTAGAGAGACCGTCATGGGAAAGGAGGGACTCGGGACAACGAATGAAAATGGGGAACTCTTCGTCAACTTCTGTGGGCTAAATGATCTTGTCATCGGTGGAACTATCTTTAAACATCGCATCATTCACAAGACCACATGGACATCACCCAACCAGGCAACAGCAAACCAGATCGACCATGTCACGATCTCCAGAAGATGGAGGAGGACCCTCACGGATGTCAGAGCGTATCGAGGAGCTGATGCAGGTTCCGACCATGAACTAGTCATCGCCAAACTACAAGTCAGAATTGCCAGTGCAAGAAAGACGGGCATCCAGCAGAACAAGCGATACGCCACATCCAAACTGAAGGCAGCAGAGCAACAGCAAGAGTTCGCCATCGCCCTCGGCAGCAGGTTTCAGGCCCTAGCCGACTTAGAAGACGGATCGTTGGAAAAGAAGTGGGACCGCGTCAAATGCTCTTTCACAATGACATGCGAAGAGAAGCTGGGATTTAGAACGAAGAAGTACAAGACCTGGCTCACAGACCACACCATCCAGATCATTGAAGAAAGAAGAGAAATTCGGCACCGACTGAAGCAGGCGAAAACCAGAGCACAGAAACAGAACATTCAGGGAGAATACAGCACCAAGAACAAAGAAGTCAAGAAGAGCGCACGACAAGACAAACGGGATCAGGTAGACAAGCTGGCTGGACAAGCACAGGAAGCAGCATACCACAACGACATGAAGACCCTATACAGCATAACTAGACAACTTTCCGGCAGAAGGAGCAACCCCAACAAACCAGTGAAGGACGTTGATGGTAACACCCTCTCCAAACCAGAAGACCAGATGACAAGGTGGAAGGACCATTTCCAGGAACTACTCAGCGGTACACCTGTGACCAACCCACCAGACATAGCAGACGGACCAGAACTGGAAGTAGAGATGGGACAGATCACAAGGAATGAAGTGACAAGGGCCATCAACAAGATCAAAAATGAGAAAGCACCGGGCCAGACAACATCCCACCAGAAGCACTGAAGGCATCGACTGAGACCACAGCAGCACTACTACTAGACCTTCTACAGCAAGTCTGGGATGAAGAAGTGGTTCCAGAAGAATGGAGAGTAGGGCACATCGTCAAGCTACCCAAGAAGGGTGACCTCAGCAACTGCCAGAATTGGAGGGCATCCAGCTACTGTCTATCCCAAGTAAAGTCCTCACAAGACTCCTACTAGAAAGGATCAAGAATGCAGTGAACGCCAAGCTGAGGGAAGAACAGGCAGGATTCAGGGCAGGAAGATCATGCACGGATCAGATAGCAACACTCCGCATCATCGTTGAACAGTCCATCGAATGGCAGTCTCCAATCTACATCAACTTCATCGATTTCAAGAAAGCGTTTGACACGATTGATAGAGACGTCATATGGAGCATCCTCGGGTACTACGGCATACCAGGAAAGATCATCAACATTATTCGGAGCCTGTACAACAACACCACTTGCCATGTGATCCATGACATGAACCTTTCACAGCCATTTCCCGTCAGCACCGGCGTCCGTCAGGGCTGTATGCTCTCGCCTATCATTTTCTCCGTCGTACTGGACTGGATAATGAGAACGACAGTAGACAGACCAAGAGGAATACAGTGGACACTTACAGAGAAGTTGGAGGACCTCGACTTTGCGGACGATATAGGCCTCCTGTCCCACACACACCAACACATGCAACAGAAGTCAGAACGCTTACACACAGTTGCGAAGACTACAGGGCTGGAGATCAACATTAAGAAGACCACGTGCCTCAGGGTAAACGCGGCAAGGAACATACCCATTCAGATAGATGGCCATCCAATCGATAATGTTGACTCCTTCACCTACATCGGCAGTGTCATCAGCAAAACGGGGGGAACAGAAGAAGACATCCAAGCCCGTATTGGGAAAGCACGACATGCCTTTGTGACGTTGAAGCCAGTATGGAACAACAATAACATCCACCTCAAGACAAAGCTCAAACTGTTTGAGACGAATGTTAAGACAGTCCTCTTGTACGGAGCTGAGACCTGGAGACGCACCAAGGGCCTTGACCACAAACTACAGGTATTCATCAACAACTGCCTCAGACAGATCCTGCACATCAGATGGCCAGAAAAGATCACCAACCAGGAGTTGTGGCGGCAAACAAGACAGGACCCCATCACAGACTCTATCACACAGAGGAAATGGCGGTGGATAGGGCACAATCTACGACGAGACCAGCCCAACATAGCACGCCAAGCATTGGATTGGAATCCACAGGGCACACGGAAAAGAGGTCGACCAGTTACGACATGGCGAAGGACTCTGGACAGTGAGCTGTGCCGAAGCAGGATGTCCTGGGGGAAGCCAAAGCAGCAGCAACGGACCGGTCCAAGTGGAGAGCAGTGGTGAAGGCCCTATACCCCAACCGGGGTGAAGAGGATTGGTGATTGATGATGATTAAATACGTGAACGGAAGATAATTAGGCCTTGTAAGAAACAATTGTTTTGGCTAATATATCTATTGGAATAGTTTGATTAAGGAAGGAAATTAGTATAGTCATAGGACTATTATGAACACATTGAAATAGTAAGGCGAATAATAAGATACGAGATATCATGAATATATGATACATGTATTGATATAAAATAAAGACGATTGTTGTAAATTATATTATACAAAGGAAAATGATAGACTGTGTTGAGTTATAAATTATTGAAGGACGGTAGAGAAAGACCCTAGACAACGCTAGCGAGCCTACAATAGGATAGACCCTGGTTAGAGCATTTATATCGGACAATAGACATAAGAAGAAAGAGAGGTTTGCGACAACAGGAATTAAACAGTATTAGGAATGTTCCAGACATAAATTATGGCAGTCATGTGGCTACGATTGTCAATATTAGTTTAATTGCCTCAAATGATTTAATTAATCTACAGGTTAATTTTGACTTTAGTTTTCGTAACAGGTCGTATACAGTATGAACCAGTTTAAAATCAGTTTAACAAATGTGTTTCGTATACAAGTCTGATTTCGCTCGATTGCGAAAAAAGTGTTATACTGTAGACATTATTGAGTAGATTACCGGCATGATAAATGCTTGAAATGCTTGATTAGTTCTACATGTTCTTCGTGCTGTCATTGACTTTATTTTGTCATGTATGTAACTATACGAATCTAATTGTCATATTATGATACGGCACCCGTCTGCTATATGATACGGCACCCTTCCGACATATGATCACCCGTCCGTTATATGATAATGTAACCGCCTACGTAGGTACATGTTACAGTTTACAGTGTATACGTTACTATGTATTGAATCATAACCATTTATAATGGAACTTCGTTGATACAGTAACATATTTGTTAATGGTTACACTACTCAAAAATACATTTATATCATTGATACATAACTATATAAGCAATCACTCTATGCTGGAGATTTGAATGTTACTCAGAGGAACTGGTATTTTGAATTTGACTTGAAAGTGAATCTGTTGTATGAACTTAGACTACAACTTGTGGAATTGACAGAAGTCAATGGTATGAAAATACAACATATCATTACATAATCTGGCATACGTATATTGTAGCCGCTTGCAACCTTGGGAGGGTGACATGCCACGGCCAACCAGGAATATACTGCCAATGAGTGGGGAAGCAGACCAAGGACGCTCACCACATACTCGCTTCATGAGGGACGACAGATCACCCAACTGCATTGATCATGTGGATAAGTGGGACTGCAGTCCAGAACTAACAACGGAGTCACCACATACCCGAACATCAACCAGGAGGAATAGAATAATTCAGATGTATAAGTATCAATCAGTTCACATAACTTGAATAGTAAAAGATACACTTTTAGCAATATGGATCCACCGTAAAACTTTAATAATGAATTACTGCAGCGAAGAACTTGCTTGAGTGAAATAAGTGCATACAGTGAAGTAATCAGGGTTTTCAGTCACTTCATCTATATGTAATATATCATCTATTTCTATGTGTTGTATTATTAAATTGTATCCCGGTGTTACTAGTTTCCGGTGATGTGGTACATAACGGACTCCTATAGAGTTTGAATGTTCATACACTAACAACAATTTCAAATTCTCTAATAAAATCGATTGTTTGCTTCTTGAGAAAAGTCCGGAATGACGTCATCAGTTTTCACCTAACTGTGGAAAATGCATACAGCGCGAGCAAAAGTATGTAAACAACAATGTTATGTAACAAAACAATATAAATAAGGAATGGCTGTCCGATTAGCGCAGTGGTTAGCGCCCTCGCTTCTCACCAATGCAACCCGGGTTCGATCCTCGGACCGGGAAGTATGTGAGATGGTACGGTGGTCGCCAGATCGGACATGTGGTTCACAATCGTTGTAAAATAAATATAAGCTTAAAACTAAAACTAAAGTTTTACGAGATTCTACTATCAGACTGGTTGTTTCCATTGCACAATGTATACATTACGGTGACACTCTCTCAGATCGCTATTCGCATTCGTAGTCCATCCGTAGATATTAACTTCAACACTTTTGAATTTAACACTGAACACTTAGGGTTATATAATACTTCAGCGTCCATATTTTTATTAAATAGGAGACGCATATATACTAATACAACCGCATCATGTACTTTCCAGCGATTCGTAGAATAGTGGCAAACAATTGTCGTCCAGAGACGGTCAGTTGGACCGTTCATAGCGTGATAAAGGTATTGCCAAATAGTAGAGTTGGGTAATTGTGGACGGATCGGTTTAGCCAATTAGAGGTGAATGTGTAAAACATGTGAATATAGAAGTGTGGATCGAATCAGTTCTAGTGAGCACTTCAGTAGATACGCATCAACTTCATTAAACATGGAACCTTAATATCAGGCGAGCAGCGATAGCCACGTGGGGCCTGACTCACTAACGGGAATGGACACTAGTTTTATGGACAAAATGGAACAAATGTTGACTGTTAGGCTTTCAAGATTTGAAGAAAAAAGTGCACATACATAGAAGTATATTGCATACACTATTGCATATTTTAAACAACGACATTTATCAGTTTAAAAGGAAAATTTGTGAGGATCAGTTTAAATTTAACAACAAAGTGTCGACGCAATTAATGGAGGCTGATTCAAGCCTAAAATAGGAGACGTCGAGGCAGCAAGTTCCAGGATTGCCAAAGTAAGGGTTTAATAGCCCACATGCAAACACTGATTAAAATGGCCGATTCTTCGGAGATGGGATGGGCCATAGTTGGTCGTTGGTTTCTGATTCAGAAGACGAATAGCGTGTCGCAAGGGCGGAGAGAAAGGCGTCCAAGAAAGTTAAGCAGTTTCATAAGAAGCCGGGCGGAGGGAGATTCCCGACGATATTTCACCCTACAAAAGAGCATCGGCAGGTCAAGCACCATATGTAGTGGCTGGAGCACCTATTCAGACAGTTGGATCATACCCATCATTACAGGGCGGTGCGAGACCTCACAAACCCATACTTTGTTTTGGTTGTGGCCGGTCCGGCCATTGGAAGTTTTAGTTCAGGGCTGGAGATGCAGCAATGGCAATGATAAAATAAGTACAATTTTATATTTATCAGATTACAGAGGAAAATCTGAAGAAAAATTACTTTTATTCCAAAATGTATTGATTCTAATGAAGCAGATTTGACTGTTCTATAAATAGAAGCGGTGTATCAATAGGACCAGAATCCGTGACTCCAGTTGGTCGATTGCAGGAAAACATTGCAGAATGGGCATAGATACGAAGATGTTTCAGTAGCCTGGCAGATTTTCACAAATTCTGAATTTTGTTTTTGATTTGAAATCTGCTTATCACATTATAGATATGTTTGAGGGTTACTGTACATATTTAGGGTTTAATGATGGTCATGCCAGATATTATATGTTTATTGGTTTGGCTTTTGGTCTTGCTACAGGTTTCATATTTTCCAAAATTATGCGAGTTGTAGTAAAATATTGGAGATCATTTGGGCACAAATTTGTGACATATTTGGATGATGATCTGGGGGGACATAAATCAGTCAGAGAAGCTTTATGTTTGTTATGGTTGGATGCAAGCATATTGCATGCAACCGAAGAGAGAATCGGTAGATTAGAACATGCAATTGATTCGTTTTTCATACAGGTTGAGAAAGACAGTGATTTTTATTCCTGTCAGATGTGGCATCCGTGGTCCAGTGATAGAGCGTCGGATCTGGAATCAATCGTACCGGGTTCAAGACTCGTCTAGGCCACGTATGTAGTGTCATTGAGCAAGGCACCTCACACACATTACTTAGTACTGGTTAACCACTTAGGTCGGCTAAGCTTGCCCAGGAAAACATGTCTACGTCCCCGCAAGTGGTTTGACATTAATGGAACATACATACATACATATTTCTGGCTTCAATACGTGGGCAAATTGTATCATTACAAAGCAGTTTGAGTAAACTAGTATGTTTCAAGACCAGATGTTTGTATCAATGATTGGATACTAGAACTAGCTGGAATAGTAGTGGTTGGTTGAGCAAAAACGCCTACCAGTAATTACAATACTGGAGGACAAAAGTCAGAAATCTAAATAATGTCTGTCAGTATATTACGAACGACATTCATATTGAAATGGAATGTTTTACGGATGCTAGCCAATTGGGTTTTTGGCGATTATGCTGCCCTCTGTGAGGGTGTCTTTGTTGAAGGCAGTGAGGTATGTGGTACCTGGGGTACGCACGAGACTGTTCGTAGCTCAACATGGAGAGAAATTGAATCAGTTGATAGAGTACTGAAAAGTAACATTGTTTTGTTACAGGGAAACTATTCATTTATATTGCGACAATAGAAATGTCATTAGATTTTAGACAAAAGTAGCAAGACGCCAGATTTGCACGAAGTAGCTAAAAAAATCAGAGAGTTTTGTGAAACCAATAAAATTAATATTAGGGCTAAATAGATACCAAGACTTGAAAATGTTAAAGTTGATGAATTGAGTCGTCCATTTTATAACGACGATTGGAAGATTAATTCTTGGGTATTTGAGCAATTAGACAAATCATGGGGTGTACCCACGTGTGACAGGTTTGCATCAACTCTGAATAATCATTGTAAACATTTAAATTCTAAATGTTGGAGTCCCGGGTGTACATGTATAGATGCTTGTGAACAAAATTGGTCTGAAGGCGTTAACTGGAGGGTTCCACCTCCTTCATATATCAGTCAAGTGATAAGAAAATGTGTGACAGAAAAGGCAATGGGTACTTTGATTATACCAGAATGGAGTTCTGGCCCATTTTGGCCAATGTTGAGCAAAGCAAATTATTTCAGTGAATTTGTTCAAGAGGTAATTTACTTACTTACTGAAAACATAATTACAAATTGCATGGGAAACAATGTTTTTGGTCAAAATCCATTAATATTTAAAGTGATCGCAACTGAGAATGGAGTGTGTGACATTTATGGTTTGTGTATTTTCAGGCATAAGATTGGAAGAAGACATTACTGAAATGATAAGCCAGGATGGCATACGTCTTGATAGCAAGCACACTGCATTAGCTAAAAGCATGGCAAATCATATTATTGATTCAAAAAGTGAAAATAAAAATACCACAATTAACGGTTTTGTCAAAAACTTGTTGGAATCATCAAAGAGAACAGCAAAACAACATGTCAAGCGGAAAGATACTGTTACATCAGCGATGTTGATTACATTATGGTACATACATTCCATATATGTATGCATAGTGAGACATTTGTGCATGATAACATTAGCGTATCCGGGTTTTCTCAGATTTGATGAACTAAGCAAGATTACATGTACAGATATCTGTTTTTCAGAAACATTTGTAAAGATTATCATATCTAAAAGTAAGACCGATCAGTACAGAGATGGAAATGAAATTGGCATTAAGTCAAGGGGTCATATCAGCTTGTCCAGTTACAAAGCTAAAACGATACATGCATTTATCAAATTTGAACAATACATGTGATACGTTTTTGCTGTTGCTTATGCCCGTAAATCGATCAAAGAATATATGTAAATTGATTTCAAAAGATAAACACACAAGTTATACCAGTCAGAGAAGTTGTTACAGAGAACATAGATCCAAATTGGAACATTGGTCTGCATTCATTGAGACCAGGGTTGCTTCCACGGCTGCTAACAGTAGCATTAATGAGAGGTCATTAAAACGTCATGGTTGGTGGACAACTGATGTGGCTAAAGACATGTACATTAAAGATTCAATGGGAAGTAGATTGTCGGTATCGAAAAGCTTATGCATTTAGGAACATTTGATTGCACACAGATGAATAGCCGGAGTACAGGGTTATAGAAAATAAGTATTGCATGTATCAAGTTTGGTGGTTGAACATTTTAGAACAAGAAATTAAAATTTATTTGGGTTACAATAATTACAACTCTAACTTTGAAGCATTGTTCTAGCAATAATGCAATAATGCACGCTACAGGCCAAACTTGTTTGTTTTAGGTGTTAGTTACAGACTGTAATGAGGTGTCTGTGAAATGTTATCAAGTTTTGTCTGTAAAAGGGACAAGTAGAATTACAGTGTAAGATAACTGAGTTAAGGGATGACATACACTGTACTAGTATACCATGTATGAGCAAGGGTCATTGTTTGACCTATGTCAACTGTTATCGTGTGTGTTTGTATTGTGTGGTATAAAATAGTATTCTACCATGTATTAAAATCTCCATATAATGATTTTTTATCCCAAATACCTCGCTGTTTTGGGGATTATATTGATAAATAAAAATAGTAATCATTACTTATGTCTGGCTCTGAGCACTTAGTAATGTACTTCTTGGAATTTAAATATTGTTCGCAATCCCTATCTTTATTACTTGAATGTATAGGATAGTTTCTATCAATGTGGTTGCTCGTTCTATTAAGAGTGCTATACTGATTTTATTATCTGACAAAATATCGTGCAGATACTATATACGTGCCAGTGAAAATGGAATGTTTGTTTTTGTGTATCTAGCTATGATAATATGATTTAAATGAGAGATCTTGCTTGAATCCAGTACACTTGAAAATATCAATGATATCAGTATTCAGTAAATAAGGCGTCCAATGTTGTATTACCATACTATTCAGAACTGGATAATTATGTTCTGTGCTTTTCAGCATTTTAAGTTTTATTTTCGTATAGAGATAAACGAAGTTAATCCCAGATATTTCCCAGAAAATGAAACAATCGTCTAGCTTTCTTTTCCATTGTTCTCGTATGTGTTTTGCAAAATCTAGCTTTCTTTTCCATTGTTCTCGTATGTGTTTTGCAATATCTAGCTTTATTTTCCATTGTTCTCGTATGTTTATTGCAAAATCTAGCTTTCTTTTCCATTGTTCTCGTATGTGTTTTTCAAACTCTAGCTATCTTTTTCAATGTCCTCATACATGTTTGTTTGTTTTGGGTTTTTTATACAATAACTACAATTGTTAATATCGTTGACAAAAATTGATTAAATTTTGAGAACTATGTATTTGTCTGTCAGAAACACCAGTACACATGTGTTGCGGAGAATGTTATATATCAACAGGAGTTCATTAGAACAATTTTAATGTGCCCAACGGGTGTTATATATTTGATGATAAACTGGCAATGTCAAAATATATTAGTGGGGTATGCTCTTGTACTGTTTCGGATATAAACATGAGCAAATCTATGCCATCATATAGATAAATGTGCACTTTGTCAGAAAAGGTTGTCATAAAATGTCGAATTGTTTTACATTCTGTCCAGCAACTACAGGTCTTAGTTATAAATAGTCTGGATCCACTACTGCTGAGATATATGCTTATAACAGATATGCTGGATAGCATCCTCACATGAAATAAGTCGACACCCCCAGTGGGATTCGAACCTTCAGCTGTGAGGGGTAAATTATTTGAAGTAAGCGACCTTAACTAAGAGGCCACTGGGGAACCTGTTTTGAACTTTCTTCATTTCTGTTGATATATAAACTATGCACAGAATATAAATAAACTAACTGTGAATAGTTGCGGAATCGTCAGCAAAATTCTCCCATTGGAATCAATGGTACATACATTGTATATAAAATATCATAGTCATTTAAAGAAACATATCATTCAAAATAAGGACAACAGTGTAACCAATATAATGATGTCAATGTTGACTAGTCACCCACGTGTATAAATGAACAAGGCTCCTGATTCGTAGGAATAAAACATGGCAACTGCAAGTAAAGCATCAACCTACAGTCACGTATCTCCTATGTGTTTTTATATACTTTCAACGTCACAGGTGACAATAGAATGACCAACAAACAGTTGCGAGGCTAACGATAGATAAAAATAGTAATTATGTTCGTAATCATTAAATAGCGATAAAACTATAATAAACAAACATTACTTTACTGGCTCACGTACTGTACTGCATACGTACTTTACTGCATACGTACTTTACTGCATACGTACTGTACTGCATACGTACTTTACTGCATACGTACTGTACTGGCTCACGTACTGTATTGCATACGTACTTTACTGCATACGTACTTTACTGCATACGTACTGTACTGCATACGTACTTTACTGCATACGTACATTACTGCATACGTACTTTACTGGCATACGTACTGTACTGCATAAGTACTGTACTGCATACGTACTTTACTGCATACGTACTGTACTGCATACGTACTTTACTGGCATACGTACTGTACTGCATACGTACTTTACTGGCATACGTACTTTACTGCATACGTACTTTACTGGCATACGTACTTTACTGCATATGTACTTTACTGAATACGTACTTTACTGCATACGTACATTACTGGCATACGTACTTTACTGCATACGTACTTTACTGCATACGTACTTTACTGCATACGTACTGTACTGTACACGTACTTTACTGCATACGTACTTTATTGCAAACGTACTTTACTGCACATGTACTTTACTGCATACGTACTTTACTGCATACGTACTTTATTGCAAACGTACTTTACTGCACATGTACTTTACTGCATACGTACTTTATTGCAAACGTACTTTACTGCACACGTAATTTACTACATACGTAAGTTATTGCAAACGTACTTTACTGCACACGTAATTTACTACATACGTAAGTTATTGCAAACGTACTTTACTGCACATGTACTTTACTGCATACGTACTTTATTGCATACGTACTTTTACTGCATACGTACTTTATTGCATACGTACTTTATTGCATAGGTACGTTACTGGCATACGTACTTTACTGCATACGTACTTTATTGCATACGTACTTTACTGCATACGTACTTTATTGCATACGTACTTTATTGCATAGGTACGTTACTGGCATACGTACTTTACTGCATACGTACTTTACTGGCATACGTACTTTACTGCATACGTACTTTACTGCATACGTACATTACTGGCATACGTACTTTACTGCATACGTACTTTACTGCATACGTACTTTATTGCAAACGTACTTTACTGCATACGTACTTTACTGCACACGTACTTTACCGCACGTACTTTACTGCATACGTACTTTACTGCATACGTACTTTACTGCATAGGTAATTTACTGCATACGTACTTTACTGCACGTACTTTACTGCATATGTACTTTACTGCATACGTACTTTAATGCATACTTACTTTACTGAATACGTACGTTACTGCATACGTACCTTACTGCATACGTACTTTACTGTATACGTACTTTACTGCACACGTACTTTACTGCATACGAACTTTACCGCACGTACTTTACTGCATACGTACTTTACTGCACACGTACTTTACTGCATACGTACATTACTGCACGTACTTTACTGCATACGTACATTACAGCATACGTACTTTACTGTATACGTACTTTACTGCATACGTACATTACTGCATACGTACTTTACTGCATACGTACTTATCTGCACACGTACTTGACTGCATACGTACTTTACTGCACGTACTTTACTGCACGTACTTTACGTACTTTACTGCACGTACTTTACTGGACGTACTTTACTGCACGTACTTTACTGCACGTCTTTTACTGCAATCGTCATTTACTGCATACGTCCTTTACTGCACGTACTTTATTGCATACATACTTTACTGCATACGTACTTTACTGGCATAAGTACTTTACTGCACATACGTACTTTACTGCATACGTACTTTACTGCATACGTACTTTATTGCATACGTACTTAACTGCCCACGTACTTCTTTACTGCATACGTACTTTACTGCACGTACTTTACTTCACAAGTAATTTACTGCATACGTACTTTACTGCATACGTACTTTACTGCATATTTACTTTACTGCACACGTACTTTACTGCATACGTACTTTACTGGCATACGTACTTTACTCGCATACGTACTTTGCTGCATACGTACTTTACTGCATACATACTTTACTGCATACGTACATTAGTGCATACGTACTTTACTGCACACGTACTTTACTGCATACGTACTTTACTGGCATACGTACTTTACTGCACATGTACTTTACTGCATACGTACATTACTGCGCGTACTTTACTGCACATACTTTACTGCATACGTAATTTACTTCATACGTACTTTACTGCATATGTACTTTACTGCATAGGTACTTTACTGCATACGTACTTTACTGCATACGTACTTTACTGCATAGGTACTTTACTGCATACGTACTTTACTGCATACGTACTTTACTGCACACGTACTTTATTGCATACGTACTTTACTGCATACGTACTTTACTGCACACGTACTTTACCGCACGTACTTTACTGCATACGTACTTTACTGCATACGTACTTTACTGCATAGGTACTTTACTGCATACGTACTTTACTGCATACGTACTTTACTGCACACGTACTTTACTGCATACGTACTTTACTGCATACGTAATTTACTGCATACGTACTTTACTGGACACGTACTTTACTGCATACGTACTTTACTGCACGTACTTTACTGCATGTACATTACTGCACATACTTTACTGCACGTACTTTACTGCACGTACTTTACAGCATACGTCATTTACTGCATACCTACTTTACTGCACGTACTTTATTGCATACATACTTTACTGCATACGTACTTTGCTGGCATACGTACTTTACTGCACATACGTACGTTACTGCATACGTACTTTACTGCACATACTTTATTGCACGTACTTTACTTCACACGTACTTTACTGCATACGTACTATACTGCATACGTACTTTACTGCATACGTACTTTACTGCATACGTACTTTACTGCACACGTACTTTACTGCATACGTACTTTACTGCATACGTAATTTACTGCATACGTACTTTACTGCACGTACTTTACTGCATATGTACTTTACTGCATACGTACTTTAATGCTTACTTACTTTACTGAATACGTACGTTACTGCATACGTACCTTACTGCATACGTACTTTACTGTATACGTACTTTACTGCACACGTACTTTACTGCATACGAACTTTACCGCACGTACTTTACTGCATACGTACTTTACTGCATACGTACTATACCGCATACGTACTTTACTGCACACGTACTTTACTGCATACGTACATTACCGCACGTACTTTACTGCATACGGACATTACAGCATACGTACTTTACTGTATACGTACTTTACTGCATACGTACATTACTGCATACGTACCTTACTGCATACGTACTTTACTGCATACGTACTTTACTGCACGTACTTTACTGCACGTACTTTACGTACTTTACTGCACGTACTTTACTGGACGTACTTTACTGCACGTACTTTACTGCACGTCCTTTACTGCAATCGTCATTTACTGCATACGTCCTTTACTGCACGTACTTTATTGCATACATACTTTACTGCATACGTACTTTACTGCATACGTACTTAACTGCCCACGTACTTCTTTACTGCATACGTACTTTACTGCACGTACTTTACTTCACAAGTAATTTACTGCATACGTACTTTAATGTATACGTACTTTACTGCATATGTACTTTACTGCATACGTACTTTACTGCATAGTTACTTTACTGCACACGTACTTTACTGCATACGTACTTTACTGCATACGTACTTTACTGCATACGTACTTTACTGCACACGTACTTTACTGCATACGTACTTTACTGGCATACCTACTTTACTGCACGTACTTTACTGGCATACGTACTTTACTCGCATACGTACTTTGCTGCATACGTACTTTACTGCATACATACTTTACTGCATAGGTACGTTAGTGCATACGTACTTTACTGCACACGTACTGTACTGCATACGTACTTTACTGGCATACGTACTTTACTGCACATGTACTTTACTGCATACGTACATTACTGCACGTACTTTACTGCATACGTAATTTACTTCATACGTACTTTACTGCATATGTACTTTACTGCATTGGTACTTTACTGCATACGTACTTTACTGCATACGTACTTTACTGCATATGTACTTTACTGCATAGGTACTTTACTGCATACGTACTTTACTGCATACGTACTTTACTGCATAGGTACTTTACTGCATACGTACTTTACTGCATACGTACTTTACTGCATAGGTACTTTACTGCATACGTACTTTACTGCATACGTACTTTACTGCATACGTACGTTACTGCATATGTACTTTACTGCATATGTACTTTACTGCATACGTACTTTACTGCATACGTACTTTACTGCATACGTACTTTACTGCATACGTAATTTACTGCATACGTACTTTACTGCACACGTACTTTACTGCATACGTACTTTACTGCACGTACTTTACTGCATGTACATTACTGCACGTACTTTACTGCACGTACTTTACTGCACGTACTTTACAGCATACGTCATTTACTGCATACCTACTTTACTGCACGTACTTTATTGCATACATACTTTACTGCATACGTACTTTGCTGGCATACGTACTTTACTGCACATACGTACGTTACTGCATACGTACTTTACTGCACATTCTTTACTGCACGTACTTTACTTCACACGTACTTTACTGCATACGTACTATACTGCATACGTACTTTACTGCATACGTACTTTACTGCATACATACTTTACTCGCATATGTACTTTACTGCATAGGTACTTTACTGCACACGTACTTTACTGCATACGTACTTTACTGCATACGTACTTTACTGCATACATACTTTACTGCATAAGTACTTTACTGCACGTAATTTACTGCATACGTACATTATTGCACACGTACTTTACTACATACGTACTTTATTGCACATTTAGTGTACTGCATTCGTACTTTACTGGCATACGTACTTTACTGCATACGTACTTTACTGCATACGTACTTTATTGCATACATACTTAACTGCACACGTACTTCTTTACTACAAACGTACTTTACTGCATACGTACTTTACTGGCATAGATACTTTACTGCACACGTACTTTACTGCATACGTACATTACTGCATATACTCTACTGCATATACTTTACTGCACACGTACTTTACTGCATACGTACTTTACTGCATACGTACGTTACTGCATACGTACTTTACCGCAAACGTACTTTACTGCACACGTACTTTACTGCACGAACTATACTGCACGTACTTTACTGCATACCTTCTTTACTGCAAACGTACTTTATTGCATACGTACTTAACTACACAGGTACTTCTTTACTACAAACGTACTTTACTGCACGTACTTTACTGCACGTACTTTACTTCACACGTACTTTACTGCATACGTACTTTACTGCATACGTACTTTACTGCTTACGTACTTAACTGCATACGTACTTTACTGCATACCTACTTTACTGCACACGTACTTTACTGCATAGGTACTTTACTGCACGTACTTTATTGCAAACGTACTTTACCCATACGTACTTTACTGCATACGTACTTTACTGCATACGTACTTTACTGCATACGTACTTTACTGCATAGGTACTTTACTGCATACATACTTTACTGCACCTACTTTACTGCACGTACTTTACTGCATACGTACTTTACTCGCATACGTACTTTACTGCATACGTAATTTACTGCATACGTACTTTACTGCATACGTACTTTACTGCATACGTACTTTACTGCATACGTACTTTACTGCATACGTACTTTATTGCATACATACTTAACTGCACACGTACTTCTTTACTACAAACGTACTTTACTGCATACGTACTTTACTGGCATAGATACTTTACTGCACACGTACTTTACTGCATACGTACATTACTGCACATACTTTACTGCACATACTTTACTGCATACGTACTTTACTGCATACGTCCTTTACTGCATAGGTACTTTACTGCATACCTACTTTAATGCATACGTACTTTACTGCACGTACTTTTCACCATACGTACTTTACTGCATACGTACTTTACTGCACGTACATTACTGCATACGTACTTTACTGCATACATACTTTACTGCATACGTACTTTACTGCATACGTACTTTACTGCATACGTACTTTACTGAACACGTACTTAACTGCATACGTACTTTACTGCATACGTACTTTACTGCATACGTAATTTACTGCATACGTACTTTACTGCATACGTACTTTACTTCATACGTACTTTACTGCATAGGTACTTTACTACATACGTACTTTATTGCACATGTAGTGTACTGCATTCGTACTTTACTGGCATACGTACTTTACTGCATACGTACTTTACTGCATACGTACTTTATTGCATACATACTTAACTGCACACGTACTTCTTTACTACAAACGTACTTTACTGCATACGTACTTTACTGCATACGTACTTTACTGCACGTACTTTACTGCATACGTACATTACTGCATACGTACTCTACTGCATACGTACTTTACTGCATACTTACTTTACTGCACACGTACTCTACTGCATACGTACATTACTGCACGAACTATACTGCACATACTTTACTGCATACGTAATTTACTACATACGTACTTTACTGCATACGTACTTTACTGCATACGTACTTTATTGCATACGTACTTAACTACATACGTACTTCTTTACTACAAACGTACTTTACTGCACGTACTTTACTGCACGTACTTTACTTCACACGTACTTTACTGCATACGTACTTTACTGCATACGTACTTTACTGCATACGTACTTAACTGCATACATACTTTACAGCATACGTACTTTACTGCATACCTACTTTACTGCACACGTACTTTACTGCATACCTATATTACTGCACGTACGTTATTGCACACGTACTTTACTGCATACGTACTTTACTGCATACGTACTTTACTGCATACGTACTTTACTGTACATAAATACTTTAATGCATACGTACTTTATTGCATACATACTTAACTGCACACGTACTTCTTTACTGCATACGTACTTTACTGCACGTACTTTACTGCACGTACTTTACCTCACACGTACTTAACTGCATACGTACTTTACTGCATACGTACTTTACTGCATACGTACTTTACTGCATACGTACTTTACTGCATACGTACTTAACTGCATACGTACTTTACTGCATACATACTTTACTGCATACGTACTTTACTGCACACGTACTTTACTGCATACGTACTTTACTGCACATACTTTACTGCACGTAATTTACTGTACACGTACTTTACTGCACGTACTTTACGTACTTTACTGCACGTACTTTACTGCACGTACTTTACTGCATACGTACTTTACTGCATACCTACTTTACTGCACACGTACTTTACTGCATACGTACTTTACTGCACGTACTTTACTGCATACGTACATTACTGCACGTACTTTACTGCACGTACTTTACTGCATACGTACTTTACTGCATACGTACTTTACTGCACATACGTACTTTACTGCATACGTACTTTACTGCACGTACTTTACTGCATACGTACTTTACTGCATACGTACTTTACTGCACATACGTACTTTACTGCATACGTACGTTACTGCATACGTACTTTATTGCATACGTACTTAACTGCACACGTACTTCTTTACTACAAACGTACTTTACTGCATGCGTACTTTACTGCATACGTACTTTACTGCATACGTAATTTACTGCATACGTACTTTACTGCACGAACTTTACTGCATACGTACATTACTGCATACGTACTTTACTGCCTACGTACTTTAATGCATACGTACATTACTGTATACGTACTTTACTGCATACGTACTTTACTGCATACGTACTTTACTGCACGTACTTTACTGCACGTACTTTACTGCACATACTTTACTGCACGTCCTTTACTGCATACGTCATTTACTGCATACGTACGTTACTGCATACGTACTTTATTGCATACGTACTTTACTGCATACGTACTTTACTGCATACGTACTTTACTGCATACGTACTTTACTGCACACGTACTTTACTGCATACATACTTTACTGGCATACGTACTTTACTGCACACGTACTTTACTGCATACGTATATTACTGCACGTACTTTACTGCACCTACTTTACTGCATACGTACTTTACTGCATACGTACTTTACTGCATAGGTACTTTACTGCATACGTACTTTAATGCATACGTACTTTACTGCACGTACTTTTCACCATACGTACTTTACTGCATACGTACTGTACTGCATGTACTTTACTGCATACGTACTTTACTGCATACGTACTTTACTGCATACGTACTTTACTGAATACGTACTTTAGTGCATACGTACTTTACTGCACACGTACTTTACTGCATACGTACTTTACTGCATACGTAATTTACTGCATACATACTTTACTACATACGTACTTTACTGCATACTTACGTTACTGCATACGTACCTTACTGCATACGTACTTTACTGCATACGAAGTTTACTGCATACGTACTTTACTGCATACGTACTTTAATTCATACGTACTTTACTGCATAGGTACTTTACTGCATACGAACTTTACCGCACGTACTTTACTGCATACGTACTTTACTGCATACGTACTTTACTGCATATGTACTTTACTGTATAGGTACCTCACTGCATACGTACTTTAGTGCATACGTACTTTACTGCATACGTACTTTACTGCACGTACTTTACTGCATGTACATTACTGCACGTACTTTACTGCACGTACTTTACAGCATACGTCATTTACTGCATACCTACTTTACTGCACATACTTTATTGCATACATACTTTACTGCATACGTACTTTGCTGTCATACGTACTTTACTGCACATACGTACGTTACTGCATACGTACTTTACTGCATACGTACATTACTGCACGTACTTTACTGCACGTACTTTACTGCACACGTACTTTACTGCACACGTACTTTACTGCATACGTACTTTACTGCATACGTACTTTACTGCACACGTACTTTACTGTATACGTACTTTACTGCATAAGTACTTTACTGCATACGTACTTTACTGCACACGTACTTTACTCTATACGTACTTTACTGGCATACGTACTTTACTGCATACGTACTTTACTGCATACGTACTTTACTGCACGTACTTTACTGCATACGTACTTTACTGCATACGTACTTTACTGCATACGTACTTTACTGCACACGTACTTTACTGCATACGTACTTTACTGCATACGTAATTTACTGCATACATACTTTACTGCACATACTTTACTGCATATGTACTTTACTACATACGTACTTTAATGCATACTTACTTTACTGAATACGTACGTTACTGCATACGTACCTTACTGCATACTTACTTTACTGTATACGTACTTTACTGCATACGTACTTTACTGCATAGTTACTTTACTGCACGTACTTTACTGCATACGTACTTTACTGCATACGTACTTTACTGCATACGTACTTTACTGCACGTACTTTACTGCATACGTACTTTACTGCACACGTACTTTACTGCATACGTACTTTACTGCATACGTACTTTACTGCACACGTACTTTACTGCATACGTACTTTACTGCATACGTACTTTACTGCATACGTACTTTACTGCATACGTACTTTACTGCATACGTACTTTACTGGCATACGTACTTTACTGCATACGTACTTTACTGCATACGTACTTTACTGCACGTACTTTATTGCATAAATACTTTACTGCATACGTACTTTACTGCACGAACTTTACTGCACGTACTTTACTGCATACGTCATTTACTGCATACGTACTTTACTACACGTACTTTACTGCATACGTACTGCATGTACTTTACTGCACGTACTTTACTGCACAAACTTTACTGCACGTACTTTACTGCATACGTCATTTACTGCTTACGTACTTTACTGCACGTACTTTATTGCATAAATACTTTACTGCATACGTACTTTACTGGCATACGTATTTTACTGCACATACGTACGTTACTGCATATGTACTGTACTGCATACGTACTTTACTGCATACGTACTTTACTGCACACGTACTTTACTGCATACGTACGTTACTGCATACGTAATTTACTGCATACGTACTTTACTGCACTTACTTTACTGCATACGTACTTTACTGCATACGTACTTTACTGCATATTTACTTTACTGAATACGTACTTTACTGCATACTTACTTTACTGAATACGTACGTTACTGCATACGTACCTTAATGCATACGTACTTTACTGCATATGTACTTTACTGCATACGTACTTTTCTGCATACGTACGTTACTGCATACGTACTTTACTGCACCTACTTTACTGCATACGTACTTTACTGCATACGTACTTTACTGCATACGCACTTTACTGCACGTACTTTACTGCATACGTAATTTACTGCATACGTACTTTACTGCATACGTACTTTACTGCATACCTACTTTACTGCACGTACTTTACTGCATACGTAATTTACTGCATACGTACTTTACTACACGTACTTTACTGCATACGTACTTTACTGCATACGTACCTTACTGCATACATACTTTACTGCATACCTACTTTACTGCATACGTAATTTACTGCATACGTACGTTACTGCATACGTACTTTACTGCATACGTACTTTACTGGCATACGTACTTTACTGCATACGTACTTTACTGCACGTACTTTACTGCATACGTCATTTACTGCATACGTACTTTACTGCACGTCCTTTATTGCATAAATACTTTACTGCATACGTAATTTACTGCATACGTACGTTACTGCATACGTACTTTACTGCATACGTACTTTACTGGCATACGTACTTTACTGCATACGTACTTTACTGCACGTACTTTACTGCATACGTCATTTACTGCATACGTACTTTACTGCACGTCCTTTATTGCATAAATACTTTACTGCATACGTAATTTACTGCATACGTACGTTACTGCATACGTACTTTACTGCATACGTACTTTACTGGCATACGTACTTTACTGCATACGTACTTTACTGCACGTACTTTACTGCATACGTCATTTACTGCATACGTACTTTACTGCACGTCCTTTATTGCATAAATACTTTACTGCATACGTAATTTACTGCATACGTACGTTACTGCATACGTACTTTACTGCATACGTACTTTACTGGCATACGTACTTTACTGCATACGTACTTTACTGCACGTACTTTACTGCATACGTACTTTACTGCATAAGTACTTTACTGCATACGTACTTTACTGGACACGTACTTTACTGCATACGTACTTTACTGGCATACGTACTTTACTGCATACGTACTTTACTGCACGTACTTTACTGCATACGTACTTTACTGCATACGTACTTTACTGCATACGTACTTTACAGCACACGTACTTTACTGCATACGTACTTTACTGCATACGTAATTTACTGCATACGTACTTTACTGCACGTACTTTACTGCATATGTACTTTACTGCATACGTACTTTAATGCATACGTACTTTACTGCATACGTACTTTACTGCATACGTACTTTACTGCATACGTACTTTACTGCACACGTACTTTACTGCATACGTACTTTACTGCATAAGTACTTTACTGCACACGTACTTTACTGCATACGTACATTACTGCACGTACTTTACTGCACGTACTGTACTGCATACGTACTTTACTGCATACGTACTTTACTGCATACGTACTTTATTGCATACGTACTTAACTACACACGTCTCTTTACTACAAACGTACATTACTGCATACGTACTTTACTGCATACGTACTTTACTGCATACGTACTTTACTGCATACGTACTTTACTGCATACGTACTTTACTGCACGTACTTTACTGCATACGTACTTTACTGCATACGTACTTTACTGCATACGTACTTTACTGCATACGTACTTTATTGCATACGTACTTGACTGCATACGTACTTTACTGCACGTACTTTACTGCACGTACTTTACTGCATACGTACTTTACTGCATACGTACTTTACTGCATATTTACTTTACTGAATACGTACTTTACTGCATATTTACTTTACTGAATACTTACGTACTGCATACGTACCTTAATGCATACGTACTTTACTGCATATGTACTTTACTGCATACGTACTTTTCTGCATACGTACGTTACTGCATACGTACTTTACTGCATACGCACTTTACTGCACGTACTTTACTGCATACGTAATTTACTGCATACGTACTTTACTGCATACGTACTTTACTGCATACGTACTTTACTGCACGTACTTTACTGCATACGTAATTTACTGCATACGTACTTTACTACACGTACTTTACTGCATACGTACTTTACTGCATACGTACCTTACTGCATACATACTTTACTGCATACGTACTTTACTGCATACGTAATTTACTGCATACGTACGTTACTGCATACGTACTTTACAGGCATACGTCAATTACTGCATACGTACTTTACTGCACGTACTTTATTGCATAAATACTTTACTGCATACGTACTTTACTGGCATACGTACTTTACTGCACATACGTACGTTACTGCATATGTACTTTACTGCATACGTACTTTACTGCATACGTACTTTACTGCATACTTACTTTACTGAATACGTACGTTACTGCATACGTACCTTACTGCATACGTACTTTTCTGCATAGGTACTTTACTGCATACGTACTTTACTGCACCTACTTTACTGCATACGTACTTTACTGCATACGTACTTTACTGCACGTACTTTACAGCATACGTAATTTACTGCATACGTACCTTACTGCATACGTACTTTACTGCATACGTACTTTACTGCATACGTACTTTACTGCATACGTACTTTACTGCATACTTACTTTACTGCATACATACTTTACTGCATACGTATGTTACTGCACATACTTTACTGCACACGTACTTTACTGCATACGTACTTTACTGCATACGTACTTTACTGCATACGTACTTTACTGGCATACGTACTTTACTGCATACGTACTTTACTGCACGTACTTTACTGCATACGTCATTTACTGCATACGTACTTTACTGCACGTACTTTATTGCATAAATACTTTACTGCATACGTACTTTACTGGCATACGTACTTTACTGCACATACGTACGTTACTGCATATGTACTTTACTGCATACGTACTTTACTGCATACATACTTTACTGCATACTTACTTTACTGAATACGTACTTTACTGCATACGTACCTTACTGCATACGTACTTTTCTGCATACGTACTT
The DNA here is from genome assembly GCA_014843695.1 of Archivesica marissinica. NCBI lineage: Eukaryota > Metazoa > Mollusca > Bivalvia > Venerida > Vesicomyidae > Archivesica > Archivesica marissinica. The sequence goes on from CM026401.1 coordinate 27,370,819, forward strand.
TACTGCATACGTACTTTACTGCACCTACTTTACTGCATACGTACTTTACTGCATACGTACTTTACTGCATACGTACTTTACTGCATACGTACTTTACTGCACACGTACTTTACTGCATACGTACTTTACTGCATAAGTACTTTACTGCATACGTACTTTACTGGACACGTACTTTACTGCATACGTACTTTACTGGCATACGTACTTTACTGCATACGTACTTTACTGCACGTACTTTACTGCATACGTACTTTACTGCATACGTACTTTACTGCATACGTACTTTACAGCACACGTACTTTACTGCATACGTACTTTACTGCATACGTAATTTACTGCATACGTACTTTACTGCACGTACTTTACTGCATATGTACTTTACTGCATACGTACTTTAATGCATACTTACTTTACTGAATACGTACTTTACTGCACACGTACTTTACTGCATACGAACTTTACCACACGTACTTTACTACATACGTACTTTACTGCATAAGTACTTTACTGCACACGTACTTTACCTCATACGTACATTACTGCACGTACTTTACTGCACGTACTGTACTGCATACGTACTTTACTGCATACGTACTTTACTGCATACGTACTTTATTGCATACGTTCTTAACTACACACGTACCTCTTTACTACAAACGTACATTACTGCATACGTACTTTACTGCATACGTACTTTACTGCATACGTACTTTACTGCATACGTACTTTACTGCACGTACTTTACTGCATACGTACATACTGCATACGTACTTTACTGCATACCTACTTTACTGCACACGTACTTTACTGCATACGTACGTTACTGCATACGTAATTTACTGCATACGTACTTTACTGCACTTACTTTACTGCATACGTACTTTACTGCATACGTACTTTACTGCATATTTACTTTACTGAATACGTACTTTACTGCATATTTACTTTACTGAATACTTACGTTACTGCATACGTACCTTAATGCATACGTACTTTACTGCATATGTACTTTACTGCATACGTACTTTTCTGCATACGTACGTTACTGCATACGTACTTTACTGCATACGCACTTTACTGCACGTACTTTACTGCATACGTAATTTACTGCATACGTACTTTACTGCATACGTACTTTACTGCATACGTACTTTACTGCACGTACTTTACTGCATACGTAATTTACTGCATACGTACTTTACTACACGTACTTTACTGCATACGTACTTTACTGCATACGTACCTTACTGCATACATACTTTACTGCATACGTACTTTACTGCATACGTAATTTACTGCATACGTACGTTACTGCATACGTACTTTACAGGCATACGTCAATTACTGCATACGTACTTTACTGCACGTACTTTATTGCATAAATACTTTACTGCATACGTACTTTACTGGCATACGTACTTTACTGCACATACGTACGTTACTGCATATGTACTTTACTGCATACGTACTTTACTGCATACGTACTTTACTGCATACTTACTTTACTGAATACGTACGTTACTGCATACGTACCTTACTGCATACGTACTTTTCTGCATAGGTACTTTACTGCATACGTACTTTACTGCACCTACTTTACTGCATACGTACTTTACTGCATACGTACTTTACTGCACGTACTTTACAGCATACGTAATTTACTGCATACGTACCTTACTGCATACGTACTTTACTGCATACGTACTTTACTGCATACGTACTTTACTGCATACGTACTTTACTGCATACTTACTTTACTGCATACATACTTTACTGCATACGTATGTTACTGCACATACTTTACTGCACACGTACTTTACTGCATACGTACTTTACTGCATACGTACTTTACTGCATACGTACTTTACTGCATGCGAACAAGATGCAGATATAACTATAATAACCAAACATTTCTTGACTGTATAAGAACTATATATAGATATAAAAACAAACATTACTTTACTGTATACGAACTAGATGTACATATAATAAACAAACATTACCTTACTCTATACGAACTAGATGTAGATATAATAAACAAACATTACCTTACTCTATACGAACTAGATGTAGATATAACTATTATAAACAAACACTACTTTACTGTATACGAATTAGATGTAGATATAATAAACAAACATTACTTTACTGTATACGAACTAGATGTAGATACAATAAACAAACATTACTTTACTGTATACGAACTAGATGTAGATATAATAAACAAACATTACTTTACTGTATACGAACTAGATGTAGATATTATAAACAAACATTACTTTACTGTATACGAACTAGATGTAGATATAATAAACAAACATTACTTTACTGTATACGAACTAGATGTAGATATAGCAATAATAAACACATTACTTTACTGTATAAGAACTAGATGTAGATATAATAAACAAACACTACTTTACTGTGTACGAACTAAATGTAGATATAATAAACACACACTACTTTACTCTATACGAACTAGATGTAGAAATAATAAACAAACATTATTTTACTGTATACAAACTAGATGTAGATATAGTAAACAAACATTACTTTACTTTATACGAACTAGATGTAGATATAATAAACAAACATTACTTTACTGTATACGAACTATATATAGATATAATAAACAAACATTACTTTACTGTATACGAACTAGATGTAGATATAATAAACAAACATTACTTTACTGTATACGAACTAGATGTAGATATAATAAACAAACACTACTTTACTATGTACGAACTAGATGTAGATATAATAAACACACACTACTTTACTGTATACGAACTAGATGTATAAATAATAAACAAACATTACTTTACTGTATTCGAACTGGATGCACATAAAACTAATACACACATATTACTTTACTGTGTACGAACTAGATGTAGATATAATAAACAAACATTACTTTACAGCATGCAAACTAGATGTAGATATAGCTAATAAAACAAACATTACTTTACTGTGTACGAACTAGATGTAGATAAACTAATAAACACACATTACATTACTGTATACGTACTAGATGCAGATATAATAAACAAACATTACTTTACTGTATACGAACTAGATGTAGATATAATAAACAAACATTACTTTACTGTATTCGAACTAGATGTAGATATAATAAACACACATTACTTTACTGTATACGAACTAGATGTATATATAGCAATAATAAACACACATTACTTTACTGTATACGAACTAGATGTAGATATAGCAATAATAAACACACATTACTTTACTGTATACGAACTAGATGAAGATATAATAAACAAACATTACGTTACTGTGTACGAACTAGATGTATATATAATAAACACACACTACTTTACTGTAAACTAACTAGATGTAGATATAATAAACTAACATTACTTTACTGTGTACGAACTAGATGTAGATAAAACTAATAAACACACATTACTTTACTGTGTACGAACTAGATGTAGATATAATAAAGAAACATGACTTTACTGTATGCGAACTAGATGTAGCTATAATAAACAAACATTACTTTACTGTATACGAACTAGATGTAGATATAATAAACAAACATTATTTTACTGTATACGAACTAGATGTAGATATAATAAACAAACATTCCTTTACTGTATACGAACTATATATAGATATAATAAACAAACATTACTTTACTGTATAAGAACTAGATGTAGATATAATAAACAAACATTACTTTAATGTATACGAGCTAGATGTATATATAATAAACACACATTACTTTACTCTATACGAACTATATGTAGATATAATAAACAAACATTATTTTACTGTATACGAACTAGATGTAGATATAATAAACAAACATTACTTTACTGTATACGAACTAGATGTAGATATAGCAATAATAAACACACATTACTTTATTGTATACGAACTAGATGTATGTATAATAAACAAACATTACTTTACTGTATACGAACTAGATGTAGATATAATAAACAAACATTACTTTACTGTATACGAACTAGATGTAGATAAAACTAATAAACAAACATTACTTTACTGTGTACGAACTAGATGTAGATAAAACTAATAAACACACATTAATTTACTGTGTACGAACTATATGTAGATAAAACTAATAAACACACATTACTTTACTGTGTACGAACTAGATGTAGATATAATAAACAAACATTTCTTTACAGTATGCAAACTAGATGTAGATATAGCTAATAAACACACATTACTTTACTATATACGATCTAGATGTAGATATAATAAACACACATTACTGTACTGTATACGAACTAGATGTAGATATAATAAACACACATTACTTTACTGTATATGAAATAGATGTAGATATAATAAACACACATTACTGTACTGTATACGAACTAGATGTAGATATAATAAACACACATTACTTTACTGTATACGAAATAGATGTAGATATAATAAACACACATTACTTTACTGTATACGAACTAGATGTAGATATAATAAACACACATTACTTTACTGTATACGAAATAGATGTAGATATAATAAACAAACATTATTTTACTGTATACGAACTAGATGTAGATATAATAAACAAACATTACTTTACTGTATACGAACTAGATGTAGATATAATAAACACACATTACTTTACTGTATACGAAATAGATGTAGATATAATAAACAAACATTATTTTACTGTATACGAACTAGATGTAGATATAATAAACAAACATTACTTTACTGTATACGAACTAGATGTAGATATAATAAACACACATTACTTTACTGTATACGAAATAGATGTAGATATAATAAACAAACATTATTTTACTGTATACGAACTAGATGTAGATATAATAAACAAACATTACTTTACTGTATACGAACTAGATGTAGATATAATAAACACACATTACTTTACTGTATACGAAATAGATGTAGATATAATAAACAAACATTATTTTACTGTATACGAACTAGATGTAGATATAATAAACAAACATTACTTTACTGTATACGAACTAGATGTAGATATAATAAACACACATTACTTTACTGTATACGAACTAGATGTAGATATAATAAACACACATTACTTTATTGTATACTAACTAGATGTAGATATAATAAACAAACATTACTTTACTGTATACGAACTAGATGTATATATAATAAACAAACATTACTTTACTGTATACGAACTAGATGTAGATATAATAAACAAACATTACTTTACTGTATACGAACTAGATGTAGATATCACTATAATAAACACTACTTTACTGTATACGAACTAGATGTAGATATAACTATAATAAACATTACTTTACTGTATACGAACTAGATGTAGATATAATAAACACACACTACTTTCTGTATACGAACTAGATATAACTATAATAAACAAACATTACTTTACTGTATATGAACTAGATGTAGATATAACTATAATAAACATACACTACTTTACTGTATACGACTAGATGTAGAAAGTCTGGTTGAGCGAATTGAGCGTCCTGCTAATATAAAGACCATATAACAGATTGTTATTAAGTTAAAGCTGATATTTCATCTAGATACCTTAGTCCTTCATCCTGCTCTGGTACAAGGCTCTCCATGGTTACTGGACTTCAGACATATCATATATGCACGGCGAATATATAGCTGTCCACAATATTTCGATTAGTTACCGCACATACACTGTATACATCTGTAACTCCAACATCGTCAGTAACTTATAGTACTATATCGTGTACATTAATAATTCTTCAGAACATGCACTTGCTTTCAATGTGATCTTCTTCAGTCAATTCGTATGTAAGATAAATACCATACGTGTGTTGTAAAAATCCAAACGCATCTGTCTTGAGTTAATTGTTAACTACATCCATCTGAATAAGTGACCACACAATTCCATTACACTCACTGCAATAATCAACATTCGTTCAAAATTGAATAGATGCGCAGTCAAACAAATGCGCATTTAGCACTGTAATTTGCAAACTTTATGTTAATTTAAATTAGCATCTACACACTGTATCTAGATTAGCTACGGTGATACCGCATAGCATTAACACATTTGCCCACTCTAACACAGAACCCGAAGTTAACACTGATCTTATTAAATATAAAACCAAATATGCCTGCACTCCAAATCCAAACAAGGTGCATTTACAAGGCATCCATATATTGTACTAAAACCACTAAGCTCTTAGAATTAGCTGTGTCTGTAAATATTCGCAATGAACAAAACATGCACACAATATCCGTAGTTTAGTCAAGTGCCAAAATATACTCTCTTGATAAATAGCGCGCACAGAGGTTTGTATCTAGTTGTTACATCATATTGGAAATTTCAATGCAGCGGGATAATCAGTAAAGCACTGATATCAATGCATTCTGGCAATATCTGTCATGCTAACATTATCTGCATGCTAAACAAATCGTGAGGAAAACTACTTTAAAGCGGTAGTTAATCGCATCACGTAAACATATAGTTCTCGACTACATACTATTGTTATTGCACTTTCTGCAGACATAATTTTAACAATAATGTTCAATCAACTACTGGCGTGTTTGCATTCTACAAAGTATTAAATGTGAATGTAGAGACGAACAATGAATACGATGTTGTCTTGCGTTCGTATCCTGTAGTAATGCTTGTGTATGCTTGATCAATGTACACTTGTGAAAGTATGGTATCCCGAAAGCAGTTAGCCATGCTGTAAAACGGTGGTAAGACAGAGCTTAGTGGCTTATGCAATTCTATTTTGTTTGCATTAACTGATATGTCGTCAAATAGAAGATGGTGAAAAATGTTCAAAATTCTTTCTTAAGCGCGGACATGTATGCATTACTTAAGAAGTGGAAATAAGACTGTCTCTAATAAGGATGAAATTATGGAAGAACAAGTCAAATTTTATCATACTCTTTATAAGTCAAATAATGTAAATTATAATAACATCGATGATTATCTATCGGATAGCAATATCCCAATGATCAACGAAGATACAGCTACATTATGTGATGGTCTATTCTCTTTGGACGAGTGTTTCGAATCACTTTCTGGAATGAAATTGAATAAAAGTCCTGGTAATGATGGGCTAAGTGTTGAATTTGATAGGCATTTTTGGTCGAAAATTGGAAATATTGTTCTAAACTCATTAAATGAGGGCTACATTAAAACGCATCTATCCAATTGTCAAAAACATAGTATTATATCGCTACTGTATAACAAAGATGATCCTTCCAACCTGGAAAATTGGAGACCGATATCATTACTAAATATAGATTATAAGATAGCAGCTCGAAACCTAGCAAAACGTTTACAAAAAATTATACCTCAAATCATCAATAATCAGTCTAGATCAGGATACATAAAAAAATAGATATATTGCATACAATATTCGTCTTATACAAGACATAATAGATTATACAAACCTTTTAAATATAGATGGGGCAATTTTATATCTTGATTTCCGCAAAGCCTTTGACACGGTGGAATGGAACTATATGTTCAAAGTGCTAGAAAACGTAGGTTTTGGTAGTTCTTTTATAAACTGGGTAAAAACTTTATATAGAAATATTTCAGCTTGTATAATAAACAACGGTTGGAAATCTAAGTCATTCAGTGCATCATGAGGAATTAGACAAGGATGCCCTTTATCTGCCCTATTATTTATTATTGTTGCAGTGGTTCTTGCTGATAAGATTAGGTCAAATCATGATCTGATAGGAATAGAAATAAAACTTAATAATAATGAATCTAACACGGTAAAAATCACACAGTTGGTAGATGACACTACTATTTTTGTGAAAGATGAAAACGACATTACAACTGCACTAACAATTGTAGACGAATTTGGAAATCATTCAGGTCTAGAATTAAATAAAAATAAAACTGAATGTATATTGGTTGGAAAATCAAAAAATAAGACTTTAAATATTAAAGAAATAAAACATTCCAAACAGGCCAAATCTCTGGGTATTCATGTTGGCAATGATAAAGAATTATGTTCACGGTTAAATTGGGATAAACAAATAAATATATGTGCAAAAATGATAAATATTTGGTCCAAAAGAAAATTAGGCGATACGTTTGCCAACATTTATATATTTATTCAAAACTATGATAGTTCCGAAAGAAATAGTAATTCGGATAAACAAAATGTTCTTCAACTTTCTTTGGGATGGTAAAAAAGAAAAAATTAAGAGGAAAATATTAATAGGAAAAAAAGAATTTGGTGGTTTAGATATGATTGATATACAACTGTTCATAAATTCTTTAAATATAAAATGGGTCAAAATTGTTGCTGACTGATGATAACGCAAATTGGAAATTAATTGCTAAATGTCTGTTAAATCAATTCGGGAAAAATGATCTTGTTTTTCATTTTAAAAACGAAGAAATAAAAAGTCTGCCTAAGACAAAAATCCCTCTTAACGAATTTTACTTACATCTTTTAAGTAATTGGTTTGAATTTAAATACAGATAATTTGGGGTAATAAATACATTAAAATGAACGGTACATTTCTTGTATTCAATTCATGGATTAAATCGGAATAAATCGCAGTGAATCCTCTTTCACATGCATATTATAAATTGCAATGTTATTGAAATCTGTAATTGCACATGCATATTATCAATTGCAATAGTATTGAAATCTGTTTGAATATATTGAACTGTTTTGATATAATGTGTACATACTACTTACTATATTGATATAAAATAAGCTGAGCTTCACAAAAAAAAGATATGTCTTCAAATGTTTAGTTTAACCACCTAAAAGATTACACTTGTTACCTCTCGCAAAAACACTTCATCATCAAAACATAGTCCTGGTACTATTTTCAGACAATGCGAACTAAATAAAGGTAAGAATCTATCGATTCTTTCTTTTCTTAACCTGTACTAACAGAGGTAGCACGTTTTGACTATTTCTTTAATTTCAGATTTCCTCGCTTCTGTTTTTGTTATATATTTCAGCGTAAGAGGAAAATTACAACTGGGTCGTCATGGCTGTTGAACTTGGATATCCAATATACTAAACAGATTACATGAAATCAAATATAGATTACAATTAGTGTAAACACTAACACTGTGTATCAAGAAGATGAAGTGACTCTATACAGCATACAGTTGTGATTTGCTACCGCTAACAGAGCATAAATAAATTAGCATAAATGTGTGTATTTGCTACCGATACCGGAGCAATATACGCTGATTGTCCATTACATATTATATTACAATATAACATTTATTTATACATACATGACATGTTTTCCACCAGCCATGGCCAGTAATGTATTCCAGTAATCGCCATTAATTCATTTTAAATCACTCCATGCTGAAATGTTCCTTCCACGGTGTTTTTGTCTGTAGGTAATGCCATATGCGACGTTTCCTTGCATTGTGGTTTTGTCTGTAGGTACTATCATATGCGAGGTTTCCTTGCATTGTGGTTTTGTCTGTAGATAATGTCATATGCGAGGTTTCCTTGCATTGTGGGTTTGTCTGTAGATAATGTCATATGCGACGTTTCCTTGCATTGTGGTTTTGTCTGTAGATAATGTCATATGCGAGGTTTCCTTGCATTGTGGTTTTGTCTGTAGGGGTAATGTCATATGCGAGGTTTCCTTGCATTGTGGTTTTGTCTGTAGATAATGTCATATGCGAGGTTTCCTTGCATTGTGGTTTTGTCTGTAGGTAATGTCATATGCGACGTTACCTTGCATTGTGGTTTTGTCTGTAGGTACTATCATATGCGAGGTTTCCTTGCATTGTGGTTTTGTCTGTAGGTACTATCATATGCGACGTTTCCTTGCATTGTGGTTTTGTCTGTAGGTACTATCAAATGCGATGTTTCCTTGAATTGTGGTTTTGTCTGTATGTACTATCATATGCGAGGTTTCCTTGCATTGTGGTTTTGTCTGTAGATAATGTCATATGCGAGGTTTCCTTGCATTGTGGGTTTGTCTGTAGGTAATGTCATATGCGACGTTTCCTTGCATTGTGGTTTTGTCTGTAGATAATGTCATATGCGACGTTTCCTTGCATTGTGGTTTTGCCTGTAGGGGTAATGTCATATGCGAGGTTTCCTTGCATTGTGGTTTTGTCTGTAGATAATGTCATATGCGAGGTTTCCTTGCATTGTGGGTTTGTCTGTAGGTAATGTCATATGCGACGTTTCCTTGCATTGTGGTTTTGTCTGTAGATCATGTCATATGCGACGTTTCGTTGCAATGTGGTTTTGTCTGTAGATAATGTCATATGCGACGTTTCCTTGCATTGTGGTTTTGTCTGTAGATCATGTCATATGCGACGTTTCCTTGCATTGTGGTATTGTCTGTAGATAATGTCATATGCGAGGTTTCCTTGCATTGTGGTTTTGTCTGTAGGGGTAATGTCATATGCGAGGTTTCCTTGCATTGTGTTTTTGTCTGTAGGGTTAATGTCATATGCGACGTTTCCATGCATTGTGTTTTTGTATGTAGGGGTAATGTCATATGCGACGTTTCCTTGCATTGTGTTTTTGTCTGTAGGGGTAATGTCATATGCGACGTTTCCTTGCATTGTGGTTTTGTCTGTATGTACTATCATATGCGAGGTTTCCTTGCATTGTGGTTTTGTCTGTAAATAATGTCATATGCGAGGTTTCCTTGCATTGTGGGTTTGTCTGTAGATAATGTCATATGCGAGGTTTCCTTGCATTGTGGTTTTGTCTGTAGGGGTAATGTCATATGCGAGGTTTCCTTGCATTGTGGTTTTGTCTGTAGATAATGTCATATGCGAGGTTTCCTTGCATTGTGGTTTTGTCTGTAGGTAATGTCATATGCGACGTTACCTTGCATTGTGGTTTTGTCTGTAGGTACTATCATATGCGACGTTTCCTTGCATTGTGGTTTTGTCTGAAGATAATGTCATATGCGACGTTTCGTTGCAATGTGGTTTTGTCTGTAGATAATGTCATATGCGACGTTTCGTTGCATTGTGGTTTTGTCTGTAGGTAATGTCATATGCGAGGTTTCCTTGCATTATGGTATTGTATGTAGATAATGTCATATGCGAGGTTTCCTTGCATTGTGGTTTTGTCTGTAGATAATGTCATATGCGAGGTTTCCTTGCATTGTTGTTTTGTCTGTAGGGGTAATGTCATATGCGAGGTTTCCTTGCATTGTGTTTTTGTCTGTAGGGGTAATGTCATATGCGACGTTTCCTTGCATTGTGTTTTTGTCTGTAGGGGTAATGTCATATGCGACGTTTCCTTGCATTGTGTTTTTGTCTGTAGGGGTAATGTCATATGCGACGTTTCCTTGCATTGTGGTTTTGTCGGTAGATAATGTCACATGCGACGTTTCCTTGCATTGTGGTTTTGTCTGTAGGTAATGTCATATGCGACGTTTTCTTGCATTGTGTTTTTGTCTGTAGGGGTAATGTCATATGCGACGTTTCCTTGCATTGTGTTTTTGTCTGTAGGGGTAATGTCATATGCGACGTTTCCTTGCATTGTGGTTTTGTCTGTAGGTACTATCATATGCGACGTTTCCTTGCATGATGGTTTTGTCAGTAGATAATGTCATATGCGACGTTTCCTTGCATTGTGGTTTTGTCTGTAGGTAATGTCATATGCGACGTTTCCTTGCATTGTGGTTTTGTCCGTAGGTATTATCATATGCGACGTTTCCTTGCATTGTGGTTTTGTCAGTAGATAATTTCATATGCGACGTTTCCTTGCATTGTGGTTTTGTCTGTAGGTAATGTGATGTGCGACGTTTCCTTGCATTGTGATTCGGTATGTAGGTAATGTCATAAGCGACATTTCCTTGCATTGTGATTCTGTATGTAGGTAATGTAATATGCCACGTTTCCTTGCATTGTGGTTCTGTATGTAGGGGTAATGTCATATGCGACTTTTCCTTGCATTGTGTTTTTGTCTGTAGGTAATGTCATATGCGACGTTAACTTGCATTGTGGTTTTTTCTGTAGGTAATGTCATATGCGACGTTTCCTTGCATTGTGGTTTTGTGTGTAGGTAATGTCATATGCGACGTTTCCTTGCATTGTGGTATTGTATGTAGGGGTAATGTCATATGCGACGCTTCCTTGCATTGTGGTTCTGTATTTAGGGGTAATGTCATATGCGACGTTTGCTTGCATTGTGGTTTGTATGTAGGGGTAATGTCATATGCGACGTTTCATTGCATTGTGGTTTTGTCTGTAGATAATGTCATATGCGAGGTTTCCTTGCATTGTGGGTTTGTCTGTAGTTAATGTCATATGCGACGTTTCCTTGCATTGTGGTTTTGTCTGTAGATAATGTCATATGCGACGTTTCCTTGCATTGTGGTTTTGTCTGAAGATAATGTCATATGCGACGTTTCGTTGCAATGTGGTTTTGTCTGTAGATAATGTCATATGCGACGTTTCGTTGCATTGTGGTTTTGTCTGTAGGTAATGTCATATGCGAGGTTTCCTTGCATTATGGTATTGTATGTAGATAATGTCATATGCGAGGTTTCCTTGCATTGTGGTTTTGTCTGTAGATAATATCATATGCGAGGTTTCCTTGCATTGTGTTTTTGTCTGTAGGGGTAATGTCATATGCGACGTTTCCTTGCATTGTGTTTTTGTCTGTAGGGGTAATGTCATATGCGACGTTTCCTTGCATTGTGTTTTTGTCTGTAGGGGTAATGTCATATGCGACGTTTCCTTGCATTGTGGTTTTGTCGGTAGATAATGTCATATGCGACGTTTCCTTGCATTGTGGTTTTGTCTGTAGTTAAGGTCATATGCGACGTTTTCTTGCATTGTGTTTTTGTCTGTAGGGGTAATGTCATATGCGACGTTTCCTTGCATTGTGTTTCTGTATGTAGGGGTAATGTCATATGCAATGTTTCCTTGCATTGTGGTTTTGTCTGTAGGTAATGCTATATGCGACGTTTCCTTGCATTGTGGTTTTGTCTGTAAGTAATGTCATATGAGACGTTTGCTTGCATTGTGGTTCTGTATGTAGGGGTAATGTCATATGCGACGTTTCCTTGCATTGTGGTTGTGTCTGTAGGTAATGTCATATGCGACGTTTCATTGCATTTTGGTTCTGTATGTAGGGGTAATGTCATATGCGAATATTCCTTGCAATGTGGTATTGTATGTAGGGGTAATGTCATATGCGACGCTTCCTTGCATTGTGGTTCTGTATTTAGGGGTAATGTCATATGCGACGTTTGCTTGCATTGTGGTTTGAATATAGGGGTAATGTCATATGCGACGTTTCATTGCATTGTGGTTTTGTCTGTAGATAATATCATATGCGACGTTTCCTTGCATTGTGGATTTGTATGTAGGTAATGTCATATGCGACGTTTCCTTACATTGTGTTTTTGTCATATGCGACGTTTCCTTGCATTGTGGTTTTGTGTGTAGGTAATGTCATATGCGACGGTTCCTTGCATTGTGGTTTTGTCTGTAGATAATGTCATATTCGACGTTTCCTTGCATTGTGGTTTTGTCTGTATGTAATATCATATGCGACGTTTCCTTGCATTGTGATTCTGTATGTATGGGTAATGTCATATGCGACGTTTCCTTGCATTGTGGATCGGTATGTATGGGTAATGTCATAGGCGACGTTTCCTTGCATTGTGATTCTGTATGTATGGGTAATGTCATATGCGACGTTTCCTTGCATTGTGGTTCTGTATGTATGGGTAATGTCATATGCGACATTTCCTTGCATTGTGGTTTTGTCTGTAGGTAATGTTATATGCGACGTTTCCGTGCATTGTGATTCTGTATGTAGGGGTAATGTCATATGCGATGGTTCCTTGCATTGTGGTATTGTCTGTAGGTAATGTCATATGCGACGTTTCCTTGCATTGTGGTTTTGTTTGTAGATAATGTCATATGCGACGTTTCCTTGCACTGTGGTTCTGTATGTAGGGGTAATGTCATATGCGACATTTCCTTGGATTGTGGTTCTGTATGCATGGGTAATGTCATATGCGACGTTTCATTGCATTGTGGTTCTATATGTAGGTGTAATGTCATATGCGAAGCTTCCTTGCATTGTGGTATTGTATGTATGGGTAATGTCATATGCGACATTTCCTTGCATTGTGGTTCTGTATGTAGGGGTAATGTCATATTCGGCGTTTCCTTGCATTGTGGTTTTGTCTGTAGGTAATGTTATATGTGACGTTTCCGTGAATTGTGGTTCTGTATGTAGGGGTAATGTCATATGCGATGGTTCCTTGCATTGTGGTATTGTCAGTAGGTAATGTCATATGCGACGTTTCCTTGCATTGTGGTTTTGTTTGTAGATAATGTCATATGCGACGTTTCCTTGCATTGTGGTTCTGTATGAAGGGGTAATGTCATGTGCGACATTTCCTTGCATTGTGGTTCTGTATGTAGGGGTAATGTCATATGCGACGTTTCATTGCATTGTGGTTCTATATGTAGGGGTAATGTCATATGCGAAGATTCCTTGCATTGTAGTATTGTATGTAGGGGTAATGTCATATGCGGCATTTCCTTGCATTGTGGTTCTGTATGTAGGGGTAATGTTATATTCGGCGTTTCCTTGCATTGTGGTTCTGTATGTAGGGGTAATGTCATATGCGACGTTTGCTTGCATTGTGGTTCTGTATGTATGGGTAATGTCATATGCGACGTTTCCTTGCATTGTGATTCTTTATGTAGGGGTAATGTCATATGCGACGTTTCCTTGCATTGTGATTATGTGTGTATGGGTAATGTCATATGCGACGTTTGCTTGCATTGTGGTTTTGTATGTAGGGCTAATGTCATATGCGACGTTTCCTTGCATTGTGGTTCTGTATGTAGGGATAATGTCATATGCGACGTTTCCTTGCATTGTGGTTTTGTCTGTAGGTAATGTCATATACGACGTTTCCGTGCATTGTGATTCTGTATGTAGGGGTAATGTCATATGCGACGTTTCCTTGCATTGTGGTTTTGTCTTTAGGTAATGGCATATGCGACGTTTCCTTGCATTGTGGTTTTGTCTGTAGATAATGTCATATGCGACGTTTCCTTGCATTGTGGTTTTGTCTGTAGGTAATGTCATATGCGAGGTTTCCTTGCATTGTTGTTTTGTCTATAGGTAATGTCATATGCGACGTTTCCTTGAATTTTGATTCTGTATGTAGGGGTAATATAATGTGCGACGTTTCCTTGGATTGTGATTCTGTATGTATGGGTAATGTCATATGCGACGTTTCCTTACATTGTGGTTCTGTATGTAGGGGTAATGTCATATGCGACGTTTCCTTGCATTGTGGTTCTGTATGTAGTGGTAATGTCATATGCGACGTTTCATTGCATTGTGATTCTATATGTATAGGTAATGTGATATGCGATGTTTCCTTGCATTGTGGTTCTGTATGTAGGGGTAATCTCATATGCGACGTTTCCTTGCATTGTAGTTCTCTATGTAGGGGTAATGTTATATGCGACGTTTCCTTGCATTGTGGTTCTGTATGTAGGGGTAATGTCATATGCGACGTTTCCTTGCATTGTAGTTCTGTATGTAGGTGTAATGTCATATGCAACGTTTGCTTGCATTGTGATTCTGTATGTATGGGTAATGTCATGTGCAACGTTTGCTTGCATTGTGGTTTGTATGTAGAGGTAGTGTCATATGCGACCTTTCCTTGCATTGTGATTCTGTATGTATGGGTAATGTCATATGCAACGTTTGCTTGCATTGTGGTTTGTATGTAGAGGTAGTGTCATATGCGACCTTTCCTTGCATTGTGGTTCTGTCTGTAGGTAATGTCATATGCGACGTTTGCTTGCATTGTGATTCTGTATGTAGGGGTAATGTCTTTATGCGACGTTTGCTTGCATTGTGTATTTGTCTTTAGGGGTAATGTCACATGCAACGTTTGCTTACATTGTGATTCTGTATGTAGGGGTAATGTCAAATGCAAATATCCTTGCATTGTGTTTCTGTATGTAGGGGTAATGTCATATGTAATGTTTCCTTGCATTGTGGTTTTGTCTGTAGGTAATGCTATATGCGACGTTTCCTTGCATTGTGGTTTTGTCTGTAAGTAATGTCATATGAGACGTTTGCTTGCATTGTGGTTCTGTATGTAGGGGTAATGACATATGCGACGTTTCCTTGCATTGTGATTATGTATGTAGGGGTAATGTCATATGCGACATTTGCTTGCATTGTGGTTCTGTATGTAGGGGTAATGTCATATGCGACGTTTCCTTGCATTGTGGTTTTGTCTGTAGGTAATGTCACATGCGACGTTTCCTTGAATTGTGGTTCTGTTTGTAGGGGTAATGTCATATGCGACGTTTCCTTGCAGTGTGGTTCTGTATGTAGGGGTAATGTCATATGCGATGTTACCTTACATTGTTATTCTGGATGTAGGGGTAATGTCATATGCGACGTTTGCTTGCAGTGTGGTTCTGTATGTAGGGGTAATGTCATATGCGATGTTACCTTACATTGTGATTCTGGATGTAGGGGTAATGTCATATGCGACGTGTGCTTGCATTGTGGTTCTGTATGTAGGGGTAATGTCAAATGTGACGTTTCCTTGCATTGTGGGTTTGTATGTAGGTAATGTCATATGCGTGGTTTCCTTGCATTGTGGTTTTGTCTAATGCGACGTTTCCTTGCATTGTGGTTTTGTCTGTAGGTAATGTCATATGCGTGGTTTCCTTGCATTGTGGTTTTGTCTGTAGATATTGTCATATGCGACGTTTCCTTGCATTGTGGTTCTGTATGTAGGGGTAATATCATATGCGAAATTTCCTTGCATTGTGGTTCTATATGTAGGGGTAATGTCATATGCGATGTTTCCTTGCATTGTAGTTCTGTATGTAGGAGTAATATCATATGCGACGTATCCTTGCATTGTGATTCTGTATGTAAGGGTAATGTCATATGCGAAGTTTGCTTGCATTGTGGTTTGTATGTAGAGGTAATGTCATATGCTAAGTTTCCTTGCATTGTGGTTCTCTGTCTGTAGATAATGTCATATGCGACGTTTGCTTTCATTGTGATTCTGTATGTAGGGGTAATGTCTTTATGCGACGTTTGCTTGCATTGTGTATTTGTCTGTAGGGGTAATGTCATATGCAACGTTTCATTACATTGTGATTTTGTATGTAGGGGTAATGTCATATGCGACGTTTCCTTGCATTTTGTTTCTATATGTATGGGTAATGTCATATGCTACGTTTCCTTGCATTGTGGTTTTGTCTGTAAGTGATGTCATATGCGAAGTTTGCTTGCATTGTGGTTCTGTATGTAGGGGTAATGTCATATGCGACATTTCCTTGCATTGTGATTATGTATGTATGGGTAATGTCATATGCGACATTTGCTTGCATTGTGGTTCTGTATGTAGGGGTAATGTCATATGCCACGTTTCCTTGCATTGTTGTTTTGTCTGTAGGTAATGTCACATGCGACGTTTACTTGCATTGTCATTCTGTATGTAGGGCTAATGTCATATGCGACGTTTCCTTGCATTGTGATTCTGTATGTAGGGGTAATGTCATATGCAACGTTTGCTTGCATTGTGGATCTGTATGTAGGGGTAATGTCATATGCGACTTTTCCATGTATTGTGGGTTTGTATGTAGGTAATGTAATATGCGATGTTTCCTTGCATTGTGGTTTTGTCTGTAGGTAATGTCATATGCGAGGTTTCCTTGCATTGTGGTTCTGTATATAGGGGTAATGTCATATGCGACGTTTTCTTGCATTGTGATTCTGTATGTAGGGGTAATGTCATATGCGACGTTTGCTTGCATTGTGTTTCTTTATGTAGGGGTAATGTCATATGCGATGTTTCCTTGCATTGTGGGTTTGTATGTAGGTAATGTCATATGCGACATTTCCTTGCATTGTGTTGTTGTCATATGCTACGTTTGCTTGCATTGTGGTTTTGTCTGTAGGTAATGTCATATGCGAGGATTCCTTGCATTGTGGTTTTTTCTGTAGATAATGTCATATGCGACGTTTCCTTGCATTGTGGTTTTGTCTGTATGTAATGTCATATGCGACGTTTCCTTGCATTTTGATTCTGTATGTAGTGGTAATATCATGTGCGACGTTTCATTGCATTGTGATTCTGTTTGTAGGGGTAATGTCAAATGTGACTTTTCCTTGCATTGTGGTTTTGTATGTAGGTAAAGTCATATGCGACGTTTCCTTGCATTGTATTTTTGTCATATGCGACGATTCCTTGCATTGTGGTTTTGTCTGTAGATATTGTCATATGCGACGTTTCCTTGCATTGCGGTTTTGTCTGTAGGTAATTTCATATGCGACGTTTCCTTGCATTGTGATTCTGTATGTAGGGGTAATGTCATATGCGACGTTTCCTTGCATTGTGATTCTGTATGTAGGGGTAATGTCATATGCGACGTTTCCTTTTATTGTGATTCTTTATGTAGGGGTAATGTCATATGCGACGTTTGCTTGCATTGTGGTTCTGTATGTAGGGGTAATGTCATATGCGACGTTTCCGTGTATTGTGGGTTTGTATGTAGGTAATGTCATATGCGACGTTTCCTTGCATTGTGTTTTTGTCATATGCGATGTTTCCTTGCATTGTGGTTTTGTCTGTAGGTAATGTCATATGCGTGGTTTCCTTGCATTGTGGTTGAGTCTGTAGATATAGTCATATGCGACGTTTACTTGCATTGTGGTTTTGTCTGTAGGTAATGTCAAATGCGACGTTTCCTTGCATTTTGATTCTGTATGTAGGGGTAATATCATGTCCGACGTTTCCATGCATTGTGGTTCTGTATGTAGGGGTAATTTCATATGCGACATTTCCTTGCATTGTGGTTCTGTATGTAGGGGTAATGTCATATGCGACGTTTCCTTGCATTGTGGTTCAGTATGTAGGGGTAATGTCATATGCGATATTTCCTTGCATTGTGGTTCTGTATGTAGGGGTAATTTCATATGCGACATGTCCTTGCATTGTGGTTCTGTAAGTAGGGGTAATGTCATATGCGACGTTTCCATGCATTGTAGTTCTGTATGTAAGTAATGTCATATGCGACGTTTGCTTGCATTGTGATTCTGTATGTAGGGGTAATGTCTTTATGCGACGTTTGCTTGCATTGTGTATGTGTATGTAGGGGTAATGTCATATGCAACGTTTGCTTACATTGTGATTCTGTATGTAGGGGTAATGTAATATGCGACGTTTCCTTGCATTGTGTTTCTGTATGTAGGGGTAATGTCATATGTAATATTTCCTTGCATTGTGGTTTTGTCTGTAGGTAATGTCATATGCGACGTTTCCTTGCATTGTGGTTCTGTATGTAGGGGTAATTTCATATGCGACGTTTCCTTGCATTGTTGTTCTGTATGTAGGGGTAATGTCATATGCGACGTTTCCTTGCATTGTAGTTCTGTATGTAGGTAATGTCATATGCGACGTTTGCTTGCATTGTGATTCTGTATGTTGGGGTAATGTCTTTATGCGACGTTTGCTTGCATTGTGTATTTGTCTGTAGGGGTAATGTCATATGCAACGTTTGCTTACATTGTGATTCTGTATATAGGGGTAATGTAATATGCGACGTTTCCTTGCATTGTGTTTCTGTATGTAGGGGTAATGTCATATGTAATGTGTCCTTGCATTGTGGTTTTGTCTGTAGGTAATGTTATATGCGACGTTTCCTTGCATTGTGGTTTTGTCTGTAAGTAATGTCATATGCGACGTTTGATTGCATTGTGGTTCTGTATGTAGGGGTAATGTCATATGCGACGTTTCCTTGCATTGTGATTATGTATGTAGGGGTAATGTCATATGCGACAATTGCTTGCATTGTGGTTCTGTATGTAGGGGTAATGTCATATGCGACGTTTCCGTGTATTGTGGGTTTGTATTTAGGTAATGTCATATGCGACGATTCCTTGCATTGTGTTTTTGTCATATGCGACGATTCCTTGCATTGTGGTTTTGTCTGTAGATTTTGTCATATGCGAGGTTTCCTTGCATTGTGGTTTTGTCTGTAGGTAATTTCATATGCGACGTTTCCTTGCATTGTGATTCTGTATGTAGGGGTAATGTCATATGCGACGTTTCATTGCATTGTGGTTCTGTATGTAGGGGTAATGTCAAATGTGACGTTTCCTTGCATTGTGTTTTTGTCATATGCGACGATTCCTTGCATTGTGGTTTTGTCTGTAGATATTGTCATATGCGACGTTTCCTTGCATTGTGGTTTTGTCTGTAGGTAATTTCATATGCGACGTTTCCTTGCATTGTGATTCTGTATCTAGGGTAATGTCATATGCGACGTTTGCTTGCATTGTGGTTCTGTATGTAGGGGTAATGTCAAATGTGACGTTTCCTTGCATTGTGGGTTTGTATGTAGGTAATGTCATATGCGACGTTTCCTTGCATTGTGTTTTTATCATATGCGATGTTTCCTTGCATTGTGGTTTTGTCTGTAGGTAATGTCATATTCGTGGTTTCCTTGCATTGTGGTTGTGTCTGTAGATATTGTCATATGCGACGTTTCCTTGCATTGTGGTTTTGTCTGTAGGTAATGTCATATGCGACGTTTCCTTGTATTGTGGTTCTGTATGTAGGGGTAATTTCATATGCGACATTTCCTTGCATTGTTGTTCTGTATGTAGGGGTAATGTCATATGCGACGTTTCCTTGCATTGTAGTTCTGTATGTAGGTAATGTCATATGCGACATTTGCTTGCATTGTGATTCTGTATGTTGGGGTAATGTCTTTATGCGACGTTTGCTTGCATTGTGTATTTGTCTGTAGGGGTAATGTCATATGCAACGTTTGCTTACATTGTGATTCTGTATATAGGGGTAATGTAATATGCGACGTTTCCTTGCATTGTGTTTCTGTATGTAGGGGTAATGTCATATGTAATGTGTCCTTGCATTGTGGTTTTGTCTGTAGGTAATGTTATATGCGACGTTTCCTTGCATTGTGGTTTTGTCTGTAAGTAATGTCATATGCGACGTTTGATTGCATTGTGGTTCTGTATGTAGGGGTAATGTCATATGCGACGTTTCCTTGCATTGTGATTATGTATGTAGGGGTAATGTCATATGCGACAATTGCTTGCATTGTGGTTCTGTATGTAGGGGTAATGTCATATGCGACGTTTCCTTGCATTGTGGTTCTGTATGTAGGGGTAATGTCATATGCGACGTTTCCTTGCATTGTGGTTCTCTATGTAGGGGTAATGTCATATGCTACGTTTCCGAGTATTGTGGGTTTGTATGTAGGTAATGTCATATGCGACGTTTCCTTGCATTGTGGTTCTGTATGTAGGGGTAATGTCATATGCGACGTTTGCTTGCATTGTGTTTCTTTATGTAGGGGTAGTGTCATATGCGACGTTTCCTTGCATTGTGGGTTTGTATGTAGGTAATGTCATATGCGACATTTCCTTGCATTGTGTTTTTGTCATATACGACGTTTCCTTGCATTGTGGTTTCGTCTGTAGGTAATGTCGTATGCGAGGTTTCCTTGCATTGTGGTTTTTTTCTGTAGATAATGTCATATGCGATGTTTCCTTGCATTGTGGGTTTGTATGTAGGTAATGTCATATGCAACGTTTGCTTGCATTGTGGTTCTGTATGTAGGGGTAATGTCATATGCGACGTTTCCTTGCATTGTGATTATGTATGTAGGGGTAATGTCATATGCGACATTTGCTTGCATTGTGGTTCTGTATGTAGGGGTAATGTCATATGCCACGTTTCCTTGCATTGTGGTTTTGTCTGTAGGTAATGTCACATGCGACGTTTGCTTGCATTGTGATTATTTATGTAGGGGTAATGTCATATGCGACAATTGCTTGCATTGTGGTTCTGTATGTATGGGTAATGTCATATGCGACGTTTCCTTGCATTGTGATTCTGTATGTAGGGGTAATTTCATATGCGACGTTTGCTTGCATTGTGGTTCTGTATGTAGGGGTAATGTCATATGCGACGTTTCCATGTATTGTGGGTTTGTATGTAGGTAATGTCATATGCGGCGTTTCCTTGCCTTGTGGTTTTGTCTGTAGGTAATGTCATATGCGAAGTTTCCTTGCATTGTGGTTCTGTATGTAGGGGTAATGTCATATGCGACGTTTGCTTGCATTGTGTTTCTTTATGTAGGGCTAGTGTCATATGCGACGTTTCCTTGCATTGTGGGTTTGTATGTAGGTAATGTCATATGCGACATTTCCTTGCATTGTGTTTTTGTCATATACGACGATTCCTTGCATTGTGGTTTTGTCTGAAGGTAATGTCATATGCGAGGTTTCCTAGCATTGTGGTTTTTTCGATAGATAATGTCATATGCGACGTTTCCTTGCATTGTGGTTTTGTCTGTAGGTAATGTCATATGCAACGTTTGCTTACATTGTGATTCTGTATGTAGGGGTAATGTCATATGCGACGTTTCCTTGCATTGTGGTTCTGTATGTAGGGGTAATGTCATATGCGACGTTTCCTTGCATTGTGGTTCTGTATGTAGGGGTAATGTCATATGCGATGTTTCATTGCAGTGTGGTTCTATATGTAGAGGTAATGTCATATGCGAAGATTCCTTGCATTGTGGTATTTTATGTAGGGGTAATGTCATATGTGACGTTTCCTTGCATTGTGGTTCTGTATGTAGGGGTAATGTCATATGCGACGTTTCCTTACATTGTGGTTCTGTATGTAGGAATAATGTCATATGCGACGTTTGCTTGCATTGTGGTTCTGTATGTAGGGGTAATGTCATAAGCGACGTTTCCTTGCATTGTGATTCTGTATGTAGGGTTAATGTCATATGCGACGTTTCATTGCATTGTGATTCTGTATGTATGGGTAATGTCATATGCGACGTTTCCTTGCATTGTGGTTCTGTATGTAGGTAATGTCGTATGCGATGTTTCCTTGCATTGTGGTTCTGTATGTAGGGGTAATGTTATATGCGACGTTTGCCTGCATTGTGTTTCGTTATGTAGGGGTAATATCATATGCGACGTTTCCTTACATTGTGGGTTTGTATGTAGGTAATGTCATATGCGACATGTCCTTGCATTGTGTTTTTGTCATATACGACGTTTCCTTGCATTGTGGTTTAGTCTGTAGGTAATGTCATATGCGACGTTTCCTTGCATTGTGGTTCTGTAAGTAGAGGTAATGTCATATGCGACGTTTGCTTGCATTGTGGTTCTGTATGTTGGGGTAATGTCATATGCGACGTTTCCTGGCATTGTGATTCTGTATGTAGGGGTAATGTCATATGCGACGTTTCCTTGCATTGTGATTCTGTATGTATGGGTAATGTCATATGCGACGTATGCTTGCATTGTGGTTTTGTATGTAGGGGTAATGTCATATGCGAAGTGTCCTTGCATTGTGGTTCTGTCTGTAGGTAATGTCATATGCGACGTCTCCTTGCATTGTGATTTTGTATGTAGGGGTAATGTCATATGCGACGTTTCCTTGCATTGTGGGTTTGTATGTAGGTGTAATGTCATATGCAACGTTTGCTTACATCGTGATTCTGTATGTAGGGGTAATGTCATATGCGACGTTTCTTTGCAGTGTGTATTTGTCTGTAGGTGTAATGTCATATGCAACGTTTGCTTACATTGTGATTCTGTATGTAGGGGTAATGTCATATGCGACGTTTCCTTGCATTGTGATTTGTATGTAGGGGTAATGTCATGTGCGACGTTTCCTTGCATTGTGGTTCTGTCTGTAGGTAATGTCATATGCAACGTTTGCTTGCATTGTTATTCTGTATGTAGGGGTAATGTCTTTATGCGACGTTTGCTTGCATTGTGTATTTGTCTGTAGGGGTAATGGCATATGCAACGTTTGCTTACATTGTGATTCTGTATGTATGGGTAATGTCATATGCGACGTTTCCTTGCATTGTGGTTTTGTCTGTAGATAATGTCATATGCGACGTTTCCTTGCATTGTGATTCTGTATGTAGGGGTAATGTCATATGCGACGTTTCATTGCATTGTGGTTCTGTATGTAGGGGTAATATCATATGCGAAGAATCCTTGCATTATGGTATTGTATGTAGGGGTAATGTCATATGCAACGTTTCCTTGCATTGTGGTTCTGTATGTAGGGTAATGTCATATGCGACGTTTCCTTGCATTGTGGTTCTGTATGTAGAGGTAATGTCATAAGCGACGTTTGCTTGCATTGTGGTTCTGTATGTAGGGGTAATGTCATATGCGAAGTTTCCTTGCATTGTGATTGTTTATGTAGGGGTAATGTCATATGCGACGTTTCCTTGCATTGTGATTCTATATGTATGGGTAATGTCATATACGATGTTTGCTTGCATTGTGGTTTTTTATGTAGGGGTAATGTCATATGCGAAGTTTCCTTGCATTGTGGATCTGTCTGTAGGTAATGTCATATGCGACGTTTCCTTGCATTGTGATTTTGTATGTAGGGGTAATGTCATATGCGACGTTTGCTTGAATTGTGAGTCTGTATGTAGGGGTAATGTCATATGCGACGTTTCCTTGCATTGTGAGTCTGTATGTAGGGGTAATGTCATATGCGACGTTTGCTTGCATTGTGGTTTTGTATGTAGGGGTAATGTCATATGCGTCGTTTCCTTGCATTGTGGTTCTGTATGTAGTGGTAATGTCATATGCGATGTTTCCTTGCATTGTGCGTTGGTATGTAGGTGTAATGTCATATGCAACGTTTGCTTACATTGTGTATTTGTCTGTAGGTGTAATGTCATATGCAATGTTTGCTTACATTGTGATTCTGTATGTAGGGGTAATGTTATATGCGAAGTTTCCTTGCATTGTGTATTTGTCTGTAGGTGTAATGTCATATGCAACGTTTGCTTACATTGTGATTCTGTATGTAGTGGTAATGTCATATGCGACGTTGCCTTGCATTGTTATTTGTATGTAGGGGTAATGTCATGTGCGACGTTTAGTTGCATTGTGGTTCTGTCTGTAGGTAATGTCATATGCAACGTTTGCTTGCATTTTTATTCTGTATGTAGGGGTAATGTCTTTATGCGATGTTTGCTTGCATTGTGTATTTGTCTGTAGGGGTAATGGCATATGCAACGTTTGCTTACATTGTGATTCTGTATGTATGGGTAATGTCATATGCGATGTTTCCTTGCATTGTGGTTTTGTCTATAGATAATGTCATAGGCGACGTTTCCTTGCATTGTGATTCTGTATGTAGGGGTAATGTCATATGCGACGTTTCCTTGCATTGTGGGTTTGTATGTAGGTAATGTCATATGGGACATTTCCTTGCATTGTGTTTTTGTCATATACGACGTTTCCTTGCATTGTTGTTTTGTCTGTAGTTAATGTCATATGCAAGGTTTCCTTGCATTGTGGTTTTTTCTGTAGATAATGTCATATGCGACGTTTCCTTGCATTGTGGTTTTGTCTGTAGATAATGTCATATGCAACGTTTGCTTACATTGTGATTCTGTATGTAGGTGTAATGTCATATGCGACGTTTCCTTACATTGTGGTTCTGTATGTAGGAATAATGTCATATGCGACGTTTGCTTGCATTGTGGTTCTGTATGTAGGGGTAATGTCATAAGCGACGTTTCCTTGCATTGTGATTCTGTATGTAGGGTTAATGTCATATGCGACGTTTCATTGCATTGTGATTCTGTATGTATGGGTAATGTCATATGCGACGTTTCCTTGCATTGTGGTTCTGTATGTAGGTAATGTCGTATGCGATGTTTCCTTGCATTGTGGTTCTGTATGTAGGGGTAATGTTATATGCGACGTTTGCCTGCATTGTATTTCGTTATGTAGGGGTAATATCATATGCGACGTTTCCTTACATTGTGGGTTTGTATGTAGGTAATGTCATATGCGACATGTCCTTGCATTGTGTTTTTGTCATATACGACGTTTCCTTGCATTGTGGTTTAGTCTGTAGGTAATGTCATATGCGACGTTTCCTTGCATTGTGGTTCTGTAAGTAGAGGTAATGTCATATGCGACGTTTGCTTGCATTGTGGTTCTGTATGTTGGGGTAATGTCATATGCGACGTTTCCTGGCATTGTGATTCTGTATGTAGGGGTAATGTCATATGCGACGTTTCCTTGCATTGTGATTCTGTATGTATGGGTAATGTCATATGCGACGTATGCTTGCATTGTGGTTTTGTATGTAGGGGTAATGTCATATGCGAAGTGTCCTTGCATTGTGGTTCTGTCTGTAGGTAATGTCATATGCGACGTCTCCTTGCATTGTGATTTTGTATGTAGGGGTAATGTCATATGCGACGTTTCCTTGCATTGTGGGTTTGTATGTAGGTGTAATGTCATATGCAACGTTTGCTTACATCGTGATTCTGTATGTAGGGGTAATGTCATATGCGACGTTTCTTTGCAGTGTGTATTTGTCTGTAGGTGTAATGTCATATGCAACGTTTGCTTACATTGTGATTCTGTATGTAGGGGTAATGTCATATGCGACGTGTCCTTGCATTGTGATTTGTATGTAGGGGTAATGTCATGTGCGACGTTTCCTTGCATTGTGGTTCTGTCTGTAGGTAATGTCATATGCAACGTTTGCTTGCATTGTTATTCTGTATGTAGGGGTAATGTCTTTATGCGACGTTTGCTTGCATTGTGTATTTGTCTGTAGGGGTAATGGCATATGCAACGTTTGCTTACATTGTGATTCTGTATGTATGGGTAATGTCATATGCGACGTTTCCTTGCATTGTGGTTTTGTCTGTAGATAATGTCATATGCGACGTTTCCTTGCATTGTGATTCTGTATGTAGGGGTAATGTCATATGCGACGTTTCATTGCATTGTGGTTCTGTATGTAGGGGTAATATCATATGCGAAGAATCCTTGCATTATGGTATTGTATGTAGGGGTAATGTCATATGCAACGTTTCCTTGCATTGTGGTTCTGTATGTAGGGTAATGTCATATGCGACGTTTCCTTGCATTGTGGTTCTGTATGTAGAGGTAATGTCATAAGCGACGTTTGCTTGCATTGTGGTTCTGTATGTAGGGGTAATGTCATATGCGAAGTTTCCTTGCATTGTGATTGTTTATGTAGGGGTAATGTCATATGCGACGTTTCCTTGCATTGTGATTCTATATGTATGGGTAATGTCATATACGATGTTTGCTTGCATTGTGGTTTTTTATGTAGGGGTAATGTCATATGCGAAGTTTCCTTGCATTGTGGATCTGTCTGTAGGTAATGTCATATGCGACGTTTCCTTGCATTGTGATTTTGTATGTAGGGGTAATGTCATATGCGACGTTTGCTTGAATTGTGAGTCTGTATGTAGGGGTAATGTCATATGCGACGCTTCCTTGCATTGTGAGTCTGTATGTAGGGGTAATGTCATATGCGACGTTTCCTTGCATTGTGGTTCTGCATGTAGGGGTAATATCATATGCGACGTTTCCTTGCATTGTGGTTCTGTATGTAGAGGTAATGTCATATGCGACCTTTGCTTGCATTGTGGTTCTGTATGTAGGGGTAATGTCATATGCGACGTTTCCTTGCATTGTGGTTCTTTCTGTAGGTAATGTCATATGCGACGTTTCCTTGCATTGTGATTCTGTATGTAGGGGTAATGTCATATGCAACGTTTGCTTACATTGTGATTCTGTATGTAGGGGTAATGTCATATGCGACGTTTCCTTGCATTGTGATTCTGTATGTAAGGGTAATGTCATGTGCGACATTTTCTTGCATTGTGGTTCTGTATGTAGGGGTAATGTCAAATGCGACGTTTCCTTGCATTGTGGTTTTGTCTGTAGGTAATGTCACATGCGACGTTTCCTTGCATTGTGGTTTTGTTTGTAGGGGTAATGTCATATGCGACGTTTCCTTGCATTGTGATTCTGTATGTAGGGGTAATGTCATATGCGATGCTTGCTTGCAGTGTGGTTCTGTATGTAGGGGTAATGTCAAATGTGACGTTTCCTTGCATTGTGGGTTTGTATGTAGGTAATGTCATAGGCGATGTTTCATTGCATTGTGGTTTTGTCTGTAGGTAATGTCATATGCGTGGTTTCCTTGCATTGTGGTTTTGTTTGTAGATATTGTCATATGCGAAGTTTCCTTGCATTGTGATTCTGTATGTAGGGGTAATGTCATATGCGACGTTTCCTTGCATTGTGGTTCTGCATGTAGGGGTAATATCATATGCGACGTTTCCTTGCATTGTGGTTCTGTATGTAGAGGTAATGTCATATGCGACCTTTGCTTGCATTGTGGTTCTGTATGTAGGGGTAATGTCATATGCGACGTTTCCTTGCATTGTGATTCTGTATGTAGGGGTAATGTCATATGCGACGTTTCCTTGCATTGTGATTCTGTATGTATGGGTAATGTCATATGCGACGTATGCTTGCATTGTGGTTTTGTATGTAGGGGTAATGTCATATGCGACGTTTCCTTGCATTGTGGTTCTTTCTGTAGGTAATGTCATATGCGACGTTTCCTTGCATTGTGATTCTGTATGTAGGGGTAATGTCATATGCAACGTTTGCTTACATTGTGATTCTGTATGTAGGGGTAATGTCATATGCGACGTTTCCTTGCATTGTGATTCTGTATGTAAGGGTAATGTCATGTGCGACATTTTCTTGCATTGTGGTTCTGTATGTAGGGGTAATGTCAAATGCGACGTTTCCTTGCATTGTGGTTTTGTCTGTAGGTAATGTCACATGCGACGTTTCCTTGCATTGTGGTTTTGTCTGTAGATATTGTCATATGCGACTTTTCATTGCATTGTGGTTTTGTCTGTAGGTAATGTCATATGCGACGTTTCCTTTCATTTTGATTATGTATGTAGGGGTAATATCATGTCCCACGTTTCTTGCATTGTGATTTAGTATGTAGGGGTAATGTCATATGCGATGTTTCCTTGCATTGTGGTTCTGTATGTAGGGGTAATTTCATACGCGACATTTCCTTGCATTGTGGTTCTGTATGTATGAGTAATGTCGTATGCGATGTTTCCTTGCATTGTAGTTCTGTATGTAGGGGTAATGTCATATGCGACGTTTGCTTGCATTGTGATTCTGTATGTAGGGGTAATGTCTGTATGCGACGTTTGCATGCATTGTGGTTTGTATGTAGAGGTAATGTCATATGCGACTTTTTGTTGTTTTTCCTTGCATTGTGGTTCTGTATGTAGGGGTAATGTCATATGCGACGTTTCCATGCATTGTGGTTTTGTCTGTAGGTAATGTCACATGCGACGTTTCCTAGCATTGTGGTTCTGTTTGTAGAAATAATGTCATATGCGACGTTTTCTTGCATTGTGATTCTGTTTGTAGGGGTAATGTCATAGGCGACGTTTGCTTGCATTGTGTTTCTGTTTGTGAGTGTAATGTCATATGCGACGTGTGCTTGCATTGTGTTTCTTTATGTATGGGTAATGTCATATGCGACGTTTCCTTGCATTGTGGGTTTGTATGTACGTAATGTCATATGCGACATTTCCTTGCATTGTGTTGTTGTCATATGCGACGTTTCCTTGCATTGTGGTTTTGTCTGTAGGTAATGTCACAAGCGACGTTTCCTTGCATTGTGATTCTGTATGTAGGGGTAATGTCATATGCGACGTTTCCTTGCATTGTGGTTCTGTATGTAGGGGTAGTGTCATATGCGACGTTTGCTTGCATTGTGGTTCTGTATGTAGGGGTAATGTCATATGCGACGTTTCCTTGCATTGTGATTCTGTATGTAGGAGTAATGTCATAGGCGACGTTTGCTTGCATTGTGGTTCTGTTTGTAGGTGTAATGTCATATGCGACATTTCCGTGTATTGTGGGTTTGTATCTAGGTAATGTCATATGCGACATTTCCTTGCATTGTGTTGTTGTCATATGCGACGTTTCCTTGCATTGTGGTTTTGTCTGTAGGTAATGTCACACGCGACGTTTCCTTGCATTGTGATTCTGTATGTAGGGGTAATGTCATATGCGACGTTTCCTTGCATTGTGGTTCTGTATGTAGGGGTAATGTCATATGCGATGTTTGCTTGCATTGTGTTTCTTTATGTAGGGGTAATGTCATATGCGACGTTTCCTTGCATTGTGGGTTTGTATGTAGGTAATGTCATATGCAACATTTTCTTGCATTGTGTTGTTGTCATATGCGACGTTTCCTTGCATTGTGGTTTTGTCTGTAGGTAATGTCATATGCGAGGTTTCCTTGCATTGTGGTTTTTTCTGTAGATAATGTCATATGCGACGTTTCCTTGCATTGTGGTTTTGTCTGTAGGTAATGTCATATGCGAGGTTTCCTTGCATTTTGATTCTGTATGTAGGGGTAATATCATGTGCGACGTTTCGTTGCATTGTGATTCTGTATGTAGAGGTAATGTCAAATGTGATGTTTCCTTGCTTTGTGGGTTTGTATGTAGGTAATGTCATATGCGACGTTTCCTTGCATTGTGTTTTTGTCATATGCGACGTTTCCTTGCATTGTGGTTTTGTCTGTAGATGTTGTCATATGCGACGTTTCCTTGCATTGTGGTTTTGTCTGTAGGTAATGTCATATGCGACGTCTCCTTGCATTTCGATTCTGTATGTAGGGGTAATATCATGTCCGACGTTTCTTGCATTGTGACGCAGTATGTAGGGGTAATGTCATATGTGACGTTTCCTTGCAGTGTGGTTCTGTATGTAGGGGTAATGTTATATGCGACGTTTCCTTGCATTGTGGTTTTGTCTCTAAGTAATGTCATATGCGACGTTTGCCTGCATTGTGGTTCTGTATGTAGGGGTAATGTCATATGCGACGTTTCCTTTCATTGTGATTATGTATGTAGGGGTAATGTTATATGCGACACTTGCTTGCATTGTGGTTCTGTATGTAGGGGTAATGTCATATGCGACATTTCCTTGCATTGTAGTTTTGTCTGTAGGTAATCTCACATGCGACCTTTCCTTGCATTGTGGTTCTGTATGTAGGGGTAATGTCATATGCGACGTTTGCTTGCATTGTGGTTCTGTATGTAGGGGTAATGTCATATGCGACGTTTCCGTGTATTGTGGGTTTGTATGTAGGTAATGTCATATGCGACATATCCTTGCATTGTGTTTTTGTCATATACGACGTTTCCTTGCATTGTGGTTTTGTCTGTAGGTAATGTCATATGCGAGGTTTCCTTGCATTATGGTTTTGTCTGTCGGTAATGTCATATGCGACGTTTGCTTGCATTGTGTTTCTTTATGTAGGGTTAATGTCATATGCGACGTTTCCTTGCATTGTGGGTTTGTATGTAGGTAATGTCATATGCAACATATCCTTGCATTGTGTTGTTGTCATATGAGAAGTTTCCTTGCATTGTGGTTTTGTCTGTAGGTAATGTCATATGCGAGGTTTCCTTGCATTGTGGTTTTTTCTGTAGATAATGTCATATGCGACGTTTCCTTGCATTGTGGTTTTGTCTGTAGGTAATGTCATATGCGACGTTTCCTTGCATTTTGATTCTGTATGTACGGGTAATATCATGTGCGACGTTTCGTTGCATTGTGATTCTGTATGTAGGGGTAATGTCAAATGCGACGTTTCCTTGCATTGTGGTTTTGTCTGTAGGTAATGTCATATGCGAGGTTTCCTTGCATTTTGATTCTGTATGTAGGGGTAATATCATGTGCGACGTTTCGTTGCATTGTGATTCTGTATGTAGAGGTAATGTCAAATGTGATGTTTCCTTGCTTTGTGGGTTTGTATGTAGGTAATGTCATATGCGACGTTTCCTTGCATTGTGGTTTTGTCTGTAGGTAATGTCATTTGCGACGTTTCCTTGCATTGTGGTTCTGTATGTAGGGGTAATGTCATATGCGATGTTTCTTTGCATTGTGATTCTGTATGTAGGGGTAATGTCATATGCGACGTTTGCTTGCATTGTGTTTCTGTATGTAGGGGTAATGTCATATGCGACGTTTCCTTGCATTGTGTGTTTGTATGTAGGTAATGTCATATGCGACGTTTCCTTGCATTGTGGTTCTGTATGTAGAGGTAATGTCATATGCGACGTGTGCTTGCATTGTGGTTCTGTATGTAGGGGTAATGTCATATGCGACTTTTCCTTGCATTGTGATTCTGTATGTAGGGGTAATGTCATATGCGATGTTTCCTTGCATTGTGATTCTGTATGTATGGGTAATGTCATATGCGATGTTTCCTTGCATTGTGATTCTGTATGTATGGGTAATGTCATATGCGACGTTTCCTTGCATTGTGGTTCTGTCTGTAGGTAATGTTATATGCGACGTGTCCTTGCAGTGTGAGTCTGTATGTAGGGGTAATGTCATATGCGACGTTTGCTTGCATTGTGGTTTTGTATGTAGGGGTAATGTCATATGCGATGTTTCCTTGCATTGTGTATTTTTCTGTAGGTGTAATGTCATATGCAACGTTTGCTTACATGGTGATTCTGTATGTAGGGGTAATGTCATATGCGACGTTTCCTTGCATTGTGGTTTTGTCTGTAGGTAATGTCATATGCAACGTTTCCTTGCATTTTGATTCTCTATGTAGGGGCAATATCATGTCCGACGTTTCCTTGCATTGTGGTTCTGTATGTAGGGGAAATGTCATATGCGACGTTTCATTGCAGTGTGGTTCTATATGTAGGGGTAATGTCATATGCGAAGATTCCTTGCATTGTGGTATTGAATGTAGGGGTAATGTCATATGTGACGTTTCCTTGCATTGTGGTTCTGTATGTAGGGGTAATGTCATATGCGACGTTTCCTTGCATTGTGGTTCTGTATGCAGGGGTAATGTCATATTCGACGTTTGCTTGCATTGTGGTTCTGTATGTAGGGGTAATGTTATATGCGATGTTTCCTTGCATTGTGATTCTGTATGTAGGGGTAATGTCATATGCGACGTTTGCTTGCATTGTGGTTTTGTAGGTAGGGGTAATGTCATATGCGATGTTTCCTTGCATTGTGTATTTTTCTGTAGGTGTAATGTCATATGCAACGTTTGCTTACATGGTGATTCTGTATGTAGGGGTAATGTCATATGCGACGTTTCCTTGCATTGTGGTTTTGTCTGTAGGTAATGTCATATGCGACGTTTCCTTGCATTTTGATTCTGTATGTAGGGGCAATATCATGTCCGACGTTTCCTTGCATTGTGGTTCTGTATGTAGGGGAAATGTCATATGCGACGTTTCATTGCAGTGTGGTTCTATATGTAGGGGTAATGTCATATGCGAAGATTCCTTGCATTGTGGTATTGAATGTAGTGGTAATGTCATATGTGACGTTTCCTTGCATTGTGGTTCTGTATGTAGGGGTAATGTCATATGCGACGTTTCCTTGCATTGTGGTTCTGTATGTAGGGGTAATGTCATATGCGACGTTTGCTTGCATTGTGGTTCTGTATGTAGGGGTAATGTTATATGCGATGTTTCCTTGCATTGTGATTCTGTATGTAGGGGTAATGTCATATGCGACGTGTCCTTGCATTGTGATTCTGTATGTAGGGGAAATGTCATATGCGACGTTTGCTTGCATTATGGTTCTGTATGTAGGGGTAATGTCATATGCGACGTGTCCGTGTATTGTGGGTTTGTATGTAGGTAATGTCATATGCGACGTTTCCTTGCATTGTGGTTTTGTCTGTAGGTAATGTCATATGCGACGTTTCCTTGCATTTTGGTTCTGTATGTAGGGGTAATGTCATATGCGATGTTTCTTTGCATTGTGATTCTGTATGTAGGGGTAATGTCATATGCGACGTTTGCTTGCATTGTGTTTCTGTATGTAGGGGTAATGTCATATGCGACGTTTCCTTGCATTGTGAGTTTGTATGTAGGTAATGTCATATGCGACATATCCTTGCATTGTGGTTCAGTATGTAGGGGTAATGTCATATTCGACGTTTGCTTGCATTGTGGTTCTGTATGTAGGGGTAATGTTATATGCGATGTTTCCTTGCATTGTGATTCTGTATGTAGGGGTAATGTCATATGCTACGTTTGCTTGCATTGTGGTATTGTATGTAGGGGAAATGTCATATGCGACGTTTGCTTGCATTATGGTTCTGTATGTAGGGGTAATGTCATATGCGACGTTTCCGTGTATTGTGGGTTTGTATGTAGGTAATGTCATATGCGACGTTTCCTTGCATTGTGGTTCTGTATGTAGGGGTAATGCATATGCGATGTTTCTTTGCATTGTGATTCTGTATGTAGGGGTAATGTCATATGCGACGTTTGCTTGCATTGTGTTTCTGTATGTAGGGGTAATGTCATATGCGACGTTTCCTTGCATTGTGAGTTTGTATGTAGGTAATGTCATATGCGACATATCCTTGCATTGTGTTTTTGTCATATACGACGTTTCCTTGCATTGTGATTTTGTCTGTAGGTAATGTCATATGCGAGTTTTCCTTGCATTGTGGTTTTTTCGGTAGATAATGTCATATGCGACGTTTCCTTGCATTGTGGTTTTGTCTATCGGTAATGTCATATGCAACGTTTGCCTACATTGTGATTCTGTATATAGGGGTAATGTCATATGCGATGTTTCCTTGCATTGTGGTTCTGTATGTAGGGGTAATGTCATATGCGACGTTTCCTTGAATTGTGGTTCTGTAGGTAGGGGTAATGTTATTTGCGATGTTTCATTGCAGTGTGGTTCTATATGTAGGGATAATGTCATATGCGAAGATTCCTTGCATTGTGGTATTGTATGTAGGGGTAATGTCATATGTGACGTTTCCTTGCATTGTGGTTCTGTATGTAGAGGTAATGTCATATGCGACGTTTCCTTGCGTTGTGGTTCTGTATGTAGGGGTAATGTCATATGCGACGTTTGCTTGCATTGTGGTTCTGTATGTAGGGGTAATGGCATATGCGACGTTTCCTTGCATTGTGATTCTGTATGTAGGGGTAATGTCATATGCGACGTTTCCTTGAATTGTGATTCTGTATGTATGGGTAATGTCATATGCGACAGTTGCTTGCATTGTGGTTTTGTCTGTAGATTATGTCATATGCGACGTTTCCTTGCATTGTGGTTTTGTCTATAGGTAATGTCATATGCGACGTTTCCTTGCATTGTGATTCTGTAAGTAGGGGTAATGTCATATGCGACGTTTCCTTGCATTGTGATTCTGTATGTAGCTACTATCATATGCGACGTTTGCTTGCATTGTGGTTCTGTATGTAGGGGTAATGTCATATGCGATGTTTCCTTGCATTTTAATTCTGTAGTAGTAGGGGTAATATCATGTGCGAAGTTTCCTTTCATTGTGGATCTGTATGTAGGGTAATGTCATATGCGTCGTTTCCTTGCATTGTGGTTCTGTATGTAGAGGTAATGTCATATGCGACGATTGCTTGCATTGTGGTTCTGTATGTATGGGTAATGTCATATGCGATGTTTGCTTGCATTGTGGTTTTGTATGTAGAGCTAATGTCATATGCGACGTTTCCTTGCATTGTGGTTCTGTCTGTATGTAATGTCATATGCGACGTTTCATTGCATTGTGAGTCTGTATGTAGGGGTAATGTCATATGCGACGTTTCCTTGCATTGTGGTTCTGCATGTAGCGGTAATGTCATATGCGACGTTTGCTTGCATTGTGACTCTGTATGTAGGGGTAATGTCATATGCGACGTTTCCTTGAATTGTGGATTTGTCTGTAGGTAATGTCATATGCGACGTTTCCTTGCATTGTGGTTTTGTCTGTAGGTAATGTCATATGCGACGTTTCCTTGCATTGTGATACTGTATGTATGGGTAATGTCATATGCGACGTTTGCTTGCATTGTGGTTTTGTCTGTGGGTAATGTCATATGCGACGTTTGCTTGCATTGTGATTCTGTATGTATGGGTAATGTCATATACGATGTTTGCTTGCATTGTGATTCTGTATGTAGGGATAATGTCATATGCGACGTGTGCTTGCATTGTGATTCTGTATGTAGGGTAATGTCATATGCGACGTTTCCTTGCATTGTGATTCTGTATGTAGGGGTAATGTCATATGCGACGTGTCCTTGCATTGTGATTCTGTATGTAGGGGTAATGTCATATGCGACGTTTCCTTGCAGTGTGGTTCTGTATGTAGGGGTAATGTCATATGCGACGTTTGCTTGCATTGTGGTTTTGTATGTAGGGGTAATGTCATATGCGACGTTTCCTTGCATTGTGGTTCTGTATGTAGTGGTAATGTCATATGCGACGTTTGCTTGCATTGTGGTTTTGTCTGTAGGTAATGTCATATGCGACGTTTCCTTGCATTGTGGTTCTGTATGTAGGGGTAATGTCATATGCGACGTTTCCTTGCATTGTGTATTTGTCTGTTGTTGTAATGTCATGTGCAACGTTTGCTTGCATTGTGATTCTGTATGTAGGCGTAATGTCATATGCGACGTTTGCTTGCATTGTGATTCTGTAAGTAGGGGTAATGTCATATGCGACGTTTGCTTGCATTGTGGTTCTGCATGTAGGGGTAATGTCATATGCGACGTTTCCATGCATTATGATTTTGTCTGTAGGTAATATCATATGCGACGTTTCCTTGCATTGTGATTATGTCAGTAGGTATTGTCATATGCGACGTTTCCTTGCATTGTAGTTTCGTCTGTAGGTAATGTGATATGCGACATTTACTTGCATTGTGGTTTTGTCTGAAAGTAATGTGATATGCGACGTTTGCTTGCATTGTGATTCTGTATGTAGGTAATGTCATATGCGACGTTTCCTTGCATTGTGGTTCTGTATGTAGGGGTAATGTCATATGCGATGTTTGCTTGTATTGTGGTTTTGTCTGTAGGTAATATCATATGCGACGGTTCCTTGCATTGTGGTTCTGTATGTAGGTAATGTCATATGCGATGTTTCCTTGCATTGTGGTTCTGTATGTAGGTAATGTCATATGCGTCATATCCTTGCATTGTGGTTTTGTATGTAGTGGTAATGTCATATGCGACGTTTCCTTGAATTGTGGATTTGTCTGTAGGTAATGTCATATGCGACGTTTCCTTGCATTGTGGTTTTGTCTGTAGGTAATGTCATATGCGACGTTTCCTTGCATTGTGATACTGTATGTATGGGTAATGTCATATGCGACGTTTGCTTGCATTGTGGTTTTGTCTGTGGGTAATGTCATATGCGACGTTTGCTTGCATTGTGATTCTGTATGTATGGGTAATGTCATATACGATGTTTGCTTGCATTGTGATTCTGTATGTAGGGATAATGTCATATGCGACGTGTGCTTGCATTGTGATTCTGTATGTAGGGTAATGTCATATGCGACGTTTCCTTGCATTGTGATTCTGTATGTAGGGGTAATGTCATATGCGACGTGTCCTTGCATTGTGATTCTGTATGTAGGGGTAATGTCATATGCGACGTTTCCTTGCAGTGTGGTTCTGTATGTAGGGGTAATGTCATATGCGACGTTTCCTTGCATTGTGGTTCTGTATGTAGTGGTAATGTCATATGCGACGTTTGCTTGCATTGTGGTTTTGTCTGTAGGTAATGTCATATGCGACGTTTCCTTGCATTGTGGTTCTGTATGTAGGGGTAATGTCATATGCGACGTTTCCTTGCATTGTGTATTTGTCTGTTGTTGTAATGTCATGTGCAACGTTTGCTTGCATTGTGATTCTGTATGTAGGCGTAATGTCATATGCGACGTTTGCTTGCATTGTGATTCTGTAAGTAGGGGTAATGTCATATGCGACGTTTGCTTGCATTGTGGTTCTGCATGTAGGGGTAATGTCATATGCGACGTTTCCATGCATTATGATTTTGTCTGTAGGTAATATCATATGCGACGTTTCCTTGCATTGTGATTATGTCAGTAGGTATTGTCATATGCGACGTTTCCTTGCATTGTAGTTTCGTCTGTAGGTAATGTGATATGCGACGTTTACTTGCATTGTGGTTTTGTCTGAAAGTAATGTGATATGCGACGTTTGCTTGCATTGTGATTCTGTATGTAGGTAATGTCATATGCGACGTTTCCTTGCATTGTGGTTCTGTATGCAGGGGTAATGTCATATGCGATGTTTGCTTGTATTGTGGTTTTGTCTGTAGGTAATATCATATGCGACGGTTCCTTGCATTGTGGTTCTGTATGTAGGTAATATCATATGCGATGTTTCCTTGCATTGTGGTTCTGTATGTAGGGGTAATGTCATATGCGACGTTTGCTTGCATTGCGGTTTTGTCTGTAGGTAATATCATATGCGACATATCCTTGCATTGTGGTTCTGTATGTAGGGGTAATGTCATATGCGACGTTTCCTTGCATTGTGGTTATGTATGTAGGGGTAATGTCATATGCGACCTTTCCTTGCATTGTGGTTCTGTATGTAGGGGTAATGTCATATGCGACGTTTCCTTGCATTGTGGTTCTGCATGTAGCGGTAATGTCATATGCGACGTTTGCTTGCATTGTGACTCTGTATGTAGGGGTAATGTCATATGCGACGTTTCCTTGAATTGTGGATTTGTCTGTAGGTAATGTCATATGCGACGTTTCCTTGCATTGTGGTTTTGTCTGTAGGTAATGTCATATGCGACATTTCCTTGCATTGTGATTCGGTATGTAGGTAATATCATATGCGACGTTTCCTTGCATTGTGTTTTGTCATTTGCGACGTTTCCTTGCATTGTGGTTTTGTCTGTAGATAATGTCATGTGCGACTTTTCCTTGCATTGTGATTCTGTATGTAGGGGTAATGTCATGTGCGACGTTTCCTTGCATTGTGTATTTGTCGGTAGGGGTAATGTCATATGCAACGTTTGCTTACATTGTGATTCTGTATGTAGGGGTAATGTCATTTGCGACGTTTCCTTGCATTGTGATTCTGTATGTAGGGGTAATGTCATATGCGACGTTTCCTTGCATTGTGCTTCTGTATGTAGGGGTAATGTCATATGCAACGTTTCCTTGCATTGTGATTTTGTCTGTAGGTATTGTCATAAGCGACATTTCCTTGCATTGTACTTTTGTCTGTAGGTAATGTCATATGCGACGTTTCCTTGCATTGTGGTTTTGTCTGAAATTAATGTGATATGCGATGTTTCCTTGCATTGTGATTATGTATGTAGGGGTAATGACATATGCGAAGTTTCCTTGCATTGTGATTCTGTATGTAGGGTAATGACATATGCGAAGTTTCCTTGCATTGTGATTCTGTATGTACGTAATGTCATGTGCGACGTTTGCTTGCATTGAGATTCTGTATGTAGGTAATGTCATATGCGACGTTTCCTTGCATTGTGGTTCTGTATGTAGGGGTAATGTCATATGCGACGTTTGCTTTTATTGTGGTTTTGTCTGTAGGTAATATCATATGCGACGGTTCCTTGCATTGTTGGTCTGTATGTAGGTAATGTCATATGCGATGTTTCCTTGCATTGTGGTTCTGTATGTAGGGGTAATGTCATATGCGACGTTTGCTTGCATTGTGGTTTTGTCTGTAGGTAATGTCATATGCGACATTTCCTTGCATTGTGGTTCTGTATGTAGGGGTAATGTCATATGCGACGTTTCCTTGCATTGTGGTTCTGTATGTAGGGGTAATGTCATATGCGACCTTTCCTTGCATTGTGGTTCTGTATGTAGGGGTAATGTCATATGCGACGTTTCCTTGCATTGTGGTTCTGCATGTAGCGGTAATGTCATATGCGACGTTTGCTTGCATTTTGATTCTGTATGTAGGGGTATTGTCATATGCGACGTTTCCTTGCATTGTGGATTTGTCTGTAGGTAATGTCATATGCGACGTTTCCTTGCTTTGTGGTTTTGTCTGTAGGTAAAGTCATATGCGACATTTCCTTGCATTGTGATTCGGTATGTAGGTAATATCATATGCGACGTTTCCTTGCATTGTGTTTTTGTCATATGCGACGTTTCCTTGCATTGTGGTTTTGTCTGTAGGTAATGTCATGTGCGACTTTTCCTTGCATTGTGATTCTGTATGTAGGGGTAATGTCATGTGCGACGTTTCCTTGCATTGTGGTTTTGTCTGTAGGTAATGTTATATGCGACGTTTCCTTGCATTGTGGTTCTGTATGTAGGGGTAATGTCATATGCGACCTGTCCTTGCATTGTGATTCTGTATGTAGGTAATATCATATGCGACGTTTACTTGCATTGTGTTTTTGTCATATGCGACGTTTCCTTGCATTGTGCTTCTGTATGTAGGGGTAATGTCATATGCAACGTTTCCTTGCATTTTGGTTTTGTCTGTAGGTAATGTCATATGCGACGTTTCCTGGCATTGTGGTTTTGTCTGTAAGTAATGTGATATGCGACGTTTGCGTGCATTGTGGTTCTGTATGTAGGGTTAATGTCATATGCGACGTTTCCTTGCATTGTGGTTTTGTCTGTAGGTAATGTCATATGCGACGTTTCCTTGCATTGTGTTTTTGTCATATGCGACGTTTCCTTGCATTGTGGTTTTGTCTGTATGTAATGTCATGTGCGACGTTTCCTTGCATTGTGGTTTTGTCTGTATGTAATGTCATGTGCGACGTTTCCTTGCATTGTGGTTTTGTCTGTAGGTAATGTCATATGCTACGTTTCCTGGCATTGTTGTTTTGTCTGTAGGTAATATCATATGCGACGTTTCTTTGCATTGTGGTTGTGTCTGTAGGTAATGTCATGTGCGACGTTTCCTTTCATTGTGGTTTTGTCTGTAGGTAATTTCATATGCGATGTTTCCTTGCATTGTGGTTTTGTCTGTAACTAATGTCATTTGCGATGATACCTTGCATTGTGGTTTTGTATGTAGGTAATCTCATATGCGATGTTTCCTTGCATTGTGGTTTTGTCTGTAGGTAATGTCATTTGCGACGTTTCCTTGCATTGTGGTTTTGTCTGTAGGTAATGTCATTTGCGAAGTTTCCTTGCATTGTGGTTTTGTCTGTAGGTAATGTCATATGCGATGTTTCCTTGCATTGTGTTTTTGTCTGTAGGTAATGTCATAAGCTACGTTTACTTGAAGTGTGTTTTTGTATGTAGGTAATGTCATAAGCTACGTTTACTTGAATATTGGTTTCGTCTGTAGGTAATATCATATGCGCCGTTTCCTTGCATTATGTTTTTGTCTGTAGGTAATGTCATGTGCGACGTTTCCTTGCATTGTGGTTTTGTCTGTATGTAATGTCATGTGCGACGTTTCCTTGCATTGTGGTTTTGTCTGTAGTTAATGTCATGTGCGACGTTTCCTTGCATTGTGGTTCTGTATGTAGGGGTAATGTCATATGCGACGTTTCCTTGCATTGTGGTTTTGTCTGTAGGTAATGTCATGTGCGACGTTTCCTTGCATTGTGGTTTTGTCTGTAGGTAATGTCATATGCGATGTTTCCTTGCATTGTAGTTTTGTCTGTAGTTAATGTCATGTGCGACGTTTTCTTGCATTGTGGTTTTGTCTGTAGGTAATGTCATGTGTGACGTTTATATAGTGGCTGCGGCTGTAAAGAAATATACACTTTAGTAAGAAGATATAATTATGATATAAATATATTTCATTTTATTCCGGTTTTATACTGCTTTAAACATAGTGCTCTAGTAATATTCATAACACAAACATTTCTATGACGGACTCGGATCTGGAATAACATGTGTCAAAATGTCGAAACTATGTCGACATGGAGCCACCGTGGTGCAGTGGTGTTTGTTCCGCCTAATGACTGAGGAGTGTTTGAGCACATCCAGAACCTCATTGGTAGTGTCATTAGGCATCTCATTCACTCATTGTGATCGGAATTAGGTCCGCAAAGCGTTTGATTAATGTTGTAAGAACTTGTTTGGCTATCGGGATAAAACAGTTATATTATTTTCTTCGCTTTAGATAAACCCATTTATTGGAATTATCGATATATTCATGACATTAGCTGAACGTATTTGTTTGATATAGCTTCGCAATACAATTCATATTCAATGCACATTCAGTGTCTTAGTATAAATTTATGACATTAGCTGAGAGTAGTTGTCTGATATAGCTTCGCAATAAAATGCATATTCAATACACATTCAGCGTATATGATTGATAAATGCATTTAGCTGCTAGCCCGAGACATGTTCAATTCAAGCACGTATTTTGAAATCATGGGGCTGTGCATACTGTTGCTATGCGATCGGATACATTGGCATGTCAGTCTAAGGCAACGGTATAAATATAATATATACATCGTATACCAATCATGTAACACATAAGTCGTGGTGGGACTATGAAAAAGCATTCGATGTAAACGTATTGTCATAGAAGGCTAGCCGCTATTCGCTTGATGTCACCATTGACACTGTAATAAACATATTTAATATATAATATCTCCTCTCTTCGTATTATTGCGGACTGTTGATGGTCCTGTAGATGGTAGATTGCAAAATCTGTATCTGTGTACACTATCGGTGTCAACACTTAGTGGTTATTAAGTTCGGTCTCAGTCTGTTATCAATTTACATCGGGTCGATATGAAACTAGCCACGTAATAACGTCGTTATTACTTTGATATGAATTTGAACATTTAATAATCGAAATCATCCTCTCAGTTATTCATTTATTAACACATTTATTTATTATTGAATTGGATACACGAAAACTAATGAAATATTACCACGAAACTACAAACATCTGTTATCTGTCAAATTTGACACACTGAGATGCTACAGTAAAATGACAAACTAGTGCGCATGCGTTATTTTCTCAGGAACTTGTTAAATCACGAGCGCGTGGCCGTATCAAACCATAACACACACGTGATATAAAACCAGCAAACCTTATATCAGACTGGAAAACACAGCCTATCAATCTGAGTTGTAGACAGTATTGTGGTAGGCAAATAGCGGCACACCATAGGTTACAATTCATACCTAATTAATAATGTCAAAATAAAGATGTCGTCGTGCGCAACAGCCTAGTAATATACGTTTCCCCTGTCCG
The DNA here is from genome assembly GCA_014843695.1 of Archivesica marissinica. NCBI lineage: Eukaryota > Metazoa > Mollusca > Bivalvia > Venerida > Vesicomyidae > Archivesica > Archivesica marissinica. The sequence continues at coordinate 27,413,744 of CM026401.1, forward strand.
GAGCTCGTTATGTATATCAGATTCCGCAGTGTGAACGATGTTCACGATTTCTCACTTTACAAGACAATGGAGATTAATGTGGCATACTAGCCTTGGGACATGGCATGTTATAATACAATACGCATAGTTCATCGCTCTGAGTCAATCAATGGATATGTTATCAAATATCAAAGCTATAGGTTTTGCTTAGCAACATCTACTATGTAAGGTGAAACCTTGTGTGTTAAATAAGTCACAGATTAATTGTGTTTATAAGTTGGACACTGCATTTTTATAATAATTATACCGATATTGCATTCATAGTTTTATATTGAGTTTGGTAAACGTGTTATGCAATGCAATGCAATGCGAAATGATATAAATATGCACAAACATGTACATGTACATGACATTCCATGCCATATAATTATGCATTCTATAAATAGACAGTCCAATGAATACACGCCAGCCAGTCTGTCACTAATTTCAAATGTACCACGATTTAACACACGGACATGATAAATAATGCTTACTTCTTAAAAAAGTTAAGTATATTAATCAGATTTGAGCAACTGTATATAGAGAATATTAGGTTACTGTCTTATAAATTTTAATTTATTAGGCGAGTCGGATAAAAAATGCAAGGCGAGGCTCTGCCGATCCTTGTATTTTTTCGGAGACGAGCCTAATAAATTAAAATTTATAAGACAGTAACCTAATATTCTATTTATCCTACATTCTGAGTGTGCACCCGACACAAAAACAAACAAACTAGCCATGACAGCTTACAAACTCGCTACACACTTGGTAATATGTTGCGCATTGATATTTCTATTTATAGATAAATGATAAATGACATTTCACTGACAACAGTAGTTTCCAGAGGGGTCTCATCGAGTGCTGTTAATTCATCCCAAACAACCTGAAAGTTTGCCTGTACACGACTTTCTTCTTGTGACATTTTCCAAACTCAGCAGACAACACAATGTGACGACAGACGCTTTGTTTATTTACAAATCGTAATCTGGGTCATAAAAGTAGTCCGTCACGAAAGCTTTATTAGGCACTGACTAATAAAGCAACATTTATTAGGCAGGCCGTTTTTGTACGTTATTTCGCATGAAGGTAGGATAAATAGCACATCATGAATTGTTCACTGTCACACACTTTCTTTGTGACTCAAAAAACTTTCTGAGAGATATTTACAAAGATTGCGTAGGTTCGTGTTGTACAATGTTTTCCGGTAGTCGATTTAGGTATCCAACGTTTCCGCGTCTTCGGCGTTCAGATCAGCAGGCTGCACATACTATCGGAGTTCGCGTCAGTGCATTCCCGCTACAGATTGCTTCCCAGGAATCAATGGTATCATTAACACTGTGTGTGTGTTTTACGTTTATTTATCGTCGCTACTGGTTGTCCATATGAGCGACGCCTCCTGAAGAGATTAGTCATTTTAGATTTTTGGAGGATAGTGCAATGATACAGAGATTCTCCTCTGGTTCTATTACGTGCACGGTGTAAACCACATACACGAGACCTCGGTTAATCTGAAAGAATCTGAATTTTATTATGGTCAGACGGGTGATCGAACCTGCGATTCCTGGATTACCAGTTCAGCGTGTTACCACTGGACTACATATCCGTCTGTAATCATTACCACTTGACTTTCATATTGTTTATGAGGGAATCGTGTTGTATAGAATGTATACATTTTCAAGAAATCGGAATATATTGCTACATACATGGAACAAGTAATTTCTCACGACCAATTCAGAAAAATCAATTTCTACTCGTTTTTCAAGCTACTCATAAGAAGTATCTCTATCCTGGTTTAAATATTTCATATAACGTTGGATACGATTTGCTTGCATGATGCATTGGGTTGCCATCGATTTTAGCGTTTAGTGTCCTTCCAACTTCGACCACCCAGACGACTGTCATCACCTGAGTGGCACCGATCATTAGTCACTTCCTGCTAAATATAAACAATGATTTATTGCATTTTCCTGTTTTCTCTCATCCCAGTACGCTACCAGACAACATTGGTGCACCAACAGTTAAAGTTACATACAACATTCATGCAGACTACACCTCCAGTACGCTACCAGACAACATTGGTGCACCAACAGTTAAAGTTACATACAGCATTCATGCAGACTACACCTCCAGTACGCTACCAGACAACATTGGTGCACCAACAGTTAAAGTTACATACAGCATTCATGCAGACTACACCTCCAGTACGCTACCAGACAACATTGGTGCATCAACAGTTAAAGTTACATACAGCATTCATGCAGACTACACCTCCAGTACGCTACCAGACAACATTGGTGCACCAACAGTTAAAGTTACATACAGCATTCATGCAGACAAAACCTCCAGTACGCTACCAGACAACATTGGTGCACCAACAGTTAAAGTTACATACAGCATTCATGCAGACTACACCTCCAGTACGCTACCAGACAACATTGGTGCACCAACAGTTAAAGTTACATTCAGCATTCATGCAGACTACACCTCCAGTACGCTACCAGACAACATTGGTGCACCAACAGTTAAAGTTACATACATCATTCATGCAGACTACAACTCCAGTATGCTACCAGACAACATTGGTGCACCAACAGTTAAAGTTACATACAGCATTCATGCAGACTACACCTCCAGTACGCTACCAGACAACATTGGTGCACCAACAGTTAAAGTTACATACAGCATTCATGCATATTACACCTCCAGTACGCTACCAGACAACATTGGTGCACCAACAGTTAAAGTTACATACAGCATTCATGCTGACTACACCTCCAGTACGCTACCAGACAACATTGGTGCACCAACAGTTAAAGTTACATACAGCATTCATGCAGACTACACCTCCAGTACGCTACCAGACAACATTGGTGCACCAACAGTTAAAGTTACAACAGCATTCATGCAGACTACACCTCCAGTACGCTACCAGACAACATTGGTGCACCAACAGTTAAAGTTACATACAGCATTCATGCAGACTACACCTCCAGTACGCTACCAGACAACATTGGTGCATCAACAGTTAAAGTTACATACAGCATTCATGCAGACTACACCTCCAGTACGCTACCAGACAACATTGGTGCACCAACAGTTAAAGTTACATACAGCATTCATGCAGACTACACCTCCAGTACGCTACCAGACAACATTGGTGCACCAACAGTTAAAGTTACATACAGCATTCATGCAGACTACACCTCCAGTACGCTACCAGACAACATTGGTGCACCAACAGTTAAAGTTACATTCAGCATTCATGCAGACTACACCTCCAGTACGCTACCAGACAACATTGGTGCACCAACAGTTAAAGTTACATACAGCATTCATGCAGACTACACCTCCAGTACGCTACCAGACAACAGTGGTGCACCAACAGTTAAAGTTACATACAGCATTCATGCAGAATACACCTCCAGTACGCTACCAGACAACATTGGTGCACCAACAGTTAAAGTTACATACAGCATTCATGCAGACTACACCTCCAGTACGCTACCAGACAACATTGGTGCACCAACAGTTAAAGTTACATACAGCATTCATGCAGATTACACCTCCAGTACGCTACCAGACAACAGTGGTGCACCAACAGTTAAAGTTACATACAGCATTCATGCAGACTACACCTCCAGTACGCTACCAGACAACATTGGTGCACCAACAGTTAAAGTTACATACAGCATTCATGCTGACTACACCTCCAGTACGCTACCAGACAACATTGGTGCACCAACAGTTAAAGTTACATACAGCATTCATGCAGACTACACCTCCAGTACGCTACCAGACAACATTGGTGCACCAACAGTTAAAGTTACATACAACATTCATGCAGACTACACCTCCAGTACGCTACCAGACAACATTGGTGCACCAACAGTTAAAGTTACATACAGCATTCATGCAGACTACACCTCCAGTACGCTACCAGACAACATTGGTGCACCAACAGTTAAAGTTACATACAGCATTCATGCAGACTACACCTCCAGTACGCTACCAGACAACATTGGTGCACCAACAGTTAAAGTTACATACAGCATTCATGCAGACTACACCTCCAGTACGCTACCAGACAACATTAGTGCACCAACAGTTAAAGTTACATACAGCATTCATGCAGACTACACCTCCAGTACGCTACCAGACAACATTGGTGCACCAACAGTTAAAGTTACATACAGCATTCATGCAGACTACACATCCAGTACGCTACCAGACAACATTGGTGCACCAACAGTTAAAGTTACATACAGCATTCATGCAGACTACACCTCCAGTATGCTACCAGACAACATTGGTGCACCAACAGTTAAAGTTACATACAGCATTCATGCAGACTACACCTCCAGTACGCTACCAGACAACATTGGTGCACCAACAGTTAAAGTTACATACAGCATTCATGCAGACTACACCTCCAGTACGCTACCAGACAACATTGGTACATCAACAGTTAAAGTTACATACAGCATTCATGCAGACTACACCACCAGTACGCTACCAGACAACATTGGTGCACCAACAGTTAAAGTTACATACAGCATTCATGCAGACTACACCTCCAGTACGCTACCAGACAACATTGGTGCACCAACAGTTAAAGTTACATACAGCATTCATGCAGACTACACCTCCAGTACGCTACCAGACAACATTGGTGCACCAACAGTTAAAGTTACATACAGCATTCATGCAGACTACACCTCCAGTACGCTACCAGACAACATTGGTGCACCAACAGTTAAAGTTACATACAGCATTCATGCAGACTACACCTCCAGTACGCTACCAGACAACAGTGGTGCACCAACAGTTAAAGTTACATACAGCATTCATGCAGACTACACCTCCAGTACGCTACTAGACAACATTGGTGCACCAACAGTTAAAGTTACATACAGCATTCATGCTGACTACACCTCCAGTACGCTACCAGACAACATTGGTGCACCAACAGTTAAAGTTACATACAGCATTCATGCAGATTACACCTCCAGTACGCTACCAGACAACATTGGTGCACCAACAGTTAAAGTTACATACAGCATTCATGCAGACTACACCTCCAGTATGCTACCAGACAACATTGGTGCACCAACAGTTAAAGTTACATACAGCATTCATGCAGACTACACCTCCAGTACGCTACCAGACAACATTGGTGCACCAACAGTAAAGTTACATACAGCATTCATGCAGACTACACCTCCAGTACGCTACCAGACAACATTGGTGCACCAACAGTTAAAGTTACATACAGCATTCATGCAGACTACACCTCCAGTACGCTACCAGACAACATTGGTGCACCAACAGTTAAAGTTACATACAGCATTCATGCAGACTACACCTCCAGTACGCTACCAGACAACATTGGTGCACCAACAGTTAAAGTTACATACAGCATTCATGCAGACTACACCTCCAGTACGCTACCAGACAACATTGGTGCACCAACAGTTAAAGTTACATACAGCATTCATGCAGACTACACCTCCAGTACGCTACCAGACAACATTAGTGCACCAACAGTTAAAGTTACATACAGCATTCATGCAGACTACACCTCCAGTACGCTACCAGACAACATTGGTGCACCAACAGTTAAAGTTACATACAGCATTCATGCAGACTACACATCCAGTACGCTACCAGACAACATTGGTGCACCAACAGTTAAAGTTACATACAGCATTCATGCAGACTACACCTCCAGTACGCTACCAGACAACATTGGTGCACCAACAGTTAAAGTTACATACAGCATTAATGCAGACTACACCTCCAGTACGCTACCAGACAACATTGGTGCACCAACAGTTAAAGTTACATACAGCATTCATGCAGACTACACTTCCAGTACGCTACCAGACAACATTGGTGCACCAACAGTTAAAGTTACATTCAGCATTCATGCAGACTACACCTCCAGTACGCTACCAGACAACATTGGTGCACCAACAGTTAAAGTTACATACATCATTCATGCAGACTACACCTCCAGTACGCTACCAGACAACATTGGTGCACCAACAGTTAAAGTTACATACAGCATTCATGCAGACTACACCTCCAGTACGCTACAAGACAACATTGGTGCACCAACAGTTAAAGTTACATACAGCATTCATGCAGACTACACCTCCAGTACGCTACCAGACAACATTGGTGCATCAACAGTTAAAGTTACATACAGCATTCATGCAGACTACACCTCCAGTACGCTACCAGACAACATTGGTGCACCAACAGTTAAAGTTACATACAGCATTCATGCAGACTACACCTCCAGTACGCTACCAGACAACATTGGTGCACCAACAGTTAAAGTTACATACAGCATTCATGCAGACTACACCTCCAGTAGCTACCAGACAACATTGGTGCATCAACAGTTAAAGTTACATACAGCATTCATGCAGACTACACCTCCAGTACGCTACCAGACAACATTGGTGCACCAACAGTTAAAGTTACATTCAGCATTCATGCAGACTACACCTCCAGTACGCTACCAGACAACATTGGTGCACCAACAGTTAAAGTTACATACAGCATTCATGCAGACTACACCTCCAGTACGCTACCAGACACAGTGGTGCACCAACAGTAAAGTTACATACAGCATTCATGCAGACTACACCTCCAGTACGCTACCAGACAACATTGGTGCACCAACAGTTAAGTTACATACAGCATTCATGCAGACTACACCTCCAGTACGCTACCAGACAACATTGGTGCACCAACAGTTAAAGTTACATTCAGCATTCATGCAGACTACACCTCCAGTACGCTACCAGACAACATTGGTGCACCAACAGTTAAAGTTACATACAGCATTCATGCAGACTACACCTCCAGTACGCTACCAGACAACAGTGGTGCACCAACAGCTAAAGTTACATACAGCATTCATGCAGACTACACCTCCAGTACGCTACCAGACAACATTGGTGCACCAACAGTTAAAGTTACATACAGCATTCATGCTGACTACACCTCCAGTACGCTACCAGACAACATTGGTGCACCAACAGTTAAAGTTACATACAGCATTCATGCAGATTACACCTCCAGTACGCTACCAGACAACATTGGTGCACCAACAGTTAAAGTTACATACAGCATTCATGCAGACTACACCTCCAGTATGCTACCAGACAACATTGGTGCACCAACAGTTAAAGTTACATACAGCATTCATGCAGACTACACCTCCAGTACGCTACCAGACAACATTGGTGCACCAAAAGTTAAAGTTACATACAGCATTCATGCA
>CM026401.1:27422055-27436443 GCA_014843695.1 Archivesica marissinica
ATAAAATAATATTAAAGTAAAACTACTGTTGCATAATGTATCGACTAATACCGTCTGTGTTGAGTTTTCCATAACGTCAATATGATGCTTGGAACGTCTTCTGACGTCATCTGTTCGTCTGCTACGTGCGGCGTCTGCTGCCATTATCATCGCGTGCTTGTCAAGGTCGGCTTCCATGTTGTCTGCTGTAAAGGAAAGCTATATGTATAACAAATACACCTCCTGTTCCAGTGTGCTTGCTAACAGTAGTGTGTGCAAATATTCCATATCATAGATAATAATGTTATCAGCGGTGTAGCTTGGCTAAATATAACATGTAGGCGGAGTCAGGGGAATAGGCGTCGGCTAGTACACTTCCCCGGGAAATGTTGGTTTAAACATAGTTATTCCACTATATACATTCACAAAACAATACATGCACACAAAATCAAAGAATAGGAAAGGATCAAAACGGAAGCAGAGCTTATATAGTTTCTCTCCTTGCAGTTCTATTTTGGACGGTGTGGGGCTAATACATGTATACCAAATGTGCATATTGCTTAGAAATGACAGAAATATAATACCGGTAACAAAGCAGAAGAAAGAGAAGATATTTGAGAATGTAGCGCAGGCAGACAGGGGTAAATTCATCAAGTGCACGTCTTATATACATGGGGTCTTATATGCATGGGGTTTCACTCAAAGAATCGTTTTGTATCACGAATAAAGTTATGGACGTATTCAAATATTATTTTGTTAATGTCATCTGTCAGGGTCTCCTCGCCATGTAGGATAGTATGCAGGGAAATGTGGAGGTTTGTTTCGGGATCGTTGTAAAATAAATAAAGTTTAAACTTTATCATTTTCTCTCTCAATATAATCAAGCCCATGACGCCTCCAATTCCTTAGGTTAAGTATGTATTAACGACATGCTAATATCGTGCTGATCAGAGAACACACATTTTGGGTCAGAAACGTCCCCGTACAATTAAAACAACCCGCTGGCAAAACCCATACCCATATTTCTAACCGCAACCATTAATATTATCAATACAGGTGTGACACTCGGTGACGCATAGCAACGCTGTGAATAACTCTCAGAATCATGTTGCACTCATAGCAACGCTGTGAATAACTCTCAGAATCATGTTGCACTCATAGCAACGCTGTGAATAACTCTCAGAATCATGTTGCACGCATAGCAACGCTGTGAATAACTCTCAGAATCATGCTGCACTCATAGCAACGCTGTGAATAACTCTCAGAATCATGTTGCACGCATAGCAACGATGTGAATAACTCTCAGAATCATTGTTGCACTCATGAGATAACCAGTGTCGGGTGATTAACATTGTACGACTTTAAATCACTTCGCTGCAAGTTCGAGTCCTACTAGAGTGTCAGATGATTTCTTGTAGTATTCAATGTAACATGATTGTGGAAGGGTGGTGGTTCTACCAGGGTATCCGGGCTTGTGTGAACAGTTAATAACGGACTTCATTAACTAACAGCACAGACATTATAATTTGAAATCGAACTTCAGTAAAGCTTTACATAATACACAATAGAGGTATCAAAGTGCATAGCCAGTCATCAGGGGAAACCAAAAATACAGTTTAAGGACACTGCAGAAAATACGCTGTCATAATCAAAATGATCCCTTTCAAACCCAAATCATATCCTCCTGATGAGGGTTACACGTCTGGGTCAAGCCATCGGGTGGGCATGCAGTTATAAACTCTGATGTTCGTGCCCTTAGGCAAGGCATTTAAATTTCACGTTGCCTCTTCTCTCTCCCTCGTGGCGATGGATTCCATCAGGAATGAGGTCTCGAGAGTGATTCATAAAAAAGTTGAAATAACTTGTTTCGCAATCGAGCTAAAATAAATTTGTATAAACCAACTCTGAAGCTCACACACGTATGTTCGACTCCCACCGTCGAATTAATTCATGTGAGGAACCTATCCGGCTGACGTGGATCGGTGGAACAAACACACCCGTTGTTAGTGTACATTACAAACCCTTGTTAGTGTACATGCCAGGTGTATAGTACCGACATATGAGACTTGCTATTATCCCGGTTTATAGTACCGACATATGGGACTTGCTATTATACCGGTATATAGTACCGACATATGGGATTTGCTATTATCCCGGTATATAGTACCGACATATGGGACTTGCTATTATCCCGGTATATAGTACCGACATATGGGACTTGCTATTATCCCGGTTTATAGTACCGACATATGAGACTTGCTATTATCCCGGTATACAGTACCGACATATGAGACTTGCTATTATCCCGGTATATAGTACCGACATATGAGACTTGCTATTATACCAGTATATAGTACCGACGTATGGGACTTGCTATTATCCTGGTGTATCGTACCGACATATGGGACTTGCTATTATCCCAGTATATAGTACTGACATATGGGACTTGCTATTATCCCGGTATATAGTACCGACATATGGGACTTGCTATTATCCCGGTATATAGTACCGACATATGGGACTTGCTATTATCCCGGTGTATCGTACCGACATATGGGACTTGCTATTATCCCGGTATATAGTACCGACATATGGGACTTGCTATTATACCGGTATATAGTACCGACATATGGGACTTGCTATTATACCGGTATATAGTACCGACATATGGGACTTGCTATTATACCGGTATATAGTACCGACATATGGGACTTGCTATTATCCCGGTGTATCGTACCGACGTATGGGACTTGCTATTATCCCGGTATATAGTACCGACATATGGGACTTGCTATTATACAGGTATATAGTACCGACATATGGGACTTGCTATTATCCCGGTGTATAGTACCGACATATGGGACTTGCTATTATCCCGGTATATAGTACCGAAATATGGGACTTGCTATTATCCCGGTATATAGTACCGACATATGGGTCTTGCTATTATACCGGTATATAGTACCGACATATGGGACTTGCTATTATCCCGGTTTATAGAACCGACATATGGGACTTGCTATTATCCCGGTTTATAGTACCGACATATGGGACTTGCTATTATCCCGGTGTATCGTACCGACATATGGGACTTGCTATTATCCCGGTGTATCGTACCGACATATGGGACTTGCTATTATCCCGGTGTATCGTACCGACATGTGGGACTTGCTATTATCCCGGTGTATCGTACCGACATATGGGACTTGCTATGATACCCGTATATAGTACCGACGTATGGGACTTGCTATTATACCGGTATATAGTACCGACATATGGGACTTGCTATTATACCGGTATATAGTACCGACGTATGGGACTTGCTATTATACCGGTATATAGTACCGACATATGGGACTTGCTATTATCCCAGTTTATAGTACCGACATATGAGACTTGCTATTATCCCGGTATATAGTACCGACATATGAGACTTGCTATTATCCCGGTATATAGTACCGACATATGAGACTTGCTATTATACCGGTATATAGTACCGACATGTGAGACTTGCTATTATCCCGGTTTATAGTACCGACATATGAGACTTGCTATTATACCGGTATATAGTACCGACGTATGGGACTTGATATTATCCCGGTGTATCGTACCGACATATGGGACTTGCTATTATCCCGGTATATAGTACCGACATATGGGACTTGCTATTATACCGGTATATAGTACCAACATATGGGACTTGCTATTATCCCGGTGTATCGTACCGACGTATGGGACTTGCTATTATACCGGTATATAGTACCGACATATGGGATTTGCTATTATCCCGGTATATAGTACCGACATATGGGACTTGCTATTATCCCGGTATATAGTATCGACATATGGGACTTGCTATTATCCCGGTTTATAGTACCGACATATGAGACTTGCTATTATCCCGGTATATAGTACCGACATATGAGACTTGCTATTATCCCGGTATATAGTACCGACGTATGGGACTTGCTATTATCCTGGTGTATCGTACCGACATATGGGACTTGCTATTATCCCGGTATATAGTACTGACATATGGGACTTGCTATTATCCCGGTATATAGTACCGACATATGGGACTTGCTATTATCCCGGTATATAGTACCGACATATGGGACTTGCTATTATCCCGGTGTATCGTACCGACATATGGGACTTGCTATTATCCCGGTATATAGTACCGACATATGGGACTTGCTATTATACCGGTATATAATACCGACATATGGGACTTGCTATTATCCCGGTATATAGTACCGACATATGGGTCTTGCTATTATACCGGTATATAGTACCAACATATGGGACTTGCTATTATCCCGGTGTATCGTACCGACGTATGGGACTTGCTATTATACCGGTATATAGTACCGACATATGGGACTTGCTATTATCCTGGTATAGAGTACCGACATATGGGACTTGCTATTATACCGGTATATAGTACCGACATATGGGACTTGCTATTATACCGGTATATAGTACCGATATATGGGACTTGCTATTATCCCGATGTATCGTACCGACGTATGGGACTTGCTATTATCCCGGTATATAGTACCGACATATGGGACTTGCTATTATCCCGGTGTATCGTACCGTCGTATGGGACTTGCTATTATACAGGTATATAGTACCGACATATGGGACTTGCTATTATCCCGGTGTATAGTACCGACATATGGGACTTGCTATTATCCCGGTATATAGTACCGACATATGGGTCTTGCTATTATACCGGTATATAGTACCGACATATGGGACTTGCTATTATCCCGGTATATAGTACCGACGTATGGGACTTGCTATTATACCGGTATATAGTACCGACATATGGGACTTGCTATTATACCGGTATATAGTACCGACGTATGTGACTTGCTATTATACCGGTATATAGTACCGACATATGGGACTTGCTATTATCCCAGTTTATAGTACCGACATATGAGACTTGCTATTATCCCGGTATATTTTACCGACATATGAGACTTGCTATTATCCCGGTTTATAGTACCGACATATGAGACTTGCTATTATACCGGTATATAGTACCGACATGTGAGACTTGCTATTATCCCGGTTTATAGTACCGACATATGAGACTTGCTATTATACCGGTATATAGTACCGACATGTGGGACTTGCTATTATACCGGTATATAGTACCGACATATGAGACTTGCTATTATCCCGGTATATAGTACCGACATATGAGACTTGCTATTATACCGGTATATAGTACCGACGTATGGGACTTGATATTATCCCGGTGTATCGTACCGACATATGGGACTTGCTATTATACCGGTATATAGTACCGACATATGGGACTTGCTATTATACCGGTATATAGTACCAACATATGGGACTTGCTATTATCCCGGTGTATCGTACCGACGTATGGGACTTGCTATTATACCGGTATATAGTACCGACATATGGGATTTGCTATTATCCCGGTATATAGTACCGACATATGGGACTTGCTATTATCCCGGTATATAGTATCGACATATGGGACTTGCTATTATCCCGGTTTATAGTACCGACATATGAGACTTGCTATTATCCCGGTATATAGTACCGACATATGAGACTTGCTATTATCCCGGTATATAGTACCGACATATGAGACTTGCTATTATACCAGTATATAGTACCGACGTATGGGACTTGCTATTATCCTGGTGTATCGTACCGACATATGGGACTTGCTATTATCCCGGTATATAGTACTGACATATGGGACTTGCTATTATCCCGGTATATAGTACCGACATATGGGACTTGCTATTATCCCGGTATATAGTACCGACATATGGGACTTGCTATTATCCCGGTGTATCGTACCGACATATGGGACTTGCTATTATCCCGGTATATAGTACCGACATATGGGACTTGCTATTATACCGGTATATAGTACCGACATATGGGTCTTGCTATTATACCGGTATATAGTACCAACATATGGGACTTGCTATTATCCCGGTGTATCGTACCGACGTATGGGACTTGCTATTATACCGGTATATAGTACCGACATATGGGACTTGCTATTATCCTGGTATAGAGTACCGACATATGGGACTTGCTATTATACCGGTATATAGTACCGACATATGGGACTTGCTATTATACCGGTATATAGTACCGATATATGGGACTTGCTATTATCCCGATGTATCGTACCGACGTATGGGACTTGCTATTATCCCGGTATATAGTACCGACATATGGGACTTGCTATTATCCCGGTGTATCGTACCGTCGTATGGGACTTGCTATTATACAGGTATATAGTACCGACATATGGGACTTGCTATTATACCGGTGTATAGTACCGACATATGGGACTTGCTATTATCCCGGTATATAGTACCGACATATGGGTCTTGCTATTATACCGGTATATAGTACCGACATATGGGACTTGCTATTATCCCGGTATATAGTACCGACGTATGGGACTTGCTATTATACCGGTATATAGTACCGACATATGGGACTTGCTATTATACCGGTATATAGTACCGACGTATGTGACTTGCTATTATACCGGTATATAGTACCGACATATGGGACTTGCTATTATCCCAGTTTATAGTACCGACATATGAGACTTGCTATTATCCCGGTATATTTTACCGACATATGAGACTTGCTATTATCCCGGTTTATAGTACCGACATATGAGACTTGCTATTATACCGGTATATAGTACCGACATGTGAGACTTGCTATTATCCCGGTTTAGAGTACCGACATATGAGACTTGCTATTATACCGGTATATAGTACCGACATGTGGGACTTGCTATTATACCGGTATATAGTACCGACATATGAGACTTGCTATTATCCCGGTATATAGTACCGACATATGAGACTTGCTATTATACCGGTATATAGTACCGACGTATGGGACTTGATATTATCCCGGTGTATCGTACCGACATATGGGACTTGCTATTATACCGGTATATAGTACCGACATATGGGACTTGCTATTATACCGGTATATAGTACCAACATATGGGACTTGCTATTATCCCGGTGTATCGTACCGACGTATGGGACTTGCTATTATACCGGTATATAGTACCGACATATGGGACTTGCTATTATACCGGTATATAGTACCGACATATGAGACTTGCTATTATACCGGTATATAGTACCGACATGTGGGACTTGCTATTATACCGGTATATAGTACCGACATATGAGACTTGCTACTATCCCGGTATATAGTACGACATATGGGACTTGCTATTATCCCGGTATATAGTACCGACATATGGGACTTGCTATTATCCCGGTGTATCCTACCGACGTATGGGACTTGCTATTATACCGGTATATAGTACCGACATATGGGACTTGCTATTATCCAGGTGTATCGTACCAATGTATGGGACTTGCTATTATCCCGGTTTATAGTACCGACATATGGGACTTGCTATTATCCCGGTTTATAGAACCGACATATGGGACTTGCTATTATCCCGGTTTATAGTACCGACATATGGGACTTGCTATTATCCCGGTGTATCGTACCGACATATGGGACTTGCTATTATCCCGGTGTATCGTACCGACATGTGGGACTTGCTATTATCCCGGTGTATCGTACCGACATATGGGACTTGCTATTATCCGGGTGTATCGTACCGACATATGGGACTTGCTATTATCCCGGTGTATCGTACCGACATATGGGACTTGCTATTATTATGCTTCGACGGCTGATCGAACACACAACCCTGAATTCGCAGTCCAGTGTATTAATCAGTTGTCCACTGAGCCCTACACTCCTCTATGCGATAATAACATTCAGTATTATCTAAAGTCGCAATCCATTGTTGGTTTGATCATGTGGTTTTATATTACAGGACAGTAGTTGGAGTGGCGAGGGGGTGAGTTCACATAGGGTGTCTTGGCAAATGTTCTCCCGGAAAATAATTGGGGAGCAAATTATGCTTGGTGCAATCCCATGCATGTTCATAATAGTGCGTGTGTGCCAAGTCTAGTATCACATATAAAATTATGCAGATGTGTTTAATTAATCAGTGAGATATATGGGAAAGATTTCTGCTGACATAATATACGATATGATAGCAAATCATTGAACATATGCTTGGCATAATTTAGGGTTCCGCGTCCTGATGCGAGCCCCTACTATCACCCCATGGATCCGCTAGTTTATAAGAATACATTGATGATGATGCTGATGCTGATGCTGCTGCTGATGATGATGATGGTGGTGATGATGATAATGATGATGATGATGATGATGATGATGATGATGATGATGATGATGATGATGATGATGATGATGATGATGATGATGATGATGATGATGATGATGATGATGATGATGATGATTGATGATGATGATGATGATGATGATGATGATGATGATGATGATGATGATGATGATGGATGATGATGATGATGATGATGATGATGATGATGATGATGATGATGATGATGATGATGATGATGATGATGATGATGATGATGATGATGATGATGATGATGATGATGATTGAGCTTATTTACCCGAGCGTAGAATACATTGGTATTATTTAAATATAAATCCGTTATAATACTGTCACCCGCCGGAGTGTATTGTTACAAAGTGCTTAACCCAAGGCAAGCTTAAACTCGCGAGAAAAAATAACAACAGCGACATGAGGACACACACTTTAATTAATAGTATTACTTCTTATCATCAAGGAAGCATCGAAATATATCACATACAAGTAACCGAGTCATTTGGCGCGATACCAAACTAATTTTGAGCAGAAATTAATCAGTTGGGAAATATTGATGGAACATGCGTTACATTTCGCGTTCAGATAACACGTGTTAGTAATAATATCTCACAGCAAATGCTCGATTACATCGATAGCGGGTACACTGATAGCAACACGTACTGTCAAGATGCAGCCTTTAGATATCTTTGTGTTTTCTATTGTTTGTACATCCTAATTTTGGATTGACTTTTCTCGTCGAACGTGATTTCATATTAAATATATTAACCCATTAAAAGCTGGTTAACTTTAGTAAATATATTCATGAAGCTTTACCCCTTCGTAATTCACTTGTTTAGGATATATGAGTTACCAGTTGAATACTCCCTACACTCTTAATACAGTCATGATCATGTTTTGCATATTCTAAAATCCATCATGACATTGTCATTATTTGTCCATGTATGTCCATACACATTACATCATGTGTCCATCCTCATCATGATTGCATATATCATAATATTGTACTATATATATATAGTAAATATGTTTAAAGCGACACTACATCAGGGAAAATGCAATTTTCTACAGAATGTTATTTCCTATTATATGGTCTAAATCTTTTTCAAAATATTTGCAACATAATCTGAGTATTTCAACTAATAAACAAACGTCGTATACGCGATTTGTTGACATAACAAAATAATGTAAATAGTGTCGACATCCATGCGTAATACAACGCACGTGTCTTGAATAATACAATGTAGGTTACAGATTTACCGTTATATCTTACATATGTACTTATATGTTAATCTAGCTAAATTATCTCTAAACGACAGTACCACGCGTTAAGTATTGACTCCAATGACAAACACATGTCAATTCAGGAGCATGAATGGCCGTTATTTGAAATCCTACTTTCACTTTTGAAAATGTGTAGACCATTAAAACACTGTTTATTGATTCAATGTTAGTGTTCGAATGTATTCGGAAGAATTTGTAGTAGCAATGCATTTATACGTGATAAAATGCATTTCTTTGCTTTTTGCGATGTAATGTCGCTTTAAATGTTACAGACGAGAAACGGTAAAGTTTAAGTCTGAATAAAGCATTCTTCTTCATTAAAAGATGGTAACACATTAAAAGAGGGTAACCCATTAAGAGAAGGCAACCCATTACTTAAAATGTTCTACTATTTCTTTCATAAATAGACATATTTTTCTATCGTTAGGTATATCTTTCAACTGGATTCATAATGGCGTCAAAATAAAATATGTTTGATCTATTATAATACTTGGAGTCTACTATTTGTAAAGTGACTACATTCTAATAAATAGTGATACTCGTCACCAATAGACACATTGCATAAATTACACTTTCTCCTCTCAAGTGCTATATTGTTCCAGCAGCCAGTTTCCACTGGTAATTTGTCTTAAATTTAATTACATAATTATTTTAAAAGTGGCATAGATGTCGAAATAAGATAATTCTCAAATATAAAAGGTATGTTTATACAGTCTGTAATTCATACATTTACTTGAGTTGTCTAATTGTGAGTACCATCCATATAATACAATTGGTTTGACAGTTTCGTAAAAAAGTACAATTTGTAGATCTATGGATAAGTATAATAGTTTTGATTTTTTAAATTATACATGGCTTTTAATGCTTGTTCTGCTATGGCTTTTAATGCTTGTTCTGTTATGGCGTTTAATGCTTGTTCTGCTATGGCTTTGTTAGCATTTGTGTAAGAACTGTTTTTTTAGAAATTGGACAGAAAGCTGTACAGGGTAGCTCATTAAGAGATGTGTAACACATTAAGAGAGGGTAACCCATTGAGAGAGGGTAACACATTAAGAGAGGGTAACTCATTAAGAGAGGGTAACCCATTGAGAGAGGGTAACACATTTAGAGAGGGTAACCCATTAAGAGAGTGTAACACATTAAGAGAGGGTAACTCATTAAGAGAGTGTAACACATTAAGAGAGGGTAACCCATTGAGAGAGTGAACACATTAAGAGAAGGTAACCCATTAAGAGAGGGTAACCCATTAAGAGAGGGTAACACATTAAGAGAGGGTAACACATTAAGAGAGGGTAACACATTAAGAGAGGGTAACACATTAAGAGAGGGTAACACATTAAGAGAGGGTACCACATTAAGAGAGGGTAACACATTAAGAGAGGGTAACACATTAAGAGAGGGTAATTCATTAAGGGAGTGTAACACATTAGGAGAGTGTAACACATTAAGGGAATGTAACACATTAAGAGAGGGTAACACATTAAGAGAGGGTAACACATTAAGAGAGGGTAACACATTAAGAGAGGGTAACACATTAAGAGAGAGTGACCCATTAAGAGAGGGTAACACATTAAGAGAGGGTAACTCATTAAGAGAGGGTACCACATTAAGAGAGGGTAACACATTAAGAGAGGGTAACCCATTAAGAGAGGGTAACACATTAAGAGAGGGTAACACATTAAGAGAGGGTAACACATTAAGAGAGGGTAATTCATTAAGGGAGTGTAACACATTAGGAGAGTGTAACACATTAAGGGAATGTAACACATTAAGAGAGGGTAACACATTAAGAGAGGGTAACACATTAAGAGAGGGTAACACATTAAGAGAGGGTAACACATTAAGAGAGGGTAACCCATTAAGAGAGGGTAACACATTAAGAGAGGGTAACTCATTAAGAGAGGGTAACCCATTAAGAGAGTGTAACACATTAAGTGAGGGTAACCCATTAAGAGAGGGTAACCCATTAAGAGAGGGTAACACATTAAGAGAGGGTAACTCATTAACAGAGGGTAACCCATTAAGAGAGGGTAACACATTAAGAGAGTGCAACACATTAACATTAGGAGAGTGTAACACATTAAGAGAGGGTAAAACATTAAGAGAGAGTAACACATTAAGAGAGAGAGTAACACATTAACAGTGAGGGTAACACATTAAGAGAGGGTAAAACATTAAGAGAGAGTAACACATTAAGAGAGAGTAACACATTAAGATAGTGTAACACATTAAGAGAGAGAGTAACACATTAACATTAGGAGAGGGTAACACATTAAGAGAGGGTAACACATTAAGAGAGGGTAACACATTAAGAGAGGGTAACACATTAAGAGAGAGTAACACATTAAGAGAGTGTAACACATTAACATTAGGAGAGTGTAACACATTACGAGAGAGTAACACATTAACATTAGGAGAGTGTAACACATTAAGAGAGAGTAACACATTAAGAGAGAGTAACACATTAAGAGAGGGTAACACATTAAGAGAGGGTAACATATTAAGAGAGAGTAACACATTTACATTAGGTGAGGGTAACACATTAAGAGAGGGTAAAACATTAAGAGAGAGTAACACATTAAGAGAGAGTATCACATTAAGAGAGAGTAACACATTAAGAGAGTGTAACACATTAAGAGAGAGTAACACATTAACATTAGGAGAGGGTAACACATTAATAGAGGGTAACCCATTAAGAGAGGGTAACACATTAAGAGAGTGTAACACATTAAGTGAGGGTAACCCATTAAGAGAGGGTAACCCATTAAGAGAGGGTAACACATTAAGAGAGGGTAACACATTAAGAGAGGGTAACACATTAAGAGAGGGTAACACATTAAGAGAGGGTAACCCATTAAGAGAGGGTAACACATTAAGAGAGGGTAACTCATTAAGAGAGGGTAACCCATTAAGAGAGTGTAACACATTAAGTGAGGGTAACCCATTAAGAGAGGGTAACCCATTAAGAGAGGGTAACACATTAAGAGAGGGTAACTCATTAACAGAGGGTAACCCATTAAGAGAGGGTAACACATTAAGAGAGTGTAACACATTAAGAGAGGGTAATTCATTAAGGGAGTGTAACACATTAGGAGAGTGTAACACATTAAGGGAATGTAACACATTAAGAGAGGGTAACCCATTAAGAGAGTGTAACACATTAAGTGAGGGTAACTCATTTACATTAAGAGAGTGTAACACATTAAGAGAGTGTAACACATTAAGAGAGGGTAACTCATTAAGAGAGTGTAACACATTAAGAGAGGGTAACACATTAAGAGAGTGTAACACATTAAGAGAGGGTAACACATTAAGAGAGGGTAACACATTAGGAGAGGGTAACCCATTAAGAGAGGGTAACACATTAAGAGAGGGTAACTCATTAACAGAGGGTAACCCATTAAGAGAGGGTAACACATTAAGAGAGGGTAACACATTAAGGAGAGTGTAACACATTAAGAGAGGGTAACACATTAAGAGAGGGTAACACATTAAGAGAGGGTAACACATTAAGAGAGGGTAACACATTAAGAGAGGGTAACCCATTAAGAGAGGGTAACACATTTACATTAGGTGAGGGTAACTCATTAAGAGAGGGTAAATCATTAAGGGAGTGTAACACATTAAGAGAGTGTATCACATTAAGAGAGGGTAACATATTAAGAGAGTGTAACACATTAAGAGAGGGTAACTTATTAACATTAGGAGAGGGTATCTCATTAAGGGAGTGTAACACATTAAGAGAGTGTATCTCATTAAGAGAGTGTAATTCATTAAGGGAGTGTATCTCATTAGGGGAGTGTAACACATTAAGGGAGTGTATCTCATTAAGGGAGTGTAACACATTAAGAGAGTGTAACACATTAAGTGAGGGTAACTCATTAAGAGTGTGTATCTCTTTAAGAGAGTGTAACTCATTAAGAGAGTGTAACACATTGAGAGAGGGTAACTCATTAAGGGAGTGTAACACATTAAGAGTGTAACACATTAAGAGAGTGTAGCATATTAGGAGAGGGTAACCCATTGAGAGTGTAACTCATTAAGAGAGTGTAACGCATTAAGAGAGGGTAACTCATTAAGGGAGTGTAACACATTAAGAGAGGGTATCTCATTAAGGGAGTGTAACACATTAAGAGAGGGTAACTCATTAAGAGAGTGTAACACTCTAAGAGAGGGTAACTCATTAAGAGAGTGTAACACACTGAGAGAGGGTAACTCATTAAGGGAGTGTAACACATTAAGAGAGTGTAACACATTAAGAGAGGGTAACATATTAAGAGAGGGTAACCCATTAAGAGAGGGTAACTCATTAAGCGAGTGTAACGCATTAAGAGAGGGTAACTCATTAAGGGAGTGTAACACATTAAGAGAGGGTATCTCATTAAGGGAGTGTAACACATTAAGAGAGGGTATCTCATTAAGAGAGTGTAACGCATTAAGAGAGGGTAACTCATTAAGGGAGTGTAACACATTAAGAGAGGGTATCTCATTAAGAGAGTGTAACACATTAAGAGAAGGTATCTCATTAAGGGAGTGTAACACATTAAGAGAGGGTATCTCATTAAGGGAGTGTAACACATTAAGAGAGGGCATCTCATTAAGAGAGTGTAACACATTAATTGATGGTATCTCATTACGGGAGTGTAACACATTAACAGAGGGTATCTCATTAAGGGAGTGCAACACATTAAGAGAGAGTAACACATTAAGAGAGGGTATCTCATTAAGGAAGTGTAACACATTAAGAGAGGGTAACACATTAAGAGAGGGTAACTCATTAAGAGAGGGTAACCCATTAAGAGAGTGTAACACATTAAGAGAGGGTAACCCATTAAGAGAGGGTA
>CM026401.1:27437443-27478901 GCA_014843695.1 Archivesica marissinica
GTGGACCATATTACACATGCCTTCAAATAACACAATCATCCAACCAGCACATGTGGACCATATTACACATGCCTTCAAATAACACAATCATCCACCCACCCAGCACATGTGGACCATATTACACATGCCTTCAAATAACACAATCATCCATCCACCCAGCACATGTGGACCATATTACACATGCCTTCAAATAACACAATCATCCACCCCCAGCACATGTGGACCATATTACACATGCCTTCAAATAACACAATCATCCATCCACCCAGCACATGTGGACCATATTACACATGCCTTCAAATAACACAATCATCCACCCAGCACATGTGGACCATATTACACATGCCTTCAAATAACACAATCATCCACCCAGCACATGTGGACCATATTACACATGCCTTCAAATAACACAATCACCCATCCACCCAGCACATGTGGACCATATTACACATGCCTTCAAATAACACAATCACCCATCCAGCACATGTGGACCATATTACACATGCCTTCAAATAACACAATCATCCACCCAGCACATGTGGACCATATTACACATGCCTTCAAATAACACAATCATCCACCCAGCACATGTGGACCATATTACACATGCCTTCAAATAACACAATCACCATCCACCCAGCACATGTGGACCATATTACACATGCCTTCAAATAACACAATCATCCACCACCCAGCACATGTGGACCATATTACACATGCCTTCAAATAACACAATCACCCACCCAGCACATGTGGACCATATTACACATGCCTTCAAATAACACAATCATCCACCCAGCACATGTGGACCATATTACACATGCCTTCAAATAACACAATCACCCACCCAGCACATGTGGACCATATTACACATGCCTTCAAATAACACAATCATCCACCACCCAGCACATGTGGACCATATTACACATGCCTTCAAATAACACAATCATCCACCCAGCACATGTGGACCATATTACACATGCCTTCAAATAACACAATCACCCATCCACCCAGCACATGTGGACCATATTACACATGCCTTCAAATAACACAATCATCCACCCAGCACATGTGGACCATATTACACATGCCTTCAAATAACACAATCACCCACCCAGCACATGTGGACCATATTACACATGCCTTCAAATAACACAATCATCCACCCACCCAGCACATGTGGACCATATTACACATGCCTTCAAATAACACAATCATCCACCCAGCACATGTGGACCATATTACACATGCCTTCAAATAACACAATCACCCATCCACCCAGCACATGTGGACCATATTACACATGCCTTCAAATAACACAATCACCCATCCACCCAGCACATGTGGACCATATTACACATGCCTTCAAATAACACAATCATCCACCCAGCACATGTGGACCATATTACACATGCCTTCAAATAACACAATCATCCACCCAGCACATGTGGACCATATTACACATGCCTTCAAATAACACAATCATCCACACCCAGCACATGTGGACCATATTACACATGCCTTCAAATAACACAATCACCATCCACCCAGCACATGTGGACCATATTACACATGCCTTCAAATAACACAATCATCCACCCAGCACATGTGGACCATATTACACATGCCTTCAAATAACACAATCACCATCCACCCAGCACATGTGGACCATATTACACATGCCTTCAAATAACACAATCATCCACCCAGCACATGTGGACCATATTACACATGCCTTCAAATAACACAATCACCTCCACCCAGCACATGTGGACCATATTACACATGCCTTCAAATAACACAATCACCCATCCACCCAGCACATGTGGACCATATTACACATGCCTTCAAATAACACAATCACCCATCCACCCAGCACATGTGGACCATATTACACATGCCTTCAAATAACACAATCACCCACCCAGCACATGTGGACCATATTACACATGCCTTCAAATAACACAATCATCCACCCAGCACATGTGGACCATATTACACATGCCTTCAAATAACACAATCATCCACCCACCCAGCACATGTGGACCATATTACACATGCCTTCAAATAACACAATCATCCACCCAGCACATGTGGACCATATTACACATGCCTTCAAATAACACAATCACCCATCCACCCAGCACATGTGGACCATATTACACATGCCTTCAAATAACACAATCACCCATCCACCCAGCACATGTGGACCATATTACACATGCCTTCAAATAACACAATCATCCATCCACCCAGCACATGTGGACCATATTACACATGCCTTCAAATAACACAATCACCCATCCACCCAGCACATGTGGACCATATTACACATGCCTTCAAATAACACAATCACCCATCCACCCAGCACATGTGGACCATATTACACATGCCTTCAAATAACACAATCATCCACCCAGCACATGTGGACCATATTACACATGCCTTCAAATAACACAATCATCCACCCAGCACATGTGGACCATATTACACATGCCTTCAAATAACACAATCATCCACCCAGCACATGTGGACCATATTACACATGCCTTCAAATAACACAATCATCCACCCAGCACATGTGGACCATATTACACATGCCTTCAAATAACACAATCATCCATCCACCCAGCACATGTGGACCATATTACACATGCCTTCAAATAACACAATCACCATCCCCCAGCACATGTGGACCATATTACACATGCCTTCAAATAACACAATCATCCACCCAGCACATGTGGACCATATTACACATGCCTTCAAATAACACAATCATCCATCCACCCAGCACATGTGGACCATATTACACATGCCTTCAAATAACACAATCACCCATCCACCCAGCACATGTGGACCATATTACACATGCCTTCAAATAACACAATCATCCACCCAGCACATGTGGACCATATTACACATGCCTTCAAATAACACAATCATCCATCCACCCAGCACATGTGGACCATATTACACATGCCTTCAAATAACACAATCACCCATCCACCCAGCACATGTGGACCATATTACACATGCCTTCAAATAACACAATCACCCATCCACCCAGCACATGTGGACCATATTACACATGCCTTCAAATAACACAATCACCCATCCACCCAGCACATGTGGACCATATTACACATGCCTTCAAATAACACAATCATCCACCCAGCACATGTGGACCATATTACACATGCCTTCAAATAACACAATCATCATCCACCCAGCACATGTGGACCATATTACACATGCCTTCAAATAACACAATCACCCATCCACCCAGCACATGTGGACCATATTACACATGCCTTCAAATAACACAATCACCCATCCACCCAGCACATGTGGACCATATTACACATGCCTTCAAATAACACAATCACCCATCCACCCAGCACATGTGGACCATATTACACATGCCTTCAAATAACACAATCATCCACCCAGCACATGTGGACCATATTACACATGCCTTCAAATAACACAATCACCCACCCAGCACATGTGGACCATATTACACATGCCTTCAAATAACACAATCATCACCACCCAGCACATGTGGACCATATTACACATGCCTTCAAATAACACAATCATCACCACCCAGCACATGTGGACCATATTACACATGCCTTCAAATAACACAATCATCCACCCACCCAGCACATGTGGACCATATTACACATACCTTCAAATAACACAATCATCCACCCAGCACATGTGGACCATATTACACATGCCTTCAAATAACACAATCATCCACCCAGCACATGTGGACCATATTACACATGCCTTCAAATAACACAATCATCCACCCACCCAGCACATGTGGACCATATTACACATGCCTTCAAATAACACAATCATCCACCCAGCACATGTGGACCATATTACACATGCCTTCAAATAACACAATCACCCATCCACCCAGCACATGTGGACCATATTACACATGCCTTCAAATAACACAATCACCCATCCACCCAGCACATGTGGACCATATTACACATGCCTTCAAATAACACAATCACCCATCCACCCAGCACATGTGGACCATATTACACATGCCTTCAAATAACACAATCACCCATCCACCCAGCACATGTGGACCATATTACACATGCCTTCAAATAACACAATCACCCACCCAGCACATGTGGACCATATTACACATGCCTTCAAATAACACAATCATCCACCCAGCACATGTGGACCATATTACACATGCCTTCAAATAACACAATCACCCACCCAGCACATGTGGACCATATTACACATGCCTTCAAATAACACAATCATCCATCCACCCAGCACATGTGGACCATATTACACATGCCTTCAAATAACACAATCACCCATCCACCCAGCACATGTGGACCATATTACACATGCCTTCAAATAACACAATCACCCATCCACCCAGCACATGTGGACCATATTACACATGCCTTCAAATAACACAATCACCCATCCAGCACATGTGGACCATATTACACATGCCTTCAAATAACACAATCATCCACCCAGCACATGTGGACCATATTACACATGCCTTCAAATAACACAATCACCCACCCAGCACATGTGGACCATATTACACATGCCTTCAAATAACACAATCATCCATCCACCCAGCACATGTGGACCATATTACACATGCCTTCAAATAACACAATCCATCCACCCAGCACATGTGGACCATATTACACATGCCTTCAAATAACACAATCATCCACCCAGCACATGTGGACCATATTACACATGCCTTCAAATAACACAATCATCCATCCACCCAGCACATGTGGACCATATTACACATGCCTTCAAATAACACAATCACCCATCCACCCAGCACATGTGGACCATATTACACATGCCTTCAAATAACACAATCACCCATCCACCCAGCACATGTGGACCATATTACACATGCCTTCAAATAACACAATCACCCATCCACCCAGCACATGTGGACCATATTACACATGCCTTCAAATAACACAATCACCCATCCAGCACATGTGGACCATATTACACATGCCTTCAAATAACACAATCACCCATCCACCCAGCACATGTGGACCATATTACACATGCCTTCAAATAACACAATCATCCACCCAGCACATGTGGACCATATTACACATGCCTTCAAATAACACAATCATCCACCCAGCACATGTGGACCATATTACACATGCCTTCAAATAACACAATCACCCATCCACCCAGCACATGTGGACCATATTACACATGCCTTCAAATAACACAATCACCCATCCACCCAGCACATGTGGACCATATTACACATGCCTTCAAATAACACAATCACCCATCCACCCAGCACATGTGGACCATATTACACATGCCTTCAAATAACACAATCACCCATCCACCCAGCACATGTGGACCATATTACACATGCCTTCAAATAACACAATCACCCATCCACCCAGCACATGTGGACCATATTACACATGCCTTCAAATAACACAATCACCCACCCAGCACATGTGGACCATATTACCCATACCTTCAAATAACACAATCATCCACCCAGCACATGTGGACCATATTACACATGCCTTCAAATAACACAATCATCCACCCACCCAGCACATGTGGACCATATTACCCATACCTTCAAATAACACAATCATCCACCCAGCACATGTGGACCATATTACACATATAGAGCATTTTTGAATTACTGCTCCAGCACTAGACCAATTGGCTGCATGCACAGTGTATTATAAGTGTTCAACTATAAAATGATATTCAAAATATATCCCGGTGTTACTGGTTTCCGACGATGTAGTACATAACGGACTCCTATAGGTTTAGAATGGTCATACACTGCAAACAATTTATGTCACCAAATAAACAATATGTTACCAATCATCCACAAAAATCTCGAAGAAAATCGAATGTTTACTTTTTGAGAAAAGTTGACAAAATAGCGGTACCTCATTCTCAGTAATCCGGAATGACGTCACATGTTTTCGCCTAACTGTGGACATTGTCTACAGCGCCACCATTAGTATGTAAGCAACAGTTCTTTTTTAACAAAACAATAAACTAAGGAAGACTTACTTTAATAAGAGGCTTAATTTATCATTTTCACTCAAAATTCATTTGTTGGACAGCATTTTGTCTATATACTGTATCTAAAACACTAACATTTAATTTAACTAGGTCAAACACACGGGGCATAAGAAGTCGTCATCCCTCCTAATTACTCTGACTAAATGCAGAACCGTAAATGGACCCATCCATCGAACACATCACACGGTGCCCAACAAAGAAAAACTAGTTTACACAACCATATATATCAGTTGGAGAACCTCTGTGACAACCCGTGGACCTGAAGGTGAAACACGGTGAAAATCGATATTATTAATAAGGACCCCTTGTGTGTAATAACGGACATAACTCATAAACACGGAGCAGTGAGACTATAATGACATTTTTATTCGTAAATATATTGGCGTGGCATTTTGGAGAAAAAATTGCCAATTTCTTTAAAAAGTGATATTTATATGGTGACATAAAACGGATATAGTGAAGTTAGTGAAAACTGGGGTAGGTTTAAAGTTTTCACCGCTAATTTACCTTGTCTGATATATTATGACCAGTTAGAAATAGATTGGAAGTGCACAAGGTATGTTTATTTATAATTCCGGTAACTGGAGCGTGAAATATTGCGTGATCTCTCGCGACTTGCTATTTCCACAGTTGGGCGAAAACCTGTTCTGGGCGAAAACTCTTCACGCCGGGATATACCAGATAGCTTTAGCAACAATAGCACATTGTTTGTATATAAGCTTATCAACATCCGAATACTAATATTGTACAGCTTGCTCCGTCAGATATTACTCTATATAACTATATTACTTTATATAAATTTAGTTTAGCTCGATTGCGAAGCCAGTTCTTACAACATTAATTAAATCGCTTTCGAGACCCCAGTCTTGATGGAATACATAGCCACGAGTGAGAGAGCAGATGTAAGGAAACTACAGCTGGGCGCGAAATACCATGCACTGCTCTATCATGACGTCCAGTGCTACCACGACTAAGTATTAACCATTTCCTTCATAGAGATTTAATATCTGTCGTTTCTATGGATATATAATTGTATATATACATAGAAACGACAGACATTTAGCTATCATGCAGTGGATAAGTAGTCGCCATATCTATCCCACCTCCATATATATTACTGGGACTACATGAGCTTCTGGCCTGCATTATGAACATTGGCTTGGCTACTACATTGTCAATGTATGTTGTATTAGTAATGGCGTCAAGAGGTGCTTCTATGAGGGAAAGGATTAATGAACATTGGCTTGGCTACTACATTGTCAATGTATGTTGTATTAGTAATGGCGTCAAGAGGTGCTTCTATGAGGGAAAGGATTAATGAACATTGGCTTGGCTACTACATTGTCAATGTATGTCGTATTGGTAATGGCGTCAATAGGTGCTTCTATGAGGGAAATGGTTTATGAACATTGGTTTGGCTACTACATTGTCAATGTATGTCGTATTGGTAATGGCGTCAATAGGTGTTTCTATGGGGGAAAGGATTAATGAACATTGGTTTGGCTACTACATTGTCAATGTATGTTGTATTAGTAATGGCGTCAAGAGGTGCCTCTATGAGGGAAAGGATTAATGAACATTGGTTTGGCTACTACATTGTCAATGTATGTTGTATTAGTAATGGCGTCAAGAGGTGCTTCTATGAGGGAAAGGATTAATGAACATTGGTTTGGCTATTACATTGTCAATGTATGTTGTATTAGTAATTGCGTCAAGAGGTGCTTCTATGAGGGAAAGGATTAATGAACATTGGTTTGGCTACTACATTGTCAATGTATGTTGTATTAGTAATGGCGTCAAGAGGTGCTTCTATGAGGGAAAGGATTAATGAACATTGGTTTGGCTACTACATTGTCAATGTATGTTGTATTAGTAATGGCGTCAAGAGCTGCTTCTATGAGGGAAAGGATTAATGAACATTGGTTTGGCTACTGCTTTATCAATGTAAGTTGTATTAGTAATGGCGTCAATAGGTGCTTCTATAAGGGAAAGTATTAATACGTTCTCCGACAAGTATTCCGTCAAACAATACCCAGTGCTCCGACACATGATTTGCGGATCTCCGTGGTCGAGTGGTCGCTGACATGTGTACCACGTAACATATTATCACTGATGGTCACAAGTTCGAGCCCCACTCAGACCGTGTCTCTTTATATGAAACAGTTGGCAGTTTCTTACGGAGGTTGGTGCACCAAGTACTGGTTAACCGTTGGTGCCTGCGCAGGAAAGGTGTTGTTGTTAGGTAAACTGCTCCTCGCTCATATGGGCAACCGGTAGCGACGATAAATAAACTTTAAAAAGGCAATGCAGTACACATGCGATGATGTGAGCAAGAGGCGATGCTAGTCGGTCATACCCAGTTTGTAGTGACATCTTCTAGGATTGTGAAACAACAACAATCAGCTGTATACATACTGTGCTAGTAAAGTTGGATGCCAATTTATGGCAATGCATTAGTTCATATTAAAAATAACACTATGTTTATCTCAAACCTTGTTGCTCGTGCAATATCTGCAACACCATGAGACAGTAATGTAATAGTATGTATAACTCACTTGCTATCAAATGTATAATATTATTACCAACACAGCAATGGTAGCGTTAGATTTAATGCATCCGGTGGTGCACTTTTTCACCTTTCTTAGACAGTAGGCGAAGACATATAATGTAATGAAGAGACATCCAATATTAATGTCGCATGATACAAACATAGACGGTGACACTTCACTAGATGCACGTCAGCACGTCACTAGATGCACGTAGGCACGTCACTAGATGCACGTCACTATATGTACTTCACTAGCTGCACGTCAGCACGTCACTAGATGCACGTCAGCACTCACTAGATGCACGTCAGCACGTCACTAGATGCACGTCACTATATGTACTTCACTAGCTGCACGTCAGCACGTCACTAGATGCACGTCACTATATGTACTTCACTAGCTGCACGTCAGCACGTCACTATATGTACTTCACTAGCTGCACGTCAGCACGTCACTAGATGCACGTCACTAGCTGCACGTCAGTACGTCACTAGATGCACGTCACTAGCTGCACGTCAGCACGTCACTATATGTACTTCACTAGCTGCACGTCAGCACGTCACTATATGTACTTCACTAGCTGCACGTCAGCACGTCACTATATGTACTTCACTAGCTGCACGTCAGCACGTCACTAGATGCACGTCACTAGCTGCACGTCAGCACGTCACTAGATGCATGTCAGCACGTCACTATATGTACTTCACTAGCTGCACGTCAGCACGTCACTAGATGCACGTCACTAGCTGCACGTCAGCACGTCACTAGATGCATGTCAGCACGTCACTAGCTGCACGTCAGCACGTCACTAGATGCACGTCAGCACGTAACAAGATGCATGTCAGCACGTCACTAGATGCACGTCTGCACGTCACTAGATGCACGTCACTAGCTGCACGTCAGCACGTCACTAGATGCATGTCAGCACGTCACTAGCTGCACGTCACTATATGTACTTCACTAGCTGCACGTCACTATATGTACTTCACTAGCTGCACGTCAGCACGTCACTAGATGCACGTCACTAGCTGCACGTCAGCACGTCACTAGATGCACGTCACTAGCTGCAAGTCATCACATCACTAGATGCACGTCACTAGCTGCATGTCAGTACGTCACTAGCTACACGTCAGCACGTCACTAGATGCACGTCACTAGCTGCACGTCAGCACGTCACTAGATGCACGTCACTAGCTGCAAGTCACTAGCTGCATGTCAGCACGTCACTAGCTGCATGTGAGCACGTCACTAGCTGCACGTCAGCACGTCACTAGATGCACGTCACTAGCTGAACGTCAGCATTCACTAGATGCACGTCAGCACGTCACTAGCTGCACGTCAGCACGTCACTAGCTGCACGTTAGCACGCCACTAGATGCATGTCAGCACGTCACTAGATGCACGTCACTAGATGCATGTCAGCACGTCACTATATGCACGTCACTTGATGCACGTCAGTACGTCACTAGCTGCACGTCAGCACTTCACTAGATGCACGTCACTAGCTGCACGTCAGCACGTCACTAGATGCACGTCAGCACGTCACTAGCTGCACGTCAGCACGTCACTAGATGCATGTCAGCACGTCACTAGATGCACGTCACTATATGTACTTCACTAGCTGCACGTCAGTACGTCACTAGATATAAGTCACTAGCTGCACGTCAGTACGTCACTAGATGTAAGTCAGCACGTCACTAGATGCACGTCACTAGCTGCACGTCAGTACGTCACTAGATGTAAGTCAGCACGTCACTAGATGCACGTCACTAGCTGCACGTCAGTACGTCACTATATGTACTTCACTAGCTGCACGTCAGTACGTCACTAGATGTAAGTCACTAGCTGCATGTCACTACGTCACTAGATGCACGTCACTAGCTGCAAGTCATCACATCACTAGATGTACGCCATTAGATGCACGTCATCACGTCACTAGATGCACGCCATTTGCTGAACGTCAACACGCCATTAACTGCACGTCAGCACGTCACTAGAGGTACACCATTAGATGCACGTCAACACGCCATTAGCTGCACGTCAGCACGTCACTAGATGTACGCCATTAACTGCACGTCACTAGCTGTATCAGCTTTAGTCACATGGAATTATATAGTTCTATGTAATAAATATGATTATTGTATCAAGGCCAACGACTGTGTATCTAACTGTGTAGCTATCCAAAGTGTATATTCACGAGACGTGATAGTTTACAGAATATCACACTATTTAATAAGTATACATGCATACGTGTTATGGAATTATAGGAATATAATATTTCGTGTCGATTCTTCAAATATAAATTCATTTGAACATTTACAATAATAGTCTAATTTTGTCATTGTGTCTATGGATTCTCTCCATTCTTGAATGAACTGGTCATGTATTCTGCTTTTAAACATAGGAAAATAATTAATATTATCATTACCTACATCTCTAAAGCCAAGATGATCATTAACATATCATTAGATTATTTCCTTGAGCAGACATAAAACTTGATAATAATAATAATATTAATAATAATAAGAAGAAGAAGAATACTGCCTAAAAGGGTCGTGTAAGAGCTTTCCTATATTTGTATCGGTGTGTCCTTTGCACAACATGCTATCAATTTGCATCCACTTTCTCATCTTATAATGTTATTAAATTATTAAACATTGACAGATATCCGCAGTATATCCAACTGAACCTCTGTAGAGATTTGTATTCAATTAATTAACATGCTTTTGATAAAATCACAACTATCATACCGCAACATAGATACATTGTTAAGGAACAACAGTAAAAACAAAGGATTCCAATTAAAAAGTACAGCTATACATATATCGGAATAAATCAGACTTTATTTGCCAAGGGAAGTTATAGAACAGCCTCTCATTTATCTTGATTTATGTTCATACAAATTGTTTCCCTTGTTATCTCCGCTGAGGATGTTAGGTTTTTGGTATCCGCCTACCTGCCTGACCCTGCCCGCACGCCCAATACCCACCCACCCGACCGACCGACCGACCGACCGACCGACCGACCGACCGACCGACCGACCGACCGACCGACCGACCGACCGACCGACCGACCGACCGACCGACCGACCGACCGACCGACCGACCGACCGACACCGACCGACCGACCGACCGACCGACGACCGACCGACCGACCGACCGACCGACCGACCGACCGACCACGACCGACCGACCGACCGACCCGACCACCCGACCGACCGACCGACCGACCGACCGACCGACCGACCGACCGACCGACCGACCGACCGACCGACCGACCGACCGACCGACCGACCGACCGACCGACCGACCGACCGACCGACCGACCGACCGACCGACCGACCGACCGACGACCGACCGACCGACGACCGACCGACCGACCGACCGACCGACCCGACCACGACCGACCGACCGACCGACCGACCGACCGACCGACCGACCGACCGACCGACCGACCGACCGACCGACCGACCGACCGACCGACCCGACCGACCGACCGACCGACCGACCGACCGACGACCGACCGACCGACCGACGACCGACCCGACCGACCGACCGACCGACCGACCGACCGACCGACCGACCGACCGACCGACCGACCGACCGACCGACCGACCGACCGACCGACCGACGACCGACCGACCGACCGCCGACCGACCGACCGACCGACCGACCGACCACGACCGACCGACCGACCGACCGACCGACCCCGACCGACCGACCGACCGACCGACCGACCGACCGACCGACCGACCGACCGACCCGACCGACCGACCGACCGACGACCGACCGACCGACCGACCGACCGACCGACCGACCGTCCGTCCGTCCGTCCGTCTCCGTCCGTCTGTCTGTCTGTCTGTCTGTCTGTCTGTCTGTCTGTCTGTCTGTCTGTCTGTCCGTCTGTCTGTCTGTCTGTCTGTCTGTCTGTCTGTCTGTCTGTCTGTCTGTCTGTCTGTCTGTCTGTCTGTCTGTCTGTCTGTCTGTCTGTCTGTCTGTCTGTCTGTCTGTCAACAAATAAATATGCGGAAAGATTGTAATTGGAAACCAAAGGAGTTTCTATAGAATTGTTGTCTAGTTTCAGCATGCAATTAGCGAGACCGGATATGAAGGAACATTGAGATAATTGTAAATCGACCTTCCAACCGGAAACGTGGGTATGTGTATAGAAGATACGACTTGCTGGAATATTATATAATAAGACATTAAAATGAAATATACGTATATAAATGTTTACTGTAAGGCCACATGTGTTCGCGATGTAAACATTGAACAGGCTGTAAAGAATATAATTATGTTGCATTTCTGTCAAACACATTTCGAGGACATAGACATGTCTTACTGGGCAGGCTTAGCCGAACTAAGCGGTTAACCAGTATTAAGCAATATGTATGAGATGCCATGCTCAAGGACACTACATATGTGACCAGACCGAGTATCAAACCGAGGGCCCATCCATTCCAAATTCGATGCCCATCCACTAGACAAAGGACGCCAAAATGTTACGTATAATTAAATGTTGAAATCTCTTAGACATCTGGTATCCTTTGCACACAAGAACTACCGACGTTGTGCATGTTGCACATTGTACACAGACTTACGACAAAGCTACATTCGCATGTTTTAGTCTCATAGAGATAGTATTTACACATGTATGCAACTGTTTAGAAGTGAAAAGGCGTAAGCACTTTTTTATCGTATGATTATTTATGAATAAAGCGTTTGAGATGAGAATGAGTTATTATATCAAAATTAATGTGTTTCCTTCTGCCGGAAAGAATTACGTAACAGGTTAAATATATAAACAAGCGGATTTAACCATCTCCGATTTAGTCCAGTGGTTAACACGATGGATGGACTGGGGACAAGGATTGCAGGTTCGATCCCCCGCCTGACCCTAATAAAATTAACATTGTTTCAGTAAGGACTTTAAGCCGAGGTCTCGTGTCGGTGCTTCACGTAAAAGAACCAGAGGAGATTCTTGAATGGGCATCTGTCTCTATCATTGCACTATCCTCCACAATATGTGTTGATACGTATCGGGGATGGTAGAACACCAACTGTAGATACTAGGTATGCCATGTGTACACATTTCTGTAAACGTGTACACGATCCTTAATACCCGACACGGCGCCGTTTACACGTTGTTCAAGTATGCATATTGCGCAGTTAGTATTCATTGGTAGATAATGCTACTTACTTGATGTAAATAATAAATTGTGTACACTAATCTTCATTATATGACGTCATCAATTAAGATAGTGTACACGGTTACTCAATTAGTACACGTGTATTGCCATTACACGACACGGCTCCGTTTGCACGTGTAAACGTGGAAGCCATGGTAGATACGTTTCGGGAATGGTAGTTTATTCGCGAATACACAGCCATACTGAGTGGATAGAGCTAGGTCATTACATAGACTAGCCATATATTCGGATATGTGTGTATGAAACATGAACTATACACAATTACATAATTGATGTGACACATACCATCTTCAACTATATACAATACAGACAGACTGAGATATATTTCTTTTTAATCTGGAACGTTTGTCTGTAAATAGATACATGATTAAATTAAGGTTATTGTAATTTAAGATGTATTTAAATAATAAAACACTGGTAGTGGTACAAATTGTTACCATGGTAACTGTTTCCACACACTATTTGGTTTGTAAAAACAGCACATGATATGATCATTTTAGCATTACAAACTAAATTATAATAATAATAAAATACAAAGTAAACATACACAACAAACAACTAAGTAGTATGTGTTTCAGCTTGAAAGACAGTCTACTACATTAATATAAGTAGTTGCTATAGTAGTGTGGTGATAACACCGGTCCGGTACGGTTTTGGCCGGGGAAATATCACTCTCCAGCACGGGACCCGATTGAGCGAGACGAGACGAGACCGGCGAAGTGTGAAGATCGTGGCTTGCCCACTCAACGTTCTTTCAACGACAGAACAAGACAGTGTAAATTGTGACAATCGCTTGTATTAAGATAGACATACACTTAGGGCCACTTGTAACCCGACATTTAAATAAATCGGTATAATTGACCTTTCTGCAAACGCTACTTAGGCACGCCCCCATATTTACCGGTGCTCGCTGTAACCAAGCTTGACAAGCTATCTAACAAAATGGCGTCTAACGCAGTCCTGCATCGAGTTAATCTAGATAAAATTCAGTCGAATGTCTCGGTTTTATTTCACCCAGATAAGAATATCTCGTTGAAAGCAAGAAGGCAAGGGTTTTAGGTGAATTCAGGTGGTTTCGTATAATCCCTTGTTCGTCTAATGGTAGTTTCGTATACTAGTGCATTCGTATAATCACAGGTTCGTATTATATATATATATAGTACTGCACTATACAGGCCCATTATAATAATGCTATTATTAGCTATTTAGGTAATTAGACACAATTATGAATGGGACTATGTAGCCGTGTGTTTGCCATACCAGGAGTGATTATCTATCTAGGTTTCAGGCCACTAATCAAGATTAATTAAAGTGAATGGGGGAGAATAAATAAATCATTCCGCATTTTCGATGATTCCAACGGTGGCACTTATCGCAGCTAAGAGCATGCATACGGCTGGAAACGTGACGAGAGCAAAAAACGCATGGAAAAATAGACGCCATGGTTGTAATGAAATTGATGTGAAGAGCATGCTATTTATACATGATTCAAGGGCTTGGACATATGGCACGGCTCAGATCTAAAGCTGATAAAACACGGGCATAAAAGCCAGCATCGCAAATGTTTGAGCCGACCGATCAAGGTGTGAAAAATAATATATTCTCCAGTAATTGATTAATTTGTCAACAGCCCATCTCATAATAGACGTAGTTCACTGAGCTAATATGGGAATCCCACAGCTCTGCACATGCATGGGTACTATTACTACTATCTGATCCATAGTCCACCATCCACGACAATATGTATGTCCAGGTGGAAATTATTGATGCTTAGGTTTACGTTTATTTAGCCCCTGTCATATAGCAGTTTGGTAAGAGTTGTTTGTTGTCTCCCCTTGACCAGAGTACAGTTTATAAATCATGTTCATTCAGCCGTGGTTGGTTTCCCGCGCTATAGTTTTATGATCAGCTGATTTCACTGCCTTCCATATATCTGAAGTGGTCAGATGTCAATATTTAGAGTCATATTTATTTTAGTTAATTTCAATCATGGAATAACAGGTTGGTTCATTTGGTTAGCTGTCATTGTTGTTTGTTTTATAGTACTAAAGAAATCATAAATGAGCTATGTGTATTTGTTGATATTCTAGAGATATACATTTCAAGACATGTACCAGGTACATGCATAACTTAAAATGGCGGCATATGTTAATTACTTATTTAAATGGTAATGGATTATATCACTGTTTCTTTCTATGCATATTCACACTGTTCTATAACAACTTACAGATTATCACCGCGAGAGAGACAATGACTCGGTGTAGTAATCAACACTATAATTATGTGCACACATTTTATAATTGACCAATTAGCACAATCAGTGCTAAATTCCGATGTGCAGATCTTGATAATAAATAGCAGTAGGCCCCTATCGGGTATTATAAAGAGATGTTCGGTATTATAAGTCGGCGGTCTCTGTGATGTACCGTTAGTCGGTAAGTTGTTGATTACTCCCAATAAACAGTGTGACACGCTTGATTGCTGTGTTTGTGAGAAAAGAATGACTATAGTCGGTGTTTTATAGATGCATTGTTTTTAAAGCAGCTGTCTGGTATTTTGTGGTTCATATACACACTTTTAGAGTTGTCCAAGGATTTTGAAATGGGTTGAATTTAACGTCGATCACCAGGATATCGTCTAATTGTGTACTATAACTAACCCACACACCAAAGCTACACATTTTCAACATCATTAAAACAATTTTAAACCC
Source organism: Archivesica marissinica (assembly GCA_014843695.1). Lineage (NCBI taxonomy): Eukaryota > Metazoa > Mollusca > Bivalvia > Venerida > Vesicomyidae > Archivesica > Archivesica marissinica. Next base: position 27,454,020 of record CM026401.1, read on the forward strand.
GTATTTTCGATCAAATTCACGCCTTTTCAAATGTGTCTACTCGTTACTAGTGTGTCTAATATGCATTGCTTGTCTAACAAGATGGCGGCGATAAACCGTTGTCGGGGGTGTGCGCGAATGGTGCGATGCGATTGGCTAACGCCAGCTGTCAATCAAAATCGGCAGAAAGGTCAATTGGATTATTTGTGAAAGGATTTCGTTCTAATTAGGACTATGTATAAATCAACACACCATACGTACATACAAGACATTTCTTTTGAATTGATGAACAAAAAGGTACAAAATTTATCAAATAACAAACATCACTGTAACATCAAAATTCACAAAATAACACAGCGCAAGACCAGACAGACACTTCAAATCATGGTTCAATATATTAATTTGAAATTATAGATTATGTTATTCAGCTACATTATCTGAACACAAATGATCATATCGTTCACCTGTGAGACGGAGGTGTGTGCACGTCGTAAGAGACATGGGAGGACACACTAGATATTAGTTTCTCGGACATACAGATTGTATTGGGTGACTTTTCACATTGTTCGGATTTTGCGTTGTGTCATTATTTTGTGGATTTTGATAATACAGTGATGTTTGTTATTTGTTAAGTTTTATACATTATTGTTGATGAATTAAAAAGAAATTTCTAGTATGACATTTTGATTTATTCTTGGTCCAAACGTCAACAAAATCCTTTCACAAATAATGCAATAATACCGAATTATATAAGTGTCGGGTTACAAGTGGCCCTAAGTGTATACAGATAAAGTGTAACAACTAGGTAAGACACGTTATAATGATGGCAGTGGTGGGATTCAACCTACGTCGAGTTGAAGGAAATCCCCTGGGAAATTGGAATATGTTTGGTTTGAAACCACGTGTTTCAATATTCTACATTCTGGGGATTATTCAGAATATTGTATTTGTCTAACTTGCATAAGTATCCAGTGAAGTTGTCAAGACTAAATTAATGTCCAGTCAAAGACTGTCATACTAGTTCGTTTGTGTTGCTTTATTAACATTTGTTTGTGTACACAGTTGTTGATATTGCCAACATTGGTACTGGCACTAATATAGACCCACATATGCAAAGTCCCTGGCCGGCTATATTTAGTACATTATTTGTTCATATGCAAAGCTAAATATTGTGTAATAAAATATTTTGAGTTAAAGACCAAGACTATTGTGTTGTGATCTTCCATGGTCGATATACGAATATTGCAACAGGTAACCCTGCATATTTTATATAACTTTAATAATATATATTCAGTACCCTAACAAATAGGGCTTCATTCAGTCAATCCAATTGTATTGTGGTGAATTTTGCGTCCTCCGATAACCATTGCAGGCATCGGTCTAAGATCGGCGTCTGCTATAATTTGCCTAAGGGGGTCTGAACTATCAAATAACCCTTGCAAAGTTCCTCGGTTACAACCATCTGCTGGAGATTTCCCGGCGGAAATTAAGAGACGCACTTTGAGTAAAATTGAGAATGGCCCGATAACCTTGAACACAAATTCCAGTCCAGGCATTGGCCAAAGGGACACAGTGAAGCAACCCTCTTTATCCGATCATGGTAAAACTACGGCACATGATGCAACGCGTATATCCATTGGTCAATTAAGGACATTGTCACAATTCAGCATGATTGTCAATGTTGAGAACACGATAGTTAAAGCGGTGGTGGACACGGCTGCTGAAGTGACCATAATTTCGGATATATTTTACAATTCGCTGACATATAAACCAAACAAAATTCGCGATGTAAAACTCTACACTGCCGGACGACAGCTTTCCATGAATGGATTTGAGGTTGGACCTATTAGGTTGAAGATTGGGGGAACTGGTATAGCGAGGAGGTACCACCAATAGAACAAGACATGTTCTTTGTGTTTGACCATTTGTATCACAGAGGAGCTGCTTCACTGGACATGGAGCAAGCTGTATTGATATCTGATGGTCAAGAGATTAGTCTCGAGGTGGGGAAGCAAGGTGGTACTCCACTGGTGGCCAGAGTAGTTATCGGCATTAGGCAAGTTGTTCCGCCTATGTCCGTGGTACGGGTAAACTGCAAAATGAGCGTTCCCATCCCAGGGGATTATGTAGTGGAACCAATAGGTGGTTTGAAGATGTTAGCTCCGCATGGTATGTAGTGATAATGTAGACCCAATATTTTGTCTTTTGAACCCATCGGAGAGTTATCGATTTCTCAAACGGGGACAGCAATTGGCTTAAACATATTTATTCGTTCATTAGGTACAGTACATATCTATTTTATAGCCTATACAAACGAAAATGGATTTAATCGGAAGCTTAAAGCTTATTGTGATTATCTCCATTGGGACAGCAATTGGGAATAGCTTATCCTGTAGGCGAGTGTATTGATAACGATGAACTGGCAATAATTGCAACACAAGTTTTGAGTGTGCAAACAGTTCAACAAGGGAGTTCCAAAAGAGAATTAAAGATTCCAGAACATTTAAAAGAATAGTTGAAATATTCTAAGACACACTTAACTAAAGAGCAAAGTATTCAGATAGCTAACGTTTTGATTGAATTTCAAGATGTATTCGCGAACAACGAATTCGACCTCAGGCATTTCACAGAGATTGAGCACAGCATTGATACAGGGTGTGCCAACCCTGTCAAACAACGTATGCGCAGAACACCAGCGTGTTTTGTGGGGGAAGAGGAAGCACACATGAAAAATATGCTGGAATCAGGTGTGATACAAGAGTCGATCTCTGAATGGGCATCCGCTCCCGTGCTGATATGCAAACGAGATGGGTCAGTTAGATGGTGTATCGACTCTAGGGTATTACATAATGTGACTGTCAAAGACGTGTTTCCATTACCCTTGGTGGATCACTGTTTAGATACCCTCGCCGGTAGTGTTTGGTTTTCAAAATTAGATGCCAATGCAACATACTGGCAAGTATTAGTAAAAGAGGAGGACCGGTAAAAGACGGCTTTTATCATCAAGTATGGGTTCGTTTGAGCATGTATAGGTGGGGTTTGGTTTGTGCAATGCTCCAGCAACTTTTGCTGGTGTGATGAATTTGGTACTGAGATGTCTAAATTGGAAAACAGTGCTATCCTTTTTAGACGATTTGCTCGTACTGGGGTCAAGTTTCAAAGAACACTTGATGAACTTAGCTGATGCATTATCCAGGTTTCGTGAAAATGGCTTGACATTGAAACCTAAGAAATGTGTGTTTTTCCAGCGTGAAGCTGGATTCTTGGGTAGAATGGTTAGTAGCAATAAGTTGGCTATGTCCGAAGAAAATATCAAAGTGATACGTGATTGGCCAACTCCATCATGTTCAAAATATGTAGAGCGTTGGGGTTAGCTAATTATCATAGGCTATTTGTCAAAGACTTCTCTAAATTAGCTGCACCACTGTACAAAGTGGTAGGGACAAATACATTACAATGGGAAGATGAAGAGGAAAGGGCAGTTAGGGCTTTAAAACATTCATTGTCCAAAAACATTCATTGTCCACATCACCCGTTCTAGCTCTCCCAAACCAAACTGACGACTACATCCTGGATGTAGATGCTTCATTGGACGCCATTGGAGCCGAATTGCTACACACAAAACAAAAAACAAAACCCAAAAACAACAAACCACACCAAGAACCTCTAGCATTTGTTTGATTTACCAGGCAATGTAGGTATTACCTACTTGGTCGGCCATTTACCATACGAACAGACCATTCGAGTCTGACAGGTTGGTATGGTTTAAAGAGCCACAAGGTCAGCTAGCCAGGTGGATGGCGGAGTTGTCCAAGTACAACATGATCCTGAAACACCGGGCGGGCCGGAAGCAAGAACATGCAGATGCATTGTCCCGAATACCCGAACAAGGGGGACAATGTCTAGCATATGAGGCCAATGAAAGGTTGAGTGAATTACCGTGTGGGGGATGTGGCCATTGTAAGAGAGGGTTAACCAAAATTGGGGATCGTATTTGAAGGATGTCGGTGAGGCAATTTCTTTGACAAGGACTGATGTCAAATATGGATGTTGCGGTTCCATCGATGTTGGTGAGGCAATTTCTTTGACGGAAAATGGTGTCAAATATGGAGTTTGCGGTTCCATCGATTCGGACGATCACCATGGGTTACCAGGGAGGAAGAAAATAGTAACACTGGCAGTGAGAGCGAAGCGACCAAAGGAGCACATGTGCTAGACGTGAGAGACATGGACCAAGATCAACCAGAGTATAATCTTGGAAGTTGTTCAAAAAGTGGAGAACATGCTGTTGTGGAGAACAACGGAGAATTCCAAATTCTGAGCTGCAAAGCGGAACAGAATGTGAATTCAAATGTATCGATCCAACCGTCTTGTTAGGACGTCACCGTGACAGAAATTAGGGAGGCTCAAGCTGAAGATCTTGAAATAGTTCTTGATTGGCTGAACAGCAAACAAGAGCCTAGCGTGAAATATTGTTTCCTACAAGCCCTGCGACAAAGTCGTACTGGCTTAGCAATGAACAATATCTATTAATAGAAATCTGCTATACAAGAACAAGTGTAGGTCAGAGGACAACGTTTTGGTTATTCCAGCAAGTTTGAAACAGTTAACTCTGTAGTGTAATCTTGCAAGGACCAAGGCCAGGGTGAAAGATGAATTATTCTGGTATGGCATGGGTCAAGAGATAGCTAACTTCGTGACAACGTGTGATCAACGTAGTCGTAACAAGAAAACTAATAGATACGATCACTGTGGGATGAAGGAATACCAAGCAGGGGCGCCCATGGAGAGGGTACATATATATCTCATGGGTCCGTTGCCCCGTACACAACTTGGACATGAACACATCCTCATGATGGTAGTTCAGTTCACCATATGGATGGAATGTGTGCCCTTGCCGTCTCAGACAGCGGAAGTGACGGCAATGGCGGCGGTAAATCAATTATTTTCCAGGTTCGAGTACCCTCTGCAGATGTTTTCTGATCAAGGTCGTAACTTTGAATCTAAGCTGTTTACTGCCTTGTGTAAGGCTATACAAATCCACAAAACTAGGACAACGTTGTATAGAGCATCCGCCAATGGTCAAGTAGAGAGATACATCCGCACTCTGATGGACGCCGTTCGATGTTTTATAGGCACGTCTCAAAACCTTTGTGATACTCACTTACAAATAAGTAATACTGGGTTTACAGCCAACAAATTAATGTCAGGGAGAGAAGTAAATGTACCAGCTCCATTGATGTTCCCACAAACTGTAGCAACGCTTACTAGTACAATGCAAGTAGCACATAATGCAGCGAGAAATACTTTGAAGACTTCCTTGAAGCGGATGAAAAGGTATTATGACCTTAGCATACTGGACAGGTCGTATGAGGTAGGCGATATATTCTAGTTATTAGATACCGCTACGTTGGTAGATGCAAGACGGATATGTAGTCCAGTGGTAACACGCTGGACTGGTAATCCAGGGATCGCAGGATCGATCCCCCGTCTGACCCTAATACAATTAACAGTCTTTCAGATGAGACGTTAAACCGAGATCTCGTGTCAGTGCTTTACACCGTGCACGTAAAAGAACCAGAGGAGACTCTAGAATGGGTCTCTATCTGTATGACTGCACTATCCTCCAAAAATATAATGGAAATAATCCATGTGGGTAGCTATTGTATTCTTTCAATCATGGCAATGGAACCAGTCAGAAAGAATCACTTCCTGGACGAGGTGGAGCAAAGCTCTAGTCAACGTCTGTTGATGTCTTCCAGAATAACTGTAGAGGGGTTGCTGTTGTGTACTCATAAGCAGCAACTCAAAGCGCTGATAGATCAAGCGAAGATTGCCAACGGTGGCTAAAGAAGCAGATTACCTGAACTTCGCGGATTATGACTGGACCAGGGAAAACATCTACAACCTTGGTAAAAGAAAGACGAGCAAGGAGGCTACTGCAACAAAAGATTACAGACTCGAAGTTGATCTTAGCATCCCTAGAGTCGTAGAGGATCAGGGGCCTATTGCTAGATCTGCCCAGAGTAAAGTTCAGGACGAGACTCCTCTGAATGGAGATGTTCTTTTGTTTGACTCGAGACAGGAGGATAACCTACTGCATGTTGTGGAAGTGGGTGTCACCAAGAGCATGCGAAGCGTCATCTTGGACCAGCCTAGTCGTCTAGAAAAGTCCATGGAGATTGATCCGCCAAGGCGTGAATCTTCTCATGGTGCCAAGACTGTGGACACCCGCTCAAAGGAGCCCAGATCACCCCAGAATCAGTCACCTGTTCACTACCCGGCACGTTATGATGTAAAGCGTCACTACGCCGTATATTACAAGAGGATAGCCGCAAGGTCACCAGAAGGGCAGGTATTTGGGTCAACAATCAACCAGTTACACTTCTGGAGCGACACCCCGCATCCGTGGAATGACTGGACATGCCCCTACATAAACGATGCGCACCATATTCTCGGTATCCATCTAGTGACGAGTGGAGTTGTGCGAAACCAAGGTACCATTAGTGACCCGTTAGCAGAGAGTACAGAACCTCTGCAATGGGTAAGCTGGAGGTGACCGTATGGAATTCCGGAGCCGTCCCGTTGTGGAGAGAGGACCGAGAATGCAAAGCAAAGGAGGATTAAAGTAAAGGTCCAAAGAAGGAAAGAAAGGCGGGTGCATCGTGCCAGATTGCAACGAGGCCAACGATTATCCGAAGGCACATGCTTTTCGGTGGCACGTTCCCAATCTGTTTCACGAAGATCACCCATCGTTAATAAAGTTTATTTATTTGTTTATTTTTGTTTTTATTTTCAGCAAACTGGTAGTACGTCCGACAGACCTCGTTCAGGCAGCCCACGTGTAACAACGGCAGCCGAAGACCGTTATATCCGGGTGACGTCACTAAGAGATCGCTTTCAACCAGCCACCGTCATGGCTGCCACTACACTGCCAGGCAGGCAGATCAGCGCACATACCGTACGCAGGAGGCTTCGTGCATATGGCATCCGTTCAAGACGACCACACCGTGGGCCAATCTTGACGCCGAGACACCGACAAGAATGTCTGGCGTGAGCACAACGTCATCTACGGTGGAGGCGCGTGGACTGGAATAACGTGAGTCTACAGACGACAAGGAGAACGCCTTGCAGACGCCTGTGTTGTTGAGACGGACGCCTTTAGTGGAGGAAGCATAATGGTTTGGGGTGGTATTTCTGGTGGGCGCAAGACGTCACTTGTCACCATCAATGGTAATTTAAATGCACAGCGCTACAGGGACGAGATACTTGCACCAGAGCAGATCCCTTTCATCAACCGTAATGGACCAGGCCTTACATTTCAACAAGACAACGCCAGGCCGCATACTGCGCGGTTAACACGTCAGTACCTTCAAGGCCAGAACGTCAACGTAATGGACTGGCCTGCGCATTCATCCGATATGTCTCCAATATAACACATATGGGATGAACTGAAACGAAATGTTAGAAAAAACCACCAACCACAAACAGTTCCAGAGTTGCAGCAAGCAGTACTACAGGAATGGGCAAACATTCCCGCCCAGAATGTACAACGTTACGTCAATTCGATGCGTCGACGTATACAGTCCCTCATCAGAGCCAATGGCGGACATACACCGTATTAGAAAACATCGTGCAAACATACTTAATGATGTTTTATACAGGAACAGTTACGTTTATGTGGTAAATTTCAATGAAATTTGAAAGATTTAGTCATAAGTGAATACTAATTTATTTGTCATATGTTTTGTTATGATTTTATTATTGAAACATTAAAAAATACAATATATATCACATGTAAACTTTCTTTTACCGTTCAGTATATTTATGTCCGATTAATTTGTATCATGGTTGTTTGTCAACCGATGTCCAATTTATTCAACATATTGAGGGTCAATATATCTGTGAGATTGTGTTTGTGCTACAGATGGTCATACCATATATAACATGTTATCAAACAACCTACATACACCCACAACTTACCAAGACACTGCACTTAAAGCAGTAAGTAGAATAATACTTCAACATGACTTCCATCACTTCTGAAATGTACTCTTACCGGGGTAGTCTAAAGTAACTCCTATAATATAACCAGGTTTCCATGTCGCATGTCCACCAGAAGCGGAATATACCACAGCTCCATGTCGCATGTCCATCAGAAGCGGAATATACCACAGCTCCATGTCGCATGTCCATCAGAAGCGGAATATACCACAGCTCCATGTCGCATGTCCATCAGAAGCGGAATATACCACAGCTCCATGTCACATGTCCATCAGAAGCGGAATATACCACAGCTCCATGTCGCATGTCCATCAGAAGCGGAATATACCACAGCTCCATGTCGCATGTCCACCAGAAGCGGAATATACCACAGCTCCATGTCGCATGTCCATCAGAAGCGGAATATACCACAGCTCCATGTCGCATGTCCACCAGAAGCGGAATATACCACAGCTCCATGGCACATGTCCATCAGAAGCGGAATATACCATAGCTCCATGTCGCATGTCCACCAGAAGCGGAACATACCACAGCTCCATGTCGCATGTCCATCAGAAGCGGAATATACCACAGCTCCATGTCGCATGTCCATCAGAAGCGGAATATACCACAGCTCCATGTCGCATGTCCATCAGAAGCGGAATATAGCACAGCTCTATGTCGCATGTCCATCAGAAGCGGAATATACCACAGCTCCATGTCGCATGTCCATCAGAAGCGGAATATACCACAGCTCCATGGCACATGTCCATCAGAAGCGGAATATACCACAGCTTCATGTCGCATGTCCATCAGAAGCGGAATATACCACAGCTCCATGTCGCATGTCCATCAGAAGCGGAATATACCACAGCTCCATGTCGCATGTCCATCAGAAGCGGAATATACCACAGCTCCATGTCGCATGTCCATCAGAAGCGGAATATACCACAGCTCGATGGCACATGTCCATCAGAAGCGGAATATACCACAGCTCCATGTCGCATGTCCATCAGAAGCGGAATATACCACAGCTCCATGTCGCATGTCCATCAGAAGCGGAATATACCACAGCTCCATGTCGCATGTCCATCAGAAGCGGAATATACCACAGCTCCATGTCGCATGTCCATCAGAAGCGGAATATACCACAGCTCCATGTCGCATGTCCATCAGAAGCGGAATATACCACAGCTCCATGTCGCATGTCCATCAGAAGCGGATAGTGCCACAGCTCCATGGCACATGTCCATCAGAAGCGGAATATACCACAGCTCCATGTCGCATGTCCATCAGAAGCGGAATATACCACAGCTCCATGGCACATGTCCGTCAGAAGCGGATAGTGCCACAGCTCCATGTCGCATGTCCATCAGAAGCGGAATATACCACAGCTCCATGTCGCATGTCCATCAGAAGCGGAATATACCACAGCTCCATGTCGCATGTCCATCAGAAGCGGAATATACCACAGCTCCATGTCGCATGTCCGTCAGAAGCGGATAGTGCCACAGCTCCATGTCGCATGTCCATCAGAAGCGGATAGTGCCACAGCTCCATGTCGCATGTCCATCAGAAGCGGATAGTGCCACAGCTCCATGGCACATGTCCACCAGAAGCGGATAGTGCCACAGCTCCATGTCGCATGTCCACCAGAAGCGGATAGTGCCACAGCTCCATGTCGCATGTCCATCAGAAGCGGAAAGTGCCACAGCTCCATTGCAGGTTTCTCAGAAAGTGTTGATATAGTAAATTCCCTGAAAAACTATTGACCACAAAGCATCGTGTTCTAGAAATACACAAACTATGTAGGATATACATGTAATAGCGGGTGTCTACTGCCTCAATTTTGAAATTATGATAAACAGCAAATAAGTTAATGTACAATTGAAAAATGAACATATCAAATCATTATTAATAAATTAATAAATAAAAAACAAAGTTAAGTTTATTGTCGGTTCAAAAGCTCACTCAGCGCTTGTGTTGTATTGTTGCTATCTTGCCGACTCAAAATAAAATTTATCTTATCTTATTATTGTACATATACTGTGTATATCTATATATATTCAATGCAATATGTAAATCATAACCCAACAAAAAGCTGGAAGCGCCATGGTATATCGGTCACAACCTCAGACTGGTGATTACCTGCACATGACTACCAGCAGGCAGCACCACGCATATTCGATACCTGCACATGGCCTGGCGTTATGTTATCGAATTGAGAAAGACACTATAATTATTTTCGCATGCATTGGCTATTGCTAAGTCTCAATGCTGGTTGGTTCCATGAAGCTGAGAAAGATATAAATTTCAATTTCAAACAAAGTACAATAAATAATGATCAAGCTAAAATAAATTAAAATAAACAAAAAAGGCAAAACACCCAAATATTCATAGATTTATTGAGTTCATATAATAACAAATAGCAGACATAATGTATGCACAATCAATCTGGTTATTACTAATCCTGCGTCCGCCATTGTTTATTACTAATCCTGCGTCCGCCATTGTTTATTACTAATCCTGCGTCCGCCACTGTTTATTACTAATCCTGCGTCCGCCATTGTTTATTACTAATCCTGCGTCCGCCACTGTTTATTACTAATCCTGCGTCCGCCATTGTTTATTACTAATCCTGCGTCCGCCATTGTTTATTACTAATCCTGCGTCCGCCATTGTTTATTACTAATCCTGCGTCCGCCATTGTTATTACTAATCCTGCGTCCGCCACTGTTTATTACTAATCCTGCGTCCGCCATTGTTTATTACTAATCCTGCGTCCCCCTCCGCCATTGTTTATTACTAATCCTGCGTCCGCCATTGTTTATTACTAATCCTGCGTCCGCCATTGTTTATTACTAATCCTGCGTCCGCCATTGTTATTACTAATCCTGCGTCCGCCATTGTTAATTACTAATCCTGCGTCCGCCATTGTTTATTACTAATCCTGCGTCCGCCATTGTTTATTACTAATCCTGCGTCCGCCATTGTTTATTACTAATCCTGCGTCCGCCACTGTTTATTACTAATCCTGCGTCCGCCATTGTTTATTACTAATCCTGCGTCCGCCATTGTTTATTTGCTAACGCCATGTCATGGCTGTCCGATTAGTGCAGTGGTTAGCGCGCTCGCTTCTCATCAATGCAACCCTGGTTCGATCCTCGGACCGGGAAGTATGTGAGTTGGTACGGTAGTCGCCATATCGGACAGGTGGGTTTTCTCCGGGTTCTCCGGTTTCCTCCCACATGAATGACCACATATACGCTTTCATCTGCGCCAACGAGAGTGATTACTATAAGTTGCCAAAACTTGCATTGCAATCGTTGTGAAATAAATAAGGTTTAAACTTAACGTCATTTTCAACAACGCTTTCGGATATCAGGTTTCGGACATGCGAACAATGGGACTGAAATGACATGTTTCCGCGAGTTTGCTTCGGTCCAGAAAAGAAAATGTTGATTTAAATTGTTACACGATACATTCCAGTTGATGAATACATTTGAAAGTTATCCACGAGACAAAAATGATCTACTCTCTCAAAAGTCAATTGTTTACATGTCATTTTCAATAGTTGTGTGTGTGTGTGTGTGTGTGTGTGTGTGTGTGTGTGTGTGTGTGTGTGTGTGTGTGTGTGTGTGTGTGTGTGTGTGTGGTGTGTGTACCACTATTTAGTCAATGTATGTGCGCACGTGTGTGAACGTGCGTGTAGTATGCGTGAGCGTGCGCACGTGTGTGAGCGTGCGTGGGGTGTGCGTGAGCGTGCATGAGGTGAGCGTGCGTGTGTGTGTTGTATGCGTGCGAGTGAGTATACTACACAGAATAAAAACAGTGGAATAGGTTTTTTTATAAAATATAAGACATTGTCAACAATATAGCAGGATTCCAAACGATACTCCAGTGGTCCTACTTCTGTCATAGGTCAGATAGTGTCAATGCTAAACAACGAGAAACGATAAGGAAGTATACATTGCAACGGATTGTCTCGAGTTTACACAATTACTTCACTGGGGGAACAGTTACAAAGGTAGACTATTACGGTTATTATACTTTAGTAGGATGTGACCCCGCTGTAGTAAGACGCGACAATGTACATACATTATGTATATGGTATTGATCGAGAATTATGTCGTTCTGAGTAGGAAATACCTGCACACGGGCTGCGGCTTGCATGCCACCCGTTGGCGGGTCTCCATTACGCAGAAATCCCCATGTACGAGGTTGATAATCGACATACACGTGTGTATTCAGTTCGCACTCTGGCTGATGCTGGTAAATGACATGTGCCATTTTGTTGCCTTAATTGTAGAGAATGAGAGCAATACAATATCTTTGACTACTATTGAATAAGAACAGGTAAGTGTAATAGTATGGTTTACTTATGCATATACAGTCTACATTCGTTATGTCGAATTCCGTAGGACCGAACAAAATACTTCGACATAACCGAAGTTTGACTTAAACGAAATTCTATATAAACGGAGCCAGTTATATGTAAAATGATAGTGTCTGAACGGGACTTTGATCCGACTTCGACATAACCGACTTTGACATAACGGATATAGATTATAATCGTTTCTTAACATACCGCTGGTCTTGAGGTATGCACACATTCAGAACGAAGTAACGCCATCTATCATTCTTTCAATTTGATCAGTGTTGACCCAGAAAGATAAGCATGTGTTGATAAACAAGAAATCGTAAATGATAAAGGTTGTAAAAGAACAAATAAATTGCCTATTAAATACATAGTAAAAAATTAAGACATACTGTCTGTTCATTTATATGTCCAATCTTTCACATCTTCTGATACCACATCCACTGTGAAGAGGTGTTCAAATCAGCCTGAAACACACCAAGAATATTTCAAATATAAGTTTGAAATAGCCAATGCTCACCTGTGAATAACGTCACTGTGCTTACACACTGTATTTCTCCGCCAAATAATACAGTATACGAACCTTCAGTTTGCAATGGACTGAATTCAACTAGTCTGAAGTCTTCTCATGTCACATAATATCTCAAAAAACACAAACACTATACACTGCCTGTCATGAAAATGCATTATTACCAAAAAGAAAAATTAATTATATTAGTTATTGGGACTACATTCAACAGTGGACCGTGGATGTACTTCTGCCTATTTACGTATATACAACCTAAACATATTTGTCCATCAAAATAATATGTGAGATTGTACGGTGGTCGCCAGATCGGACAGGTGGGTTTTCTCCGGGTACTCCCGTTTCCTCCAACACGAATGACCACATTTAAGCTTATATCTGCGCCAACAAGAATAATTAATATAAGTTGTTAAAGATTGTTTCGCAATCGCTGTAAAATAAATAGATCTTAAACGTTTTAAAGCTGCTTACCTGAATATCAAGTTATATGTAAAATTACCCCACCAATTTACCTGAAAGCTTGCTCCAAATGCACACCATATATATTTATCATTTATTCATTTCAACTTTGCAAAATGGCCGTCTTCTATATGCTATTTATGAATAAAACTGTTTTGATCGCGTGTCTAGGTTACAACGTACTTCCGATAGCTATCATGTATGAGTCTAGGTTACTACGTACTTCCGGCAGCTATCATGTATGAGTCTAGGTTACTACGTACTTCCGGTAGCTATCATGTATGAGTCTAGGTTACTACGTACTTCCGGTAGCTATCATGTATGAGTCTAGGTTACTACGTACTTCCGGTAGCTATCATGTATGAGTCTAGGTTACTACGTACTTCCGATAGCTATCATGTATGAGTCTAGGTTACTACGTACTTCCGGTAGCTATCATGTATGAGTCTAGGTTACTACGTACTTCCGGAAGCTACAATGTATGAGTACAGGTTACTACGTACTTTCGGTAGCTACAATGTATGCGTCTAGGTTACTACGTACTTCCGGTAGCTATCATGTATGAGTCTAGGTTATTACGTACTTCCGGTAGCTATCATGTATGAGTCTAGGTTACTACGTACTTCCGGTAGCTATCATGTATGCGTCTAGGTTACTACGTACTTCCGATAGCTATCATGTATGAGTCAAGGTTACTACGTACTTCCGATAGCTATCATGTATGAGTCTAGGTTACTACGTACTTCCGGTAGCTATCATGTATGAGTCTAGGTTACTACGTACTTCCGGTAGCTATCATGTATGAGTCTAGGTTACTACGTACTTCCGGTAGCTATCATGTATGAGTCTAGGTTACTACGTACTTCCGGTAGCTATCATGTATGAGTCTAGGTTACTACGTACTTCCGGTAGCTACAATGTATGAGTCTAGGTTACTACGTACTTCCGGTAGCTATCATGTATGAGTCTAGATTACTACGTACTTCCGGTAGCTATCATGTATGAGTCTAGGTTACTACGTACTTCCGATAGCTATCATGTATGAGTCTAGGTTACTACGTACTTCCGGTAGCTACAATGTATGAGTCTAGGTTACTACGTACTTCCGGAAGCTACATGTATGAGTATAGGTTACTACGTACTTCCGGTAGCTACAACGTATGAGTCTAGGTTACTACGTACTTCCGGTAGCTATCATGTATGAGTCTAGGTTACTACGTACTTCCGGTAGCTATCATGTATGAGTCTAGGTTACTACGTACTTCCGGTAGCTATCATGTATGAGTCTAGGTTACTACGTACTTCCGGTAGCTACAATGTATGAGTCTAGGTTACTACGTACTTCCGGTAGCTACAATGTATGAGTCTAGGTTACTACGTACTTCCGGTAGCTATCATGTAAGAGTCTAGGTTACTACGTACTTCCGGTAGCTATCATGTATGAGTCTAGGTTACTACGTACTTCCGGTAGCTATCATGTATGAGTCTAGGTTACTACGTACTTCCGGTAGCTATCATGTATGAGTCTAGGTTACTACGTACTTCCGGTAGCTATCATGTATGAGTCTAGGTTACTACGTACTTCCGATAGCTATCATGCACGAGTCTAGGTTACTACGTACTTCCGGTAGCTATCATGTATGAGTCTAGGTTACTACGTACTTCCGGAAGCTACAATGTATGAGTCTAGGTTACTACGTACTTCCGGTAGCTACAATGTATGCCTCTAGGTTACTACGTACTTCCGGTAGCTATCATGTATGAGTCTAGGTTACTACGTACTTCTGGTAGCTATCATGTATGAGTCCAGGTTACTACGTACTTCCGGTAGCTATCATGTATGAGTCTAGGTTACTACGTACTTCCGATAGCTATCATGTATGAGTCTAGGTTACTACGTACTTCCGGTAGCTATCATGTATGAGTCTAGGTTACTACGTACTTCCGATAGCTATCATGTATGAGTCTAGGTTACTACGTACTTCCGGTAGCTATCATGTATGAGTCTAGGTTACTACGTACTTCCGGTAGCTATCATGTATGAGTCTAGGTTACTACGTACTTCCGGTAGCTATCATGTATGAGTCTAGGTTACTACGTACTTCCGGTAGCTATCATGTATGAGTCTAGGTTACTACGTACTTCCGGTAGCTACAATGTATGCCTCTAGGTTACTACGTACTTCCGGTAGCTATCATGTATGAGTCTAGGTTACTACGTACTTCTGGTAGCTATCATGTATGAGTCCAGGTTACTACGTACTTCCGGTAGCTATCATGTATGAGTCTAGGTTACTACGTACTTCCGATAGCTATCATGTATGAGTCTAGGTTACTACGTACTTCCGGTAGCTATCATGTATGAGTCTAGGTTACTACGTACTTCCGATAGCTATCATGTATGAGTCTAGGTTACTACGTACTTCCGGTAGCTATCATGTATGAGTCTAGTTACTACGTACTTCCGGTAGCTATCATGTATGATCTGGGTACTACGTACTTCCGGTAGCTATCATGTATGAGTCTAGGTTACTACGTACTTCCGGTAGCTATCATGTATGAGTCTAGGTTACTACGTACTTCCGGTAGCTACAATGTATGAGTCTAGGTTACTACGTACTTCCGGTAGCTACAATGTATGAGTCTAGGTTACTACGTACTTCCGGTAGCTATCATGTATGAGTCTAGGTTACTACGTACTTCCGGTAGCTACAATGTATGAGTCTAGGTTACTACGTACTTCCCGTAGCTACCATGTATGAGCATATAATAAGGTCCGAGAAGTGCATTTATCGATTATTAAAAAAAAACTAGTAGATGTTCATATCGTTAGAACATTCTCCCGTGATGTACGTGCATTGACATGTGATGATTAATCCAGGTGCCCACATTTTATTATTAATATATATTAGGCTCACTGTGGGCCAAAAACTGTGTGTTGTCATCTGGTGGGAGATTAACACGATATTCTAAGCCAAACCAAGCATTTCATTGTCCGTCAATATTACAGTTAATCCTATGCAAAGTAAGACAATCCAAGCATTTCATTGTCTGTCAACATTACAGTTAATCCTATACAAAGTAAGACAAGATAAGTATTTCATTGTCCGTCAACATTACAGTTAATCCTATACAAAGTGAGACAAGCCAAGCATTTCATTGTCCGTCAACATTACAGTTAATCCTATACTTATGAGTCGTTATTATATGTTTTAACTTTGTTTGTTTACATATCTGAGCCAGTCCATACGACCATCGTCCGTAACATATGACGTACTATACCCCAACGATAACGTGATTCCCACGAAAAAGATAGCACGGGCTAATATTATTATAACGGGTAAAAAGAAGTTTATTATCATTTATGCATGCATTACTTGGCACACAAGATTATTTATTACACCCTACGTATTGAGTTGGCTTATTCCAAACATATTGATAGTAATGCTTGTAAATAACACGTTAGCGTTGGGCCATAGTATATTAGTATATTGTTCATAAAACTGAGAGAATAATAAGGTTAAGGTCCTTTCACATATAACCAATAACTCACCGAGACGGAACCAAATTGTTTCGTGACAGTTTATAAATCTGTGTGTGTGTTACGTTTATTTATCGTCGCTACCGGTTGCCCATATGAGCGACGCCTCCTGAAGAGATTTGTTATTTTAGATTTTGGAGGATAGTGCATGATACAGACAGAGACCCATTCCAGAATCTCCTCTGGTTCTTTTACGTGCACTTGTTTAGAAATCGGCTAGTCATTTCACATATATACCGAATTTGATCCGAATTTCTCGTGGGAAATGATTATCCCGCGGAAAAAGTCGCGCCTAGGAATGTTAGAAATGAATTAGTACAATTATATACACATGAGCGACAGAACACATATTTACAAAACGGTCGAAATTATGGACGATGACGATGTTGTATTGTTCGGATATGTAATTATACAAAGGCAACCGCCGTCGTCGTGGAAGAATGACTTGGGTACACGAGATTAATGCGACGAGACCGGATATAGGAGAGCACTACACACCTGTTGAACTGCGTGTGTTTCCCGAAACATTATCCGATTATATGCCTAAACATCTGTTTTCTTGGATTTCCGAGATAATCAATTCTATCTTGTCGTTTCACAAGCATACTAGGGATCCATGTTGACGATTGCATAACGTGATACTTGTGTCAAACTGCAGACACATCTAAAACTAACAACTGGTCTCGTACCGAATTCGTATAAAATTGGAAATCGATTTCGTGCATATTTTCGCTTCGGTGTCGGATTTATTTTCGGTTCCGTTTCGGTTTATAAGTCAAAGATCCTGTATGCATATTTTTTCCGATTTGGTTTCGTTTTCGGTGCATATTGCATTCAATTATGTGAAATGGTTCCGAATGTTATGTCAATATCCAATGTCATTTGTTGAATCTTTTTTAATATTTCATAACTAAAATGTTCAAGATGTAGGTGTTTTCATAAATGTTTCTATCTTGTAGATAATTGTTGTATTAAGTGGCTAATTTTGTATCTTGTAGATAATAGCTGTATATTGAAGATATTTATTGTATATTGTACATAATTGTTGTATGATATAAATAACTAATGTATATTGTAAATAATTGTTGTACCATGAAGATACTTGTTGTATCATGTAGATACTTGTTGTATCATGTAGATACTTGTTGTATATTGTAGATACCTGTTGTATATTGTAGATACTTGTTGTATAATGTAGATACTTGTTGTATAATGTAGATACTTGTTGTATCGTGTATATACTTGTTGTATCATGTAGATACTTGGTGTCATGTAGATACCTGTTGTATCATGTAGATACTTGTTGTATATTGTAGATACCTGTTGTATCGTGTAGATACATGTTGTATATTGTAGATACTTGTTGTATATTGTAGATACCTGTTGTATATTGTAGATACCTGTTGTATATTGTAGATACCTGTTGTATCTTGTAGATACCTGTTGTATATTGTAGATACTTGTTGTATATTGTAGATACCTGTTGTATCGTGTAGATACCTGTTGTATATTGTAGATACTTGTTGTATATTGTAGATACCTGTTGTATCGTGTAGATACCTGTTGTATATTGTAGATACTTGTTGTATATTGTAGATACATGTTGTATCGTGTAGATACCTGTTGTATATTGTAGATACTTGTTGTATATTGTAGATACCTGTTGTATCGTGTAGATACTTGGTGTCATGTAGATACCTGTTGTATCATGTAGATACTTGTTGTATATTGTAGATACCTGTTGTATATTGTAGATACCTGTTGTATATTTTAGATAATTGTTGTATCATGTAGATACCTGTTGTATATTGTAGATACTTGTTGTATATTGTAGATACCTGTTGTATCGTGTAGATACCTGTTGTATATTGTAGATACCTGTTGTATATTTTAGATAATTGTTGTATCTTGTAGATACCAGTTGTTTTGTTGTATCTTGTAGATACTTGTTGTATATTGTAGATACTTGTTGTATATTGTAGATACGTCCTGTATATTGTAGATATTTACTGTATATTATAGATACGTACTGTATATTGTAGATACGTCCTGTATATTGTAGATATTTACTGTATATTATAGATACGTACTGTATATTGTAGATACGTCCTGTATATTGTAGATACGTACTGTATATTGTAGATACGTACTGTATATTGTAGATACGTCCTGTATATTGTAGATACGTCCTGTATATTGTAGATACGTACTGTATATTGTAGATACGTACTGTATATTGTAGATATTTACTGTATATTGTAGATACGTACTGTATATTGTAGATACGTACTGTATATTGTAGATATTTACTGTATATTATAGATACGTACTGTATATTGTAGATACGTACTGTATATTGTAGATATTTACTGTATATTGTAGATACGTACTGTATATTGTAGATACGTACTGTATATTGTAGATAATTACTGTATATTGTATATAATTACTGTATGTTGTATATAATTACTGTATGTTGTAGATAATTGTTGTATATTGTAGATACGTCCTGTATATTGTAGATACGTCCTGTATATTGTAGATACGTACTGTATATTGTAGATACGTACTGTATATTGTAGATACGTACTGTATATTGTAGATACGTCCTGTATATTGTAGATACGTACTGTATATTGTAGATACGTACTGTATATTGTAGATACGTCCTGTATATTGTAGATACGTACTGTATATTGTAGATACGTACTGTATATTGTATATAATTACTGAATGTTGTAGATAATTACTGTATATTGTATATAATTACTGTATATTGTAGATAATTACTGTATATTGTAGATAATTGTTGTATATTGTAGATACAATGAATTTGTTGTTTGCAATCGTGGTGGTTATAAGTGCTACACTGAACTACACCCGTGGCGATTACCAATGTGTGTGTAACTATAATATCGAGACAGTTGTACTATCGTCGGTAAGAACACCATATTTTTCTAGGAAACAACTGTACTATCGTCGGTAAGAACACCATATTTTTCTAGGAGACAACTGTACTATCGTCGGTAAGAACACCATATTTTGCTAGTAGACAACTGTACTATCGTCGGTAAGAATACCATATTTTGCTAGGAAACAACTGTACTATCGTCGGTAAGAACACCATATTTTGCTAGGAAACAACTGTACTATCGTCGGTAAGAACACCATATTTTTCTAGGAGACAACTGTACTATCGTCGGTAAGAACACCATATGTTGCTAGGAAACAACTGTACTATCGTCGGTAAGAACACCATATTTTTCTTGGATACAACTATACTCTCGTCGGTAAGAACACCATATTGTTCTAGGATACAACTATACTCTCGTCGGTAAGAACACCATATTTTGCTAGGAAACAACTGTACTATCGTCGGTAAGAACACCATATTTTGCTAGGAAACAACTGTACTATCGTCGATAAGAACACCGTATTTTGCTCTAGCATCACGTACTGTATTGATATTACCAAATCATATTTTGATAACTTTCCTCAACTTATGAGCAATAGTTTTTAACACAAAAACCTAGTCATATGTGTTCATGAACACATGCATACATTATTTGATTAATTAACAATTCAGCTGTTTGTTTGTTTTGCTACGAGCAGTATCTCACGCACGGACCTTCCAGAAACCAGCTGGGTAGTTTCATCACATTGAACAATTCGACAAACCCAGTGGGATTTGACCCTAAAGCGGCGAGTGGCAAGCGATTTAACGTCAATTACCGTAACCACTCGGCCAAGGAGGACCATATAAACCAACGACGGTACACAATCCAACCAGCATTACTAAATACTAGTAACCTCGTAATTATGTCCCTTGATCCAATGTCGTTTCCTTGTTACACGTATACATACACCCACACTTCATACTGCATCTCTCTCACCGCTCGCACAATAACCGGTGCGCTAATACTCATTATTATTATTTCCAGTATATGCTTAAATCTTAACGTGCCAATCACGACTAGAGTCGCCATTGCAAACAACATATAACCGGACCAGACGGATAGTGGAACTAAAACACTTATCTGAATATCAAAGTTTCAAGTTTCAAATTTATTGACATAATCAGCAACTAAATTGCATTTGGACATTTACAATGACATAACTATGGCAAAGACATCACAAAACATGTTACAGATATACATATATAAACAAATACAGTACATTTAAGAAACAGTAGTAATGTGAATATCAATTAACACATATGTCGATCAGACTCGGCGTTACGCCGCGGCATATCTGGATCTATGTTGTTTACACGCCTTCGAATGTATTCGGCAGGTAATGGGTTAAATGTGTTATCATAATTGGTTATATGTACAATCATGAATATCCGTGTCTTGTACTGTTAAAGGCATTTAAAATATGTTGTCTGTATCCAGTTGTTAACACGACAGACTGGGAATCCAGGGATCGCAGGTTCGTTCCCCGGTCTGGCCATAATAAAATTAACAGTCTTTCAGATGGGACGTTACACCGAGGTCTCGTGTCGGTGCACGTAAAAGAATCAGAGGATACTCTGTATTGGGTCTCTGTCTGTATCATTGCACTATCCTCCAACAATCTAAAATGACTAATATCTTCAGGAGGCGTCGCTCATATGGGCAACCGGTAGCGACGATAAATAAACGTAAAACAGACAGTTATATATACATATCATGGTTTATTTCTCTAGCCGTCAACTCAAGGCACTCCCATTGGATACATGTACGATTTCGACTGTAAACCATATGAAGGGAACGACGGGAAATGGTATGCTGTCGGGTATGAACATCAGGTTTCGTGGATTTGATTTTATTGTTATTAATAGTTAATTAGTTGACATATTCTATTATTTACGGATGTCTACCAATTAAAGAGATCATAAATTATATTTTAGTCCAATGGTTAAGGCGTCCGCATACGGTGCGGGAGATCGAAGGTTCGTACCACGCTAGGGGTTCATTCTGATAAGACCGGTTGGTACGCCGCCAGCTAGTTAAATATAATGGTTACCGATTGCCCATCAGCCAGGAAAAGATAAGATTCGGGAAGTACTGATGTCAATACGACTATTTTTACATTAGTTTTATTTTACTAAATATAAGTTAAATGTTCAACTACGTTCGAGAACGTTGGTTAATGTCTTAATGACACCCATTGATTCCGAACTTACTGACGTCATTATGTGCAGTGTATTGATTGGTTGATTTTATGACGCCAATAGTTATACCTTTATTGGGTTTCAAACAAACAGTTGAATATCATTGTAACACCATCGGTAACAACAAGGGGTACATTCTTTAGCACTATACTAAAATAAATAAATAATGTACTTAAATTAAATCAAATATTTTAGTTTGGTTACGTAGCAAAAGACGCACAGCTACATGTACAGACTTGCATGGGAGCTATTCCTGATGAAGACAAAGGTAACCATATTTACACACGCACATATACACATACACGCGCACACCACACACACGCACATATACACATACACGCGCACACCACACATACGCACATATACACATACACGCGCACACCACACACACGCACATATACACATACACGCTCACACCACACATACGCACATATACACATACACGCGCACACCACACATACGCACATATATACATACACGCGCACACCACACACACGCACATATACACATACACGCTCACACCACACATACGCACATATACACATACACGCTCACACCACACACACGCACATATACACATACACGCGCACACCACACACACGCACATATACACATACACACGCACACCACACATATAAACATACACGCGCACACCACACACACGCACATATACACATACACGCTCACAACATACATACGCACATATACACATACACGCGCACACCACACATACGCACATATACACATACAGGCGCACACATACACATACATACACACATATACACATACACGCGCACACCAAACATACGCACATATACACATACATACGCATATACACACATACACGCGCACACCACGCATACGCACATATACACATACACGCGCACATATACGCATACACGCGCACAACATACATACGCACATATACACATACACGCGCACACCATACATACGCACATATACACATACACGCGCACAACATACATACGCACATATACACATACACGTACACAACATACATACGCACATATACACATACACGCACACACCACACATACGCACATATACACACACACGCGCACAACATACATAAGCACATATACACATACACGCGCACACCACACATACGCAAATATACACATACACGCGCACATATACACATACACGCGCACACCACGCATACGCACATATACACATACACGCGCACACCACACATACGCACATATACACATATACGCGCACAACATACATACGCACATATACACATACACGCGCACAGCATACATACGCACATATACACATACACGCGCACAACATACATACGCACATATACACATACACGTGCACACCACATATACGCACATATACACATACACGCGCACACCACACATACGCACATATACACATACACGCGCACAGCATACATACGCACATATACACATACACGCGCACAACATACATACGCACATATACACATACACGCGCACACCACACATACGCACATATACACATACACGCGCACAACACACATACGCACATATACACATACACGCGCACATATACACATACGCACATATACACATATACGCGCACATATACACATACACGCGCACACCACACATACGCACATATACACATACACTCGCACACCACACATACGCACATATACACATACACGCACCCAACACACATACGCACATATACACATACACTCGCACACCACACATACGCATATATACACTTACACGCGCACACCACACATACTCATATATACACATACACGCGCACAGCATAAATACGCACATATACACATACACGCACACACAACACATACGCACATATACACATACACGCGCACATATACACATACACGAGCACACCACACATACGCACATATACACATACACGTGCACAAATACACATACATACGCACATATACACATACACGCGCACACCACACATATGCACATATACACATACACGCGCACACATACACATACACACGCACATAACACATACGCACATATACACATACACGCGCACATATACACATACACGCGCACAACATACATACGCACATATACACATACACGCGTACAACATACATACGCACATATACACATACACTCGCACAGAACAAATACGCACATATACACATACACGCGCACACCACACATACGCACATATACACATACGCGCACAACATACATACGCACATATACACATACACGCGCGCAACATACATACGCACATATACACATACACGCGCACACCACACATACGCACATATACACATACACGCGCACACCACACATACGCACATATACACATACACGCGCACAACATACATACGCATATATACACATACACGCGCACACCACACATACTCACATATATACATACACTCGCACACCACACAAACGCACATATACACATACACGCGCAAACCACACATACGCACATATACACATACACGCGCACAACACACACACACGCACATATACACATACAGGCGCACACCACACACACGCACATATACACATACACGCGCACACCACACATACGCACATATACACATACATGCGCACACCACACATACTCACATATACACATACACGCGCACACCATATAATACTCACATATACACATACACGCGCACAACATACATACGCACATATACACATACACGCGCACACCACACACACGCACATATACACATACACGCGCACACCACACACACGCACATATACACATACACGCGCACAACACACATACGCACATATACACATACACGCGCACACCACACACACGCACATATACACATACACGCGCACACCACACACACGCACATATACACATACA
>CM026401.1:27479901-27501656 GCA_014843695.1 Archivesica marissinica
ATTATTCATTTGTGTCAAGTACACTGCGCATATCTATCTAAGGAATTATTCATTTGTGTCAAGTACACTGCGCATATCTATCTAAGGAATTATTCATTTTGTCAAGTACACTGCGCATATCTATCTAAGGAATTATTCATTTGTGTCAAGTACACTGCGCATATCTATCTAAGGAATTATTCATTTGTGTCAAGTACACTGCGCATATCTATCTAAGGAATTATTCATTTGTGATGATGTGGAATTCGTGAAAGCACAGTGGTTATCATTCAGTCTATGATATACTGTCGCCAGTTGGCTGTGGGTCAACTATGTGCGCATTGCCAGGTGTGTACATTATGTGTAATTACTGTCAGGTGTGTACAGTATGTGTAATTACTGTCAGGTGTGTACAGTATGTGTAATTATTGTCAGGTGTGTACAGTATGTGTAATTACTGCTAGGTGTGTACATTATGTGTAATTACTGTCAGGTCTGTACACTATGTGTAATTACTGCCAGGTGTGTACATTATGTGTAATTACTGTCAGGTGTGTACATTATGTGTAATTACTGTCAGGTGTGTACACTATGTGTAATTACTGTCAGGTGTGTACACTATGTGTAATGACTGTCAGGTGTGTACACTATATGTAATGACTGTCAGGTGTGTACACTATGTGCAATGACTGTCAGGTGTGTACACTATGTGCAATGACCTTAAGTTATGTACACTATGTGTAGTGACTGTTAGGTGTGTGTACCACTATTTAGTCAATGTATGTGCGCACGTGTGTGAACGTGCGTGTAGTATGCGTGAGCGTGCGCACGTGTGTGAGCGTGCGTGGGGTGTGCGTGAGCGTGCATGAGGTGAGCGTGCGTGTGTGTGTTGTATGCGTGCGAGTGAGTATACTACACAGAATAAAAACAGTGGAATAGGTTTTTTTATAAAATATAAGAAATTGTCAACAATATAGCAGGATTCCAAACGATACTCCAGTGGTCCTACTTCTGTCATAGGTCAGATAGTGTCAATGCTAAACAACGAGAAACGATAAGGAAGTATACATTGCAACGGATTGTCTCGAGTTTACACAATTACTTCACTGGGGGAACAGTTACAAAGGTAGACTATTACGGTTATTATACTTTAGTAGGATGTGACCCCACTGTAGTAAGACGCGACACTGTACATACATTATGTATATGGTATTGATCGAGAATTATGTCGTTCTGAGTAGGAAATACCTGCACACGGGCTGCGGCTTGCATGCCACCCGTTGGCGGGTCTCCATTACGCAGAAATCCCCATGTACGAGGTTGATAATCGACATACACGTGTGTATTCAGTTCGCACTATGGCTGATGCTGGTAAATGACATGTGCCATTTTGTTGACTTAATTGTAGAGAATGAGAGCACTATTGAATAAGAACAGGTAAGTGTAATAGTATGGTTTACTTATGCATATACAGTCTACATTCGTTATGTCGAATTCCGTAGGACCGAACAAAATACTTCGACATAACCGAAGTTTGACTTAAACGAAATTCTATATAAACGGAGCCAGTTATATGTAAAATGATAGTGTCTGAACGGGACTTTGATCCGACTTCGACATAACCGACTTTGACATAACGGATATAGATTATAATCGTTTCTTAACATACCGCTGGTCTTGAGGTATGCACACATTCAGAACGAAGTAACGCCATCTATCATTCTTTCAATTTGATCAGTGTTGACCCAGAAAGATAAGCATGTGTTGATAAACAAGAAATCGTAAATGATAAAGGTTGTAAAAGAACAAATAAATTGCCTATTAAATACATAGTAAAAAATTAAGACATACTGTCTGTTCATTTATATGTCCAATCTTTCACATCTTCTGATACCACATCCACTGTGAAGAGGTGTTCAAATCAGCCTGAAACACACCAAGAATATTTCAAATATAAGTTTGAAATAGCCAATGCTCACCTGTGAATAACGTCACTGTGCTTACACACTGTATTTCTCCGCCAAATAATACAGTATACGAACCTTCAGTTTGCAATGGACTGAATTCAACTAGTCTGAAGTCTTCTCATGTCACATAATATCTCAAAAAACACAAACACTATACACTGCCTGTCATGAAAATGCATTATTACCAAAAAGAAAAATTAATTATATTAGTTATTGGGACTACATTCAACAGTGGACCGTGGATGTACTTCTGCCTATTTACGTATATACAACCTAAACATATTTGTCCATCAACATAATATGTGAGATTGTACTGAGGTCGCCAGATCGGACAGGTGGGTTTTCTCCGGGTACTCCCGTTTCCTCCAACACGAATGACCACATTTAAGCTTATATCTGCGCCAACAAGAATGATTAATATAAGTTGTTAAAGATTGTTTCGCAATCGCTGTAAAATAAATAGATCTTAAACGTTTTAAAGCTGCTTACCTGAATATCAAGTTATATGTAAAATTACCCCACCAATTTACCTGAAAGCTTGCTCCAAATGCACACCATATATATTTATCATTTATTCATTTCAACTTTGCAAAATGGCCGTCTTCTATATGCTATTTATGAATAAAACTGTTTTGATCGCGTGTCTAGGTTACAACGTACTTCCGATAGCTATCATGTATGAGTCTAGGTTACTACGTACTTCCGGCAGCTATCATGTATGAGTCTAGGTTACTACGTACTTCCGGTAGCTATCATGTATGAGTCTAGGTTACTACGTACTTCCGGTAGCTATCATGTATGAGTCTAGGTTACTACGTACTTCCGGTAGCTATCATGTATGAGTCTAGGTTACTACGTACTTCCGATAGCTATCATGTATGAGTCTAGGTTACTACGTACTTCCGGTAGCTATCATGTATGAGTCTAGGTTACTACGTACTTCCGGAAGCTACAATGTATGAGTATAGGTTACTACGTACTTTCGGTAGCTACAATGTATGCGTCTAGGTTACTACGTACTTCCGGTAGCTATCATGTATGAGTCTAGGTTATTACGTACTTCCGGTAGCTATCATGTATGAGTCTAGGTTACTACGTACTTCCGGTAGCTATCATGTATGCGTCTAGGTTACTACGTACTTCCGATAGCTATCATGTATGAGTCAATGTTACTACGTACTTCCGATAGCTATCATGTATGAGTCTAGGTTACTACGTACTTCCGGTAGCTATCATGTATGAGTCTAGGTTACTACGTACTTCCGGTAGCTATCATGTATGAGTCTAGGTTACTACGTACTTCCGGTAGCTATCATGTATGAGTCTAGGTTACTACGTACTTCCGGTAGCTATCATGTATGAGTCTATGTTACTACGTACTTCCGGTAGCTACAATGTATGAGTCTAGGTTACTACGTACTTCCGGTAGCTATCATGTATGAGTCTAGGTTACTACGTACTTCCGGTAGCTATCATGTATGAGTCTAGGTTACTACGTACTTCCGATAGCTATCATGTATGAGTCTAGGTTACTACGTACTTCCGGTAGCTATCATGTATGAGTCTAGGTTACTACGTACTTCCGGTAGCTATCATGTATGAGTCTAGGTTACTACGTACTTCCGGTAGCTACAATGTATGAGTCTAGGTTACTACGTACTTCCGGTAGCTACAATGTATGAGTCTAGGTTACTACGTACTTCCGGTAGCTACAATGTATGAGTCTAGGTTACTACGTACTTCCGGTAGCTATCATGTAAGAGTCTAGGTTACTACGTACTTCCGGTAGCTATCATGTATGAGTCTAGGTTACTACGTACTTCCGGTAGCTATCATGTATGAGTCTAGGTTACTACGTACTTCCGGTAGCTATCATGTATGAGTCTAGGTTACTACGTACTTCCGGTAGCTATCATGTATGAGTCTAGGTTACTACGTACTTCCGATAGCTATCATGCATGAGTCTAGGTTACTACGTACTTCCGGTAGCTATCATGTATGAGTCTAGGTTACTACGTACTTCCGATAGCTATCATGCATGAGTCTAGGTTACTACGTACTTCCGGAAGCTACAATGTATGAGTATAGGTTACTACGTACTTCCGGTAGCTACAATGTATGCCTCTAGGTTACTACGTACTTCCGGTAGCTATCATGTATGAGTCTAGGTTACTACGTACTTCCGGTAGCTATCATGTATGAGTCCAGGTTACTACGTACTTCCGGTAGCTGTCATGTATGAGTCTATGTTACTACGTACTTCCGATAGCTATCATGTATGAGTCTAGGTTACTACGTACTTCCGGTAGCTATCATGTATGAGTCTAGGTTACTACGTACTTCCGATAGCTATCATGTATGAGTCTAGGTTACTACGTACTTCCGGTAGCTATCATGTATGAGTCTAGGTTACTACGTACTTCCGGTAGCTATCATGTATGAGTCTAGGTTACTACGTACTTCCGGTAGCTATCATGTATGAGTCTAGGTTACTACGTACTTCCGGTAGCTATCATGTATGAGTCTAGGTTACTACGTACTTCCGGTAGCTACAATGTATGAGTCTAGGTTACTACGTACTTCCGGTAGCTACAATGTATGAGTCTAGGTTACTACGTACTTCCGGTAGCTATCATGTATGAGTCTAGGTTACTACGTACTTCCGGTAGCTACAATGTATGAGTCTAGGTTACTACGTACTTCCCGTAGCTACCATGTATGAGCATATAATAAGGTCCGAGAAGTGCATTTATCGATTATTAAAAAAAAACTAGTAAATGTTCATATCGTTAGAACATTCTCCCGTGATGTACGTGCATTGACATGTGATGATTAATCCAGGTGCCCACATTTTATTATTAATATATATTAGGCTCACTGTGGGCCAAAAACTGTGTGTTGTCATCTGATGGGAGATTAACACGATATTCTAAGCCAAACCAAGCATTTCATTGTCCGTCAACATTACAGTTAATCCTATACAAAGTAAGACAATCCAAGCATTTCATTGTCTGTCAACATTACAGTTAATCCTATACAAAGTGAGACAAGCCAAGCATTTCATTGTCCGTCAACATTACAGTTAATCCTATACAAAGTAAGACAAGATAAGCATTTCATTGTCCGTCAACATTACAGTTAATCCTATACAAAGTGAGACAAGCCAAGCATTTCATTGTCCGTCAACATTACAGTTAATCCTATACAAAGTAAGACAAGATAAGCATTTCATTGTCCGTCAACATTACAGTTAATCCTATACAAAGTGAGACAAGCCAAGCATTTCATTGTCCGTCAACATTACAGTTAATCCTATACAAAGTAAGACAAGATAAGCATTTCATTGTCCGTCAACATTACAGTTAATCCTATACAAAGTGAGACAAGCCAAGCATTTCATTGTCCGTCAACATTACAGTTAATCCTATACTTACGAGTCGTTATTATATGTTTTAACTTTGTTTGTTTACATATCTGAGCCAGTCCATACGACCATAGTCCGTAACATATGACGTACTATACCCCAACGATAACGTGATTCCCACGAAAAAGATAGCACGGGCTAATATTATTATAACGGGTAAAAAGAAGTTTATTATCATTTATGCATGCATTACTTGGCACACAAGATTATTTATTACACCCTACGTATTGAGTTGGCTTATTCCAAACATATTGATAGTAATGCTTGTAAATAACACGTTAGCGTTGGGCCATAGTATATTAGTATATTGTTCATAAAACTGAGAGAATAATAAGGTTAAGGTCCTTTCACATATACAATAACTCACCGAGACGGAACCAAATTGTTTCGTGACAGTTTATAAATCTGTGTGTGTGTTACGTTTATTTATCGTCGCTACCGGTTGCCCATATGAGCGACGCCTCCTGAAGAGATTTGTTATTTTAGATTTTGGAGGATAGTGCATGATACAGACAGAGACCCATTCCAGAATCTCCTCTGGTTCTTTTACGTGCACTTGTTTAGAAATCGGCTAGTCATTTCACATATATACCGAATTTGATCCGAATTTCTCGTGGGAAATGATTATCCCGCGGAAAAAGTCGCGCCTAGGAATGTTAGAAATGAATTAGTACAATTATATACACATGAGCGACAGAACACATATTTACAAAACGGTCGAAATTATGGACGATGACGATGTTGTATTGTTCGGATATGTAATTATACAAAGGCAACCGCCGTCGTCGTGGAAGAATGACTTGGGTACACGAGATTAATGCGACGAGACCGGATATAGGAGAGCACTACACACCTGTTGAACTGCGTGTGTTTCCCGAAACATTATCCGATTATATGCCTAAACATCTGTTTTCTTGGATTTCCGAGATAATCAATTCTATCTTGTCGTTTCACAAGCATACTAGGGATCCATGTTGACGATTGCATAACGTGATACTTGTGTCAAACTGCAGACACATCTAAAACTAACAACTGGTCTCGTACCGAATTCGTATAAATTGGAAATCGATTTCGTGCATATTTCGCTTCGGTTCGGATTTATTTCGGTTCCGTTTCGGTTTATAAGTCAAAGATCCTGTATGCATATTTTTTCCGATTTGGTTTCGTTTTCGGTGCATATTGCATTCAATTATGTGAAATGGTTCCGAATGTTATGTCAATATCCAATGTCATTTGTTGAATCTTTTTTAATATTTCATAACTAAAATGTTCAAGATGTAGGTGTTTTCATAAATGTTTCTATCTTGTAGATAATTGTTGTATTAAGTGGCTAATTTTGTATCTTGTAGATAATAGCTGTATATTGAAGATATTTATTGTATATTGTACATAATTGTTGTATGATATAAATAACTAATGTATATTGTAAATAATTGTTGTACCATGAAGATACTTGTTGTATCATGTAGATACTTGTTGTATCATGTAGATACTTGTTGTATATTGTAGATACCTGTTGTATATTGTAGATACTTGTTGTATAATGTAGATACTTGTTGTATAATGTAGATACTTGTTGTATCGTGTATATACTTGTTGTATCATGTAGATACTTGGTGTCATGTAGATACCTGTTGTATCATGTAGATACTTGTTGTATATTGTAGATACCTGTTGTATCGTGTAGATACATGTTGTATATTGTAGATACTTGTTGTATATTGTAGATACCTGTTGTATATTGTAGATACCTGTTGTATATTGTAGATACCTGTTGTATCTTGTAGATACCTGTTGTATATTGTAGATACTTGTTGTATATTGTAGATACCTGTTGTATCGTGTAGATACCTGTTGTATATTGTAGATACTTGTTGTATATTGTAGATACCTGTTGTATCGTGTAGATACCTGTTGTATATTGTAGATACTTGTTGTATATTGTAGATACATGTTGTATCGTGTAGATACCTGTTGTATATTGTAGATACTTGTTGTATATTGTAGATACCTGTTGTATCGTGTAGATACTTGGTGTCATGTAGATACCTGTTGTATCATGTAGATACTTGTTGTATATTGTAGATACCTGTTGTATATTGTAGATACCTGTTGTATATTTTAGATAATTGTTGTATCATGTAGATACCTGTTGTATATTGTAGATACTTGTTGTATATTGTAGATACCTGTTGTATCGTGTAGATACCTGTTGTATATTGTAGATACCTGTTGTATATTTTAGATAATTGTTGTATCTTGTAGATACCAGTTGTTTTGTTGTATCTTGTAGATACTTGTTGTATATTGTAGATACTTGTTGTATATTGTAGATACGTCCTGTATATTGTAGATATTTACTGTATATTATAGATACGTACTGTATATTGTAGATACGTCCTGTATATTGTAGATATTTACTGTATATTATAGATACGTACTGTATATTGTAGATACGTCCTGTATATTGTAGATACGTACTGTATATTGTAGATACGTACTGTATATTGTAGATACGTCCTGTATATTGTAGATACGTCCTGTATATTGTAGATACGTACTGTATATTGTAGATACGTACTGTATATTGTAGATATTTACTGTATATTGTAGATACGTACTGTATATTGTAGATACGTACTGTATATTGTAGATATTTACTGTATATTATAGATACGTACTGTATATTGTAGATACGTACTGTATATTGTAGATATTTACTGTATATTGTAGATACGTACTGTATATTGTAGATACGTACTGTATATTGTAGATAATTACTGTATATTGTATATAATTACTGTATGTTGTATATAATTACTGTATGTTGTAGATAATTGTTGTATATTGTAGATACGTCCTGTATATTGTAGATACGTCCTGTATATTGTAGATACGTACTGTATATTGTAGATACGTACTGTATATTGTAGATACGTACTGTATATTGTAGATACGTCCTGTATATTGTAGATACGTACTGTATATTGTAGATACGTACTGTATATTGTAGATACGTCCTGTATATTGTAGATACGTACTGTATATTGTAGATACGTACTGTATATTGTATATAATTACTGAATGTTGTAGATAATTACTGTATATTGTATATAATTACTGTATATTGTAGATAATTACTGTATATTGTAGATAATTGTTGTATATTGTAGATACAATGAATTTGTTGTTTGCAATCGTGGTGGTTATAAGTGCTACACTGAACTACACCCGTGGCGATTACCAATGTGTGTGTAACTATAATATCGAGACAGTTGTACTATCGTCGGTAAGAACACCATATTTTTCTAGGAAACAACTGTACTATCGTCGGTAAGAACACCATATTTTTCTAGGAGACAACTGTACTATCGTCGGTAAGAACACCATATTTTGCTAGTAGACAACTGTACTATCGTCGGTAAGAATACCATATTTTGCTAGGAAACAACTGTACTATCGTCGGTAAGAACACCATATTTTGCTAGGAAACAACTGTACTATCGTCGGTAAGAACACCATATTTTTCTAGGAGACAACTGTACTATCGTCGGTAAGAACACCATATGTTGCTAGGAAACAACTGTACTATCGTCGGTAAGAACACCATATTTTTCTTGGATACAACTATACTCTCGTCGGTAAGAACACCATATTGTTCTAGGATACAACTATACTCTCGTCGGTAAGAACACCATATTTTGCTAGGAAACAACTGTACTATCGTCGGTAAGAACACCATATTTTGCTAGGAAACAACTGTACTATCGTCGATAAGAACACCGTATTTTGCTCTAGCATCACGTACTGTATTGATATTACCAAATCATATTTTGATAACTTTCCTCAACTTATGAGCAATAGTTTTTAACACAAAAACCTAGTCATATGTGTTCATGAACACATGCATACATTATTTGATTAATTAACAATTCAGCTGTTTGTTTGTTTTGCTACGAGCAGTATCTCACGCACGGACCTTCCAGAAACCAGCTGGGTAGTTTCATCACATTGAACAATTCGACAAACCCAGTGGGATTTGACCCTAAAGCGGCGAGTGGCAAGCGATTTAACGTCAATTACCGTAACCACTCGGCCAAGGAGGACCATATAAACCAACGACGGTACACAATCCAACCAGCATTACTAAATACTAGTAACCTCGTAATTATGTCCCTTGATCCAATGTCGTTTCCTTGTTACACGTATACATACACCCACACTTCATACTGCATCTCTCTCACCGCTCGCACAATAACCGGTGCGCTAATACTCATTATTATTATTTCCAGTATATGCTTAAATCTTAACGTGCCAATCACGACTAGAGTCGCCATTGCAAACAACATATAACCGGACCAGACGGATAGTGGAACTAAAACACTTATCTGAATATCAAAGTTTCAAGTTTCAAATTTATTGACATAATCAGCAACTAAATTGCATTTGGACATTTACAATGACATAACTATGGCAAAGACATCACAAAACATGTTACAGATATACATATATAAACAAATACAGTACATTTAAGAAACAGTAGTAATGTGAATATCAATTAACACATATGTCGATCAGACTCGGCGTTACGCCGCGGCATATCTGGATCTATGTTGTTTACACGCCTTCGAATGTATTCGGCAGGTAATGGGTTAAATGTGTTATCATAATTGGTTATATGTACAATCATGAATATCCGTGTCTTGTACTGTTAAAGGCATTTAAAATATGTTGTCTGTATCCAGTTGTTAACACGACAGACTGGGAATCCAGGGATCGCAGGTTCGTTCCCCGGTCTGGCCATAATAAAATTAACAGTCTTTCAGATGGGACGTTACACCGAGGTCTCGTGTCGGTGCACGTAAAAGAATCAGAGGATACTCTGTATTGGGTCTCTGTCTGTATCATTGCACTATCCTCCAACAATCTAAAATGACTAATATCTTCAGGAGGCGTCGCTCATATGGGCAACCGGTAGCGACGATAAATAAACGTAAAACAGACAGTTATATATACATATCATGGTTTATTTCTCTAGCCGTCAACTCAAGGCACTCCCATTGGATACATGTACGATTTCGACTGTAAACCATATGAAGGGAACGACGGGAAATGGTA
This sequence comes from Archivesica marissinica, assembly GCA_014843695.1. Classification (NCBI taxonomy): domain Eukaryota; kingdom Metazoa; phylum Mollusca; class Bivalvia; order Venerida; family Vesicomyidae; genus Archivesica; species Archivesica marissinica. Next base: position 27,490,390 of record CM026401.1, read on the forward strand.
TGCTGTCGGGTATGAACATCAGGTTTCGTGGATTTGATTTTATTGTTATTAATAGTTAATTAGTTGACATATTCTATTATTTACGGATGTCTACCAATTAAAGAGATCATAAATTATATTTTAGTCCAATGGTTAAGGCGTCCGCATACGGTGCGGGAGATCGAAGGTTCGTACCACGCTAGGGGTTCATTCTGATAAGACCGGTTGGTACGCCGCCAGCTAGTTAAATATAATGGTTACCGATTGCCCATCAGCCAGGAAAAGATAAGATTCGGGAAGTACTGATGTCAATACGACTATTTTTACATTAGTTTTATTTTACTAAATATAAGTTAAATGTTCAACTACGTTCGAGAACGTTGGTTAATGTCTTAATGACACCCATTGATTCCGAACTTACTGACGTCATTATGTGCAGTGTATTGATTGGTTGATTTTATGACGCCAATAGTTATACCTTTATTGGGTTTCAAACAAACAGTTGAATATCATTGTAACACCATCGGTAACAACAAGGGGTACATTCTTTAGCACTATACTAAAATAAATAAATAATGTACTTAAATTAAATCAAATATTTTAGTTTGGTTACGTAGCAAAAGACGCACAGCTACATGTACAGACTTGCATGGGAGCTATTCCTGATGAAGACAAAGGTAACCATATTTACACACGCACATATACACATACACGCGCACACCACACACACGCACATATACACATACACGCGCACACCACACATACGCACATATACACATACACGCGCACACCACACACACGCACATATACACATACACGCTCACACCACACATACGCACATATACACATACACGCGCACACCACACATACGCACATATATACATACACGCGCACACCACACACACGCACATATACACATACACGCTCACACCACACATACGCACATATACACATACACGCTCACACCACACACACGCACATATACACATACACGCGCACACCACACACACGCACATATACACATACACACGCACACCACACATATAAACATACACGCGCACACCACACACACGCACATATACACATACACGCTCACAACATACATACGCACATATACACATACACGCGCACACCACACATACGCACATATACACATACAGGCGCACACATACACATACATACACACATATACACATACACGCGCACACCAAACATACGCACATATACACATACATACGCATATACACACATACACGCGCACACCACGCATACGCACATATACACATACACGCGCACATATACGCATACACGCGCACAACATACATACGCACATATACACATACACGCGCACACCATACATACGCACATATACACATACACGCGCACAACATACATACGCACATATACACATACACGTACACAACATACATACGCACATATACACATACACGCACACACCACACATACGCACATATACACACACACGCGCACAACATACATAAGCACATATACACATACACGCGCACACCACACATACGCAAATATACACATACACGCGCACATATACACATACACGCGCACACCACGCATACGCACATATACACATACACGCGCACACCACACATACGCACATATACACATATACGCGCACAACATACATACGCACATATACACATACACGCGCACAGCATACATACGCACATATACACATACACGCGCACAACATACATACGCACATATACACATACACGTGCACACCACATATACGCACATATACACATACACGCGCACACCACACATACGCACATATACACATACACGCGCACAGCATACATACGCACATATACACATACACGCGCACAACATACATACGCACATATACACATACACGCGCACACCACACATACGCACATATACACATACACGCGCACAACACACATACGCACATATACCATACACGCGCACATATACACATACGCACATATACACATATACGCGCACATATACACATACACGCGCACACCACACATACGCACATATACACATACACTCGCACACCACACATACGCACATATACACATACACGCACCCAACACACATACGCACATATACACATACACTCGCACACCACACATACGCATATATACACTTACACGCGCACACCACACATACTCATATATACACATACACGCGCACAGCATAAATACGCACATATACACATACACGCACACACAACACATACGCACATATACACATACACGCGCACATATACACATACACGAGCACACCACACATACGCACATATACACATACACGTGCACAAATACACATACATACGCACATATACACATACACGCGCACACCACACATATGCACATATACACATACACGCGCACACATACACATACACACGCACATAACACATACGCACATATACACATACACGCGCACATATACACATACACGCGCACAACATACATACGCACATATACACATACACGCGTACAACATACATACGCACATATACACATACACTCGCACAGAACAAATACGCACATATACACATACACGCGCACACCACACATACGCACATATACACATATACGCGCACAACATACATACGCACATATACACATACACGCGCGCAACATACATACGCACATATACACATACACGCGCACACCACACATACGCACATATACACATACACGCGCACACCACACATACGCACATATACACATACACGCGCACAACATACATACGCATATATACACATACACGCGCACACCACACATACTCACATATATACATACACTCGCACACCACACAAACGCACATATACACATACACGCGCAAACCACACATACGCACATATACACATACACGCGCACAACACACACACACGCACATATACACATACAGGCGCACACCACACACACGCACATATACACATACACGCGCACACCACACATACGCACATATACACATACATGCGCACACCACACATACTCACATATACACATACACGCGCACACCATATAATACTCACATATACACATACACGCGCACAACATACATACGCACATATACACATACACGCGCACACCACACACACGCACATATACACATACACGCGCACACCACACACACGCACATATACACATACACGCGCACAACACACATACGCACATATACACATACACGCGCACACCACACACACGCACATATACACATACACGCGCACACCACACACACGCACATATACACATAACCAATAACTCACCGAGACGGAACCAAATTGTTTCGTGACAGTTTATAAATCTGTGTGTGTGTTACGTTTATTTATCGTCGCTACCGGTTGCCCATATGAGCGACGCCTCCTGAAGAGATTTGTTATTTTAGATTTTGGAGGATAGTGCATGATACAGACAGAGACCCATTCCAGAATCTCCTCTGGTTCTTTTACGTGCACTTGTTTAGAAATCGGCTAGTCATTTCACATATATACCGAATTTGATCCGAATTTCTCGTGGGAAATGATTATCCCGCGGAAAAAGTCGCGCCTAGGAATGTTAGAAATGAATTAGTACAATTATATACACATGAGCGACAGAACACATATTTACAAAACGGTCGAAATTATGGACGATGACGATGTTGTATTGTTCGGATATGTAATTATACAAAGGCAACCGCCGTCGTCGTGGAAGAATGACTTGGGTACACGAGATTAATGCGACGAGACCGGATATAGGAGAGCACTACACACCTGTTGAACTGCGTGTGTTTCCCGAAACATTATCCGATTATATGCCTAAACATCTGTTTTCTTGGATTTCCGAGATAATCAATTCTATCTTGTCGTTTCACAAGCATACTAGGGATCCATGTTGACGATTGCATAACGTGATACTTGTGTCAAACTGCAGACACATCTAAAACTAACAACTGGTCTCGTACCGAATTCGTATAAAATTGGAAATCGATTTCGTGCATATTTTCGCTTCGGTGTCGGATTTATTTTCGGTTCCGTTTCGGTTTATAAGTCAAAGATCCTGTATGCATATTTTTTCCGATTTGGTTTCGTTTTCGGTGCATATTGCATTCAATTATGTGAAATGGTTCCGAATGTTATGTCAATATCCAATGTCATTTGTTGAATCTTTTTTAATATTTCATAACTAAAATGTTCAAGATGTAGGTGTTTTCATAAATGTTTCTATCTTGTAGATAATTGTTGTATTAAGTGGCTAATTTTGTATCTTGTAGATAATAGCTGTATATTGAAGATATTTATTGTATATTGTACATAATTGTTGTATGATATAAATAACTAATGTATATTGTAAATAATTGTTGTACCATGAAGATACTTGTTGTATCATGTAGATACTTGTTGTATCATGTAGATACTTGTTGTATATTGTAGATACCTGTTGTATATTGTAGATACTTGTTGTATAATGTAGATACTTGTTGTATAATGTAGATACTTGTTGTATCGTGTATATACTTGTTGTATCATGTAGATACTTGGTGTCATGTAGATACCTGTTGTATCATGTAGATACTTGTTGTATATTGTAGATACCTGTTGTATCGTGTAGATACATGTTGTATATTGTAGATACTTGTTGTATATTGTAGATACCTGTTGTATATTGTAGATACCTGTTGTATATTGTAGATACCTGTTGTATCTTGTAGATACCTGTTGTATATTGTAGATACTTGTTGTATATTGTAGATACCTGTTGTATCGTGTAGATACCTGTTGTATATTGTAGATACTTGTTGTATATTGTAGATACCTGTTGTATCGTGTAGATACCTGTTGTATATTGTAGATACTTGTTGTATATTGTAGATACATGTTGTATCGTGTAGATACCTGTTGTATATTGTAGATACTTGTTGTATATTGTAGATACCTGTTGTATCGTGTAGATACTTGGTGTCATGTAGATACCTGTTGTATCATGTAGATACTTGTTGTATATTGTAGATACCTGTTGTATATTGTAGATACCTGTTGTATATTTTAGATAATTGTTGTATCATGTAGATACCTGTTGTATATTGTAGATACTTGTTGTATATTGTAGATACCTGTTGTATCGTGTAGATACCTGTTGTATATTGTAGATACCTGTTGTATATTTTAGATAATTGTTGTATCTTGTAGATACCAGTTGTTTTGTTGTATCTTGTAGATACTTGTTGTATATTGTAGATACTTGTTGTATATTGTAGATACGTCCTGTATATTGTAGATATTTACTGTATATTATAGATACGTACTGTATATTGTAGATACGTCCTGTATATTGTAGATATTTACTGTATATTATAGATACGTACTGTATATTGTAGATACGTCCTGTATATTGTAGATACGTACTGTATATTGTAGATACGTACTGTATATTGTAGATACGTCCTGTATATTGTAGATACGTCCTGTATATTGTAGATACGTACTGTATATTGTAGATACGTACTGTATATTGTAGATATTTACTGTATATTGTAGATACGTACTGTATATTGTAGATACGTACTGTATATTGTAGATATTTACTGTATATTATAGATACGTACTGTATATTGTAGATACGTACTGTATATTGTAGATATTTACTGTATATTGTAGATACGTACTGTATATTGTAGATACGTACTGTATATTGTAGATAATTACTGTATATTGTATATAATTACTGTATGTTGTATATAATTACTGTATGTTGTAGATAATTGTTGTATATTGTAGATACGTCCTGTATATTGTAGATACGTCCTGTATATTGTAGATACGTACTGTATATTGTAGATACGTACTGTATATTGTAGATACGTACTGTATATTGTAGATACGTCCTGTATATTGTAGATACGTACTGTATATTGTAGATACGTACTGTATATTGTAGATACGTCCTGTATATTGTAGATACGTACTGTATATTGTAGATACGTACTGTATATTGTATATAATTACTGAATGTTGTAGATAATTACTGTATATTGTATATAATTACTGTATATTGTAGATAATTACTGTATATTGTAGATAATTGTTGTATATTGTAGATACAATGAATTTGTTGTTTGCAATCGTGGTGGTTATAAGTGCTACACTGAACTACACCCGTGGCGATTACCAATGTGTGTGTAACTATAATATCGAGACAGTTGTACTATCGTCGGTAAGAACACCATATTTTTCTAGGAAACAACTGTACTATCGTCGGTAAGAACACCATATTTTTCTAGGAGACAACTGTACTATCGTCGGTAAGAACACCATATTTTGCTAGTAGACAACTGTACTATCGTCGGTAAGAATACCATATTTTGCTAGGAAACAACTGTACTATCGTCGGTAAGAACACCATATTTTGCTAGGAAACAACTGTACTATCGTCGGTAAGAACACCATATTTTTCTAGGAGACAACTGTACTATCGTCGGTAAGAACACCATATGTTGCTAGGAAACAACTGTACTATCGTCGGTAAGAACACCATATTTTTCTTGGATACAACTATACTCTCGTCGGTAAGAACACCATATTGTTCTAGGATACAACTATACTCTCGTCGGTAAGAACACCATATTTTGCTAGGAAACAACTGTACTATCGTCGGTAAGAACACCATATTTTGCTAGGAAACAACTGTACTATCGTCGATAAGAACACCGTATTTTGCTCTAGCATCACGTACTGTATTGATATTACCAAATCATATTTTGATAACTTTCCTCAACTTATGAGCAATAGTTTTTAACACAAAAACCTAGTCATATGTGTTCATGAACACATGCATACATTATTTGATTAATTAACAATTCAGCTGTTTGTTTGTTTTGCTACGAGCAGTATCTCACGCACGGACCTTCCAGAAACCAGCTGGGTAGTTTCATCACATTGAACAATTCGACAAACCCAGTGGGATTTGACCCTAAAGCGGCGAGTGGCAAGCGATTTAACGTCAATTACCGTAACCACTCGGCCAAGGAGGACCATATAAACCAACGACGGTACACAATCCAACCAGCATTACTAAATACTAGTAACCTCGTAATTATGTCCCTTGATCCAATGTCGTTTCCTTGTTACACGTATACATACACCCACACTTCATACTGCATCTCTCTCACCGCTCGCACAATAACCGGTGCGCTAATACTCATTATTATTATTTCCAGTATATGCTTAAATCTTAACGTGCCAATCACGACTAGAGTCGCCATTGCAAACAACATATAACCGGACCAGACGGATAGTGGAACTAAAACACTTATCTGAATATCAAAGTTTCAAGTTTCAAATTTATTGACATAATCAGCAACTAAATTGCATTTGGACATTTACAATGACATAACTATGGCAAAGACATCACAAAACATGTTACAGATATACATATATAAACAAATACAGTACATTTAAGAAACAGTAGTAATGTGAATATCAATTAACACATATGTCGATCAGACTCGGCGTTACGCCGCGGCATATCTGGATCTATGTTGTTTACACGCCTTCGAATGTATTCGGCAGGTAATGGGTTAAATGTGTTATCATAATTGGTTATATGTACAATCATGAATATCCGTGTCTTGTACTGTTAAAGGCATTTAAAATATGTTGTCTGTATCCAGTTGTTAACACGACAGACTGGGAATCCAGGGATCGCAGGTTCGTTCCCCGGTCTGGCCATAATAAAATTAACAGTCTTTCAGATGGGACGTTACACCGAGGTCTCGTGTCGGTGCACGTAAAAGAATCAGAGGATACTCTGTATTGGGTCTCTGTCTGTATCATTGCACTATCCTCCAACAATCTAAAATGACTAATATCTTCAGGAGGCGTCGCTCATATGGGCAACCGGTAGCGACGATAAATAAACGTAAAACAGACAGTTATATATACATATCATGGTTTATTTCTCTAGCCGTCAACTCAAGGCACTCCCATTGGATACATGTACGATTTCGACTGTAAACCATATGAAGGGAACGACGGGAAATGGTATGCTGTCGGGTATGAACATCAGGTTTCGTGGATTTGATTTTATTGTTATTAATAGTTAATTAGTTGACATATTCTATTATTTACGGATGTCTACCAATTAAAGAGATCATAAATTATATTTTAGTCCAATGGTTAAGGCGTCCGCATACGGTGCGGGAGATCGAAGGTTCGTACCACGCTAGGGGTTCATTCTGATAAGACCGGTTGGTACGCCGCCAGCTAGTTAAATATAATGGTTACCGATTGCCCATCAGCCAGGAAAAGATAAGATTCGGGAAGTACTGATGTCAATACGACTATTTTTACATTAGTTTTATTTTACTAAATATAAGTTAAATGTTCAACTACGTTCGAGAACGTTGGTTAATGTCTTAATGACACCCATTGATTCCGAACTTACTGACGTCATTATGTGCAGTGTATTGATTGGTTGATTTTATGACGCCAATAGTTATACCTTTATTGGGTTTCAAACAAACAGTTGAATATCATTGTAACACCATCGGTAACAACAAGGGGTACATTCTTTAGCACTATACTAAAATAAATAAATAATGTACTTAAATTAAATCAAATATTTTAGTTTGGTTACGTAGCAAAAGACGCACAGCTACATGTACAGACTTGCATGGGAGCTATTCCTGATGAAGACAAAGGTAACCATATTTACACACGCACATATACACATACACGCGCACACCACACACACGCACATATACACATACACGCGCACACCACACATACGCACATATACACATACACGCGCACACCACACACACGCACATATACACATACACGCTCACACCACACATACGCACATATACACATACACGCGCACACCACACATACGCACATATATACATACACGCGCACACCACACACACGCACATATACACATACACGCTCACACCACACATACGCACATATACACATACACGCTCACACCACACACACGCACATATACACATACACGCGCACACCACACACACGCACATATACACATACACACGCACACCACACATATAAACATACACGCGCACACCACACACACGCACATATACACATACACGCTCACAACATACATACGCACATATACACATACACGCGCACACCACACATACGCACATATACACATACAGGCGCACACATACACATACATACACACATATACACATACACGCGCACACCAAACATACGCACATATACACATACATACGCATATACACACATACACGCGCACACCACGCATACGCACATATACACATACACGCGCACATATACGCATACACGCGCACAACATACATACGCACATATACACATACACGCGCACACCATACATACGCACATATACACATACACGCGCACAACATACATACGCACATATACACATACACGTACACAACATACATACGCACATATACACATACACGCACACACCACACATACGCACATATACACACACACGCGCACAACATACATAAGCACATATACACATACACGCGCACACCACACATACGCAAATATACACATACACGCGCACATATACACATACACGCGCACACCACGCATACGCACATATACACATACACGCGCACACCACACATACGCACATATACACATATACGCGCACAACATACATACGCACATATACACATACACGCGCACAGCATACATACGCACATATACACATACACGCGCACAACATACATACGCACATATACACATACACGTGCACACCACATATACGCACATATACACATACACGCGCACACCACACATACGCACATATACACATACACGCGCACAGCATACATACGCACATATACACATACACGCGCACAACATACATACGCACATATACACATACACGCGCACACCACACATACGCACATATACACATACACGCGCACAACACACATACGCACATATACACATACACGCGCACATATACACATACGCACATATACACATATACGCGCACATATACACATACACGCGCACACCACACATACGCACATATACACATACACTCGCACACCACACATACGCACATATACACATACACGCACCCAACACACATACGCACATATACACATACACTCGCACACCACACATACGCATATATACACTTACACGCGCACACCACACATACTCATATATACACATACACGCGCACAGCATAAATACGCACATATACACATACACGCACACACAACACATACGCACATATACACATACACGCGCACATATACACATACACGAGCACACCACACATACGCACATATACACATACACGTGCACAAATACACATACATACGCACATATACACATACACGCGCACACCACACATATGCACATATACACATACACGCGCACACATACACATACACACGCACATAACACATACGCACATATACACATACACGCGCACATATACACATACACGCGCACAACATACATACGCACATATACACATACACGCGTACAACATACATACGCACATATACACATACACTCGCACAGAACAAATACGCACATATACACATACACGCGCACACCACACATACGCACATATACACATACGCGCACAACATACATACGCACATATACACATACACGCGCGCAACATACATACGCACATATACACATACACGCGCACACCACACATACGCACATATACACATACACGCGCACACCACACATACGCACATATACACATACACGCGCACAACATACATACGCATATATACACATACACGCGCACACCACACATACTCACATATATACATACACTCGCACACCACACAAACGCACATATACACATACACGCGCAAACCACACATACGCACATATACACATACACGCGCACAACACACACACACGCACATATACACATACAGGCGCACACCACACACACGCACATATACACATACACGCGCACACCACACATACGCACATATACACATACATGCGCACACCACACATACTCACATATACACATACACGCGCACACCATATAATACTCACATATACACATACACGCGCACAACATACATACGCACATATACACATACACGCGCACACCACACACACGCACATATACACATACACGCGCACACCACACACACGCACATATACACATACACGCGCACAACACACATACGCACATATACACATACACGCGCACACCACACACACGCACATATACACATACACGCGCACACCACACACACGCACATATACACATACA
>CM026401.1:27502656-27527656 GCA_014843695.1 Archivesica marissinica
TTACATCCATATGTTGTAAGATACTGTGGTGTATTACATCCATATGTTGTAAGATACTGTGGTGTATTACATCCATATGTTGTAAGATACTGTGGTGTATTACATCCATATGTTGTAAGATACTGTTGTGTATTACATCCATATGTTGTAAGATATTGTGGTGTATTACATCCATATGTTGTAAGATACTGTGGTGTATGTGGCGTATTACATACATATGTTGTAAGATACTGTTGTGTGTGGTTTATTACATCCATATGTTGTAAGATACTGTGGTGTATGTGGTGTATTACATCCATTTGTTGTAAGATACTGTGGTATATTACATCCATATGTTGTAAGATACTGTGGTGTATGTGGTGTATTACATCCATATGTTGTAAGATACTGTGGTGTATTACATCCATATGTTGTAAGATAATGTGGTGTATGTGGTGTATTACATCCATATGTTTTAAGATACTGTGGTATATTACATCCATATGTTGTACGATACTGTGGTGTATTACATCCATATGTTGTAAGATACTGTGATGTATTACATACATATGTTGTAAGATACTGTGGTGTATTACATCCATATTTTGTAAGATACTGTGGTGTATGTGGTGTATTACATCCATATGTTGTAAAATACTGTGGTGTATGTGGTGTATTACATCCATATGTTGTAAAATACTGTGGTGTATGTGGTGTATTACATCCATATGTTGTAAGATACTGTGGTGTATGTGGATTACATCCATATGTTGTAAGATACTATGATGTATGTGTTGTATTACATCCATATGTTGTAAGATACATGTGATGTATTACATACATATGTTGTAAGATACTATGGTGTATGTGGTGTATTACATACATATGTTGCAAGATACTGTGGTGACTATTACATCCATATATTGTAAGATACTGTGATTTATTACATACATAAATTGTAAGATACTGTGGTGTATTACATCCATATGTTGTAAGATACTGTGGTGTATTACATCCATATGTTGTAAGATACTGTGGTGTATTACATCCATATGTTGTAAGATACTGTGGTGTATTACATCCATATGTTGTAAGATACTGTGGTGTATTACATCCATATGTTGTAAGATACTGTGGTATGTGGTGTATTACATCCATATGTTGTAAGATACTGATTGGTGTATTACATCCATATGTTGTAAGATACTGTGGTGTATGTGGTGTATTACATCCATATGTTGTAAGATACTGTGTGTATGTGGTGTATTACATCCATATGTTGTAAGATACTGTGGTATATTACATCCATATGTTGTAAGATACTGTGGTGTATGTGGTGTATTACATCCATATGTTGTAAGATACTGTGGTGTATTACATCCATATTGTAAGATAATGTGGTGTATGTGGGTATTACATCCATATGTTTTAAGATACTGTGGTGTATTACATCCATATGTTGTAAGATACTGTGGTGTATTACATCCATATGTTGTAAGATACTGTGGTGTATTACATCCATATGTTGTAAGATACTGTGGTGTATGTGGTGTATTACATCCATATGTTGTAAGATACTGTGGTGTATGTGGTGTATTACATCCATATGTTGTAAGGTACTGTGGTGTATTACATCCATATGTTATAAGATATTGTGGTGTATGTGGTGTATTACATCCATATGTTGTAAGGTACTGTGGTGTATTACATCCATATGTTGTAAGATACTGTGGTGTATGTGGTGTATTACATCCATATGTTGTATGATACTGTGGTGTATGTGGTGTATTACATCCATATGTTGTAAGGTACTGTGGTGTATTACATCCATATGTTGTAAGATACTGTGGTATATTACATCCACATGTTGTAAGATACTGTTGTGTATTACATCCATATGTTTTAAGATAATGTGGTGTATTACATCCATATGTTGTAAGATACTGTGGTGTATTACATCCATATGTTGTAAGATACTGTGATGTATTACATCCATATGTTGTAAGATACTGTGGTGTATTACATCCATATGTTGTAAGATACTGTGGTGTATTACATCCATATGTTGTAAGATACTGTGGTGTATTACATCCATATGTTGTAAGATACTGTGGTGTATTACATCCATATGTTGTAAGATACTGTGGTTTATGTGGTGTATTACATCCATATTTTGTAAGATACTGTGGTGTATGTGGTGTATTATATCCATATGTTGTAAGATACTGTGGTGTATGTGGTGTATTACATCCATATGTTGTAAGATACTGTGGTGTATGTGGTGTATTACATCCATATGTTGTAATATACTGTGGTGTATGTGGTGTATTTCATCCATATGTTGTAAGATACTGTGGTGTATGTGGTGTATTACATCCATATGTTGTATGTTATGTATTACATCCATATATTGTAAGATACTGTGATTTATTACATCCATAAATTGTAAGATACTGTGGTGTATTACATCCATATGTTGTAAGATACTGTGGTATATGTGGTGTATTACATACATATGTTCTAAGATACTCTGGTGTATGTGGTGTATTACATCCATATGTTCTAAGATACTGTGGTGTATTACATCCATATGTTGTAAGATACTGTGGTGTATTACATCCATATGTTGTAAGATACTGTGGTGTATGTGGTGTATTACATCCATATGTTGTAAGATACTGTGGTGTATGTGGTGTATTACATACATATGTTGTAAGATACTGTGAGGTGTATTACATCCATATGTTGTAAGATACTGTGGTGTATGTGGTGTATTACATACATATGTTGTAAGATACTGTGGTGTATTACATCCATATGTTGTAAGATACTGTGGTGTATGTGGTGTATTACATACATATGTTGTAAGATACTGTGATGTATTACATCAATATGTTGTAAGATACTGTGATGTATTACATACATATGTTGTAAGATACTGTGGTGTATTACATACATATGTTGTAAGATACTGTGATGTATTACATACATATGTTGTAAGATACTGTGGTGTATTACATCCATATGTTGTAAGATACTGTGGTGTATTACATCCATATGTTGTAAGATACTGTGGTGTATGTGGTGTATTACATCCATATGTTGTAAGATACTGTGGTGTATTACATCCATATGTTGTAAGATACTGTGGTGTATTACATCCATATGTTGTAAGATACTGTGGTGTATGTGGTGTATTACATCCATATGTTGTAAGATACTGTGGTGTATGTGGTGTATTACATCCATATGTTGTAAGATACTGTGGTGTATTACATCCATATGTTGTAAGATACTGTGGTGTATGTGGTGTATTACATCCATATGTTGTAAGATACTGTGGTGTATTACATCCATATGTTGTAAGATACTGTAGTGTATTACATCCATATGTTGTAAGATACATGTGGTGTATTACATCCATATGTTGTAAGATACTGTGGTGTATGTGGTGTATTACATCCATATGTTGTAAGATACTGTGGTGTATGTGGTGTATTACATCCATATGTTGTAAGATACTGTGGTGTATGTGGTGTATTACATCCATATGTTGTAAGATACTGTGGTGTATGTGATGTATTACATCCATATGTTGTAAGATACTGTGGTGTATTACATCCATATGTTGTAAGATACTGTGGTGTATGTGGTGTATTACATCCATATGTTGTAAGATACTGTGGTGTATGTGGTGTATTACATCCATATGTTGTAAGATACTGTGGTGTATGTGGTGTATTACATCCATATGTTTAAGATACTGTGGTGTATGTGGTGTATTACATCCATATGTTGCAAGATACTGTGATGTATGTGGTGTATTACATCCATATGTTGTAAGATACTGTGGTGTATGTGATGTATTACATACATATGTTGTAAGATACTATGGTGTATGTGGTGTATTACATCCATATGTTGTAAGATACTGTGGTGTATGTGGTCTATTACATCCATATGTTGTATGTTATGTATTACATCCATATGTTGTAAGATACTGTGGTGTATTACATCCATATGTTGTAAGATACTGTGGTGTATTACATCCATATGTTGTAAGATACTGTGGTGTATTACATCCATATGTTGTAAGATACTGTGGTGTATTACATCCATATGTTGTAAGATACTGTGGTGTATTACATCCATATGTTGTAAGATACTGTGGTGTATGTGGTGTATTACATCCATATGTTGTAAGATACTGTGGTGTATGTGGTGTATTACATCCATATGTTGTAAGATACTGTTGTGTATGTGGTTTATTACATCCATATGTTGTAAGATACTGTGGTGTATGTGGTGTATTACATCCATTTGTTGTAAGATACTGTGGTATATTACATCCATATGTTGTAAGATACTGTGGTGTATGTGGTGTATTACATCCATATGTTGTAAGATACTGTGGTGTATTACATCCATATGTTGTAAGATAATGTGGTGTATGTGGTGTATTACATCCATATGTTTTAAGATACTGTGGTATATTACATCCATATGTTGTACGATACTGTGGTGTATTACATCCATATGTTGTAAGATACTGTGGTGTATTACATCCATATGTTGTAAGATACTGTGGTGTATTACATCCATATGTTGTAAGATACTGTGGTGTATGTGGTGTATTACATCCATATGTTGTAAGATACTGTGGTGTATGTGGTGTATTACATCCATATGTTGTAAGATACTGTGGTGTATGTGGTGTATTACATCCATATGTTGTAAGATACTGTGGTGTATGTGGTGTATTACATCCATATGTTGTAAGATACTGTGATGTATGTGGTGTATTACATCCATATGTTGTAAGATACTGTGGTGTATGTGATGTATTACATACATATGTTGTAAGATACTATGGTGTATGTGGTGTATTACATCCATATGTTGTAAGATACTGTGGTGTATGTGGTCTATTACATCCATATGTTGTATGTTATGTATTACATCCATATGTTGTAAGATACTGTGGTATATTACATCCATATGTTGTAAGATACTGTGGTGTATTACATCCATATGTTGTAAGATACTGTGGTGTATTACAACCATATGTTTTAAGATACTGTGGTGTATTACATCCATATGTTGTAAGATACTGTGGTGTATGTGGTGTATTACATCCATATGTTGTAAGATACTGTGGTGTATGTGGTGTATTACATCCATATGTTGTATGTTATGTATTACATCCATATATTGTAAGATACTGTGATTTATTACATCCATAAATTGTAAGATACTGTGGTGTATTACATCCATATGTTTTAAGATACTGTGGTGTATTACATCCATATGTTGTAAGATACTGTGGTGTATTACATCCATATGTTGTAAGATATTGTGGTGTATTACATCCATATGTTGTAAGATACTGTGGTGTATTACATCCATATGTTGTAAGATACTGTGGTGAATTACATCCATATGTTGTAAGATACTGTGGTGTATGTGGTGTATTTTATCCATATGTTGTAAGGTAGTGTGGTGTATTACATTCATATGTTGTAAGATACTGTGGTGTATGTGGTGTATTACATCCATATGTTGTAAGATACTGTGGTGTATGTGGTGTATTACATCCATATGTTGTAAGGTACTGTGGTGTATTACATCCATATGTTGTAAGATACTGTGGTGTATGTGGTGTATTACATCCATATGTTGTAAGATACTGTGGTGTATGTGGTGTATTACATCCATATGTTGTAAGATACTGTGGTGTATGTGGTGTATTACATCCATATGTTGTAAGATACTGTGGTGTATTACATCCATATGTTGTAAGATACTGTGGTGTATTACATCCATATGTTGTAAGATACTGTGGTATATTACATCCATATGTTGTAAGATAATGTGGTGTATTACATCCATATGTTGTAAGATACTGTGGTGTATTACATCCATATGTTGTAAGATACTGTGGTGTATTACATCCATATGTTGTAAGATACTGTGGTGTATTACATCCATATGTTGTAAGATACTGTGGTGTATTACATCCATATGTTGTAAGATACTGTGGTGTATTACATCCATATGTTTTAAGATACTGTGGTGTATTACATCCATATGTTGTAAGATACTGTGGTGTATGTTGTGTATTACATCCATATGTTGTAAGATACTGTGGTGTATTACATCCATATGTTGTAAGATATTGTGGTGTATTACATCCATATGTTGTAAGATACTGTGGTGTATTACATCCATATGTTGTAAGATACTGTGGTGTATGTGGTGTATTACATCCATATGTTGTAAGGTACTGTGGTGTATTACATCCATATGTTGTAAGATACTGTGGTGTATGTGGTGTATTACATCCATATGTTGTAAGATACTGTGGTGTATGTGGTGTATTACATCCATATGTGGTAAGATACTGTGGTGTATTACATCCATATGTTGTAAGATACTGTGGTGTATTACATCCATATGTTGTAAGATACTGTGGTGTATGTGGTGTATTTTATCCATATGTTGTAAGGTAGTGTGGTGTATTACATTCATATGTTGTAAGATACTGTGGTGTATGTGGTGTATTACATCCATATGTTGTAAGATACTGTGGTGTATGTGGTGTATTACATCCATATGTTGTAAGGTACTGTGGTGTATTACATCCATATGTTGTAAGATACTGTGGTGTATGTGGTGTATTACATCCATATGTTGTAAGATACTGTGGTGTATGTGGTGTATTACATCCATATGTTGTACGATACTGTGGTGTATGTGGTGTATTACATCCATATGTTGTAAGATACTGTGGTGTATTACATCCATATGTTGTAAGATACTGTGGTGTATTACATCCATATGTTGTAAGATACTGTGGTATATTACATCCATATGTTGTAAGATAATGTGGTGTATTACATCCATATGTTGTAAGATACTGTGGTGTATTACATCCATATGTTGTAAGATACTGTGGTGTATTACATCCATATGTTGCAAGATACTGTGGTGTATTACATCCATATGTTGTAAGATACTGTGGTGTATTACATCCATATGTTGTAAGATACTGTGGTGTATTACATCCATATGTTTTAAGATACTGTGGTGTATTACATCCATATGTTGTAAGATACTGTGGTGTATGTTGTGTATTACATCCATATGTTGTAAGATACTGTGGTGTATTACATCCATATGTTGTAAGATATTGTGGTGTATGACATCCATATGTTGTAAGATACTGTGGTGTATTACATCCATATGTTGTAAGATACTGTGGTGTATGTGGTTTATTACATCCATATGTTGTAAGGTACTGTGGTGTATTACATCCATATGTTGTAAGATACTGTGGTGTATGTGGTGTATTACATCCATATGTTGTAAGATACTGTGGTGTATGTGGTGTATTACATCCATATGTGGTAAGATACTGTGGTATATTACATCCATATGTTGTAAGATACTGTGGTGTATTACATCCATATGTTTTAAGATACTGTGGTGTATTACATCCATATGTTGTAAGATACTGTGGTGTATGTGGTGTATTACATCCATATGTGGTAAGATACTGTGGTGTATGTGGTATATTACATCCATATGTTGTAAGATACTGTGGTGTATTACATCCATATGTTGTAAGATACTGTGGTGTATTACATCCATATGTTGTAAGATACTGTGATGTATTACATCCATATGTTGTAAGATACTGTGGTGTATTACATCCATATGTTGTAAGATACTGTGGTGTATGTGGTGTATTACATCCATATGTTGTAAGATACGCTGGTGTATGTGGTGTATTACATCCATATGTTGTAATATACTGTGGTGTATGTGGTGTATTTCATCCATATGTTGTAAGATACTGTGGTGTATGTGGTGTATTACATCCATATGTTGTAAGATACTGTGGTGTATGTGGTGTATTACATCCATAAGTTTTATGTTATGTATTACATCCATATATTGTAAGATACTGTGATTTATTACATCCATAAATTGTAAGATACTGTGGTGTATTACATCCATATGTTGTAAGATACTGTGGTGTATTACATCCATATATTGTAAGATAATGTGGTGTATTACATCCATATGTTGTAAGATACTGTGGTGTATGTGGTGTATTACATCCATATGTTGTACGATACTGTGGTGTATGTGGTGTATTACATCCATATGTTGTATGTTATGTATTACATCCATATATTGTAAGATACTGTGATTCATTACATCCATAAATTGTAAGATACTGTGGTGTATTACATCCATATGTTGTAAGATACTGTGATGTATTACATCCATATGTTGTAAGATACTGTGGTGTATTACATCCATATGTTGTAAGATACTGTGGTGTATTACATCCATATGTTGTAAGATACTGTGGTGTATTACATCCATATGTTGTAAGATACTGTGGTGTATGTGGTGTATTACATCCATATGTTGTAAGATACTGTGGTGTATGTGGTGTATTACATCCATATGTTGTAAGATACTGTGGTGTATTACATCCATATGTTGTAAGATACTGTGATGTTTGTGGTGTATTACATCCATATGTTGTAATATACTGTTGTGTATTTGGTGTATTACATCCATATGTTGTAAGATACTGTGGTGTATTACATCCATATGTTGTAAGATACTGTGGTGTATGTGGTGTATTACATCCATATGTTGTAAGATACTGTGGTGTATTACATCCATATGTTGTAAGATACTGTGGTGTATTACATCCATATGTTGTAAGATACTGTGATGTATTACATCGATATGTTGTAAGATACTGTGATGTATTACATCCATATGTTGTAAGGTACTGTGGTGTATTACATCCATATGTTGTAAGATACTGTGATGTATTACATCCATATGTTGTAAGATACTGTGGTGTATTACATCCATATGTTGTAAGATACTGTGGTGTATTACATCCATATGATGTAAGATACTGTGGTGTATGTGGTGTATTACATCCATATGTTGTAAGATACTGTGGTGTATTACATCCATATGTTCTAAGATACTGTGGTGTATTACATCCATATGTTGTAAGATACTGTGGTGTATGTGGTGTATTACATCCATATGTTCTAAGATGCTGTGGTGTATTACATCCATATGTTGTAAGATACTGTGGTGTATGTGGTGTATTTCATCCATATGTTCTAAGATACTGTGGTGTATTACATCCATATGTTGTAAGATACTGTGGTGTATTACATCCATATGTTGTAAGGTACTGTGGTGTATGTCGTGTATTACATCCATATGTTGTAAGATACTGTGGTGTATTACATTCATATGTTGTAAGGTACTGTGGTGTATATGGTGTATTACATCCATATGTTGTAAGATACTGTGCTGTATGTGGTGTATTACATCCATATGTTGTAAGGTACTGTGCTGTATGTGGTGTATTACATTCATATGATGTAAGATACTGTGGTGTATGTGGTGTATTACATCCATATGTTGTAAGGTACAGTGCTGTATGTGGTGTATTACATTCATATGTTGTAAGGTACTGTGCTGTATGTGGTGTATTACATCCATATGTTGTAAGATACTGTGGTGTATGTGGTGTATTACATCCATATGTTGTAAGATACTGTGCTGTATGTGGTGTATTACATCCATATGTTGTAAGATACTGTGATGTATTACATCCATATGTTGTAAGATACTGTGGTGTATTACATCCATATGTTGTAAGATACTGTGGTGTATGTGGTGTATTACATCCATATGTTGTAAGATACTGTGGTGTATGTGGTGTATTACATCCATATGTTGTAAGATACTGTGGTGTATTACATCCATATGTTGTAAGATACTGTGGTGTATTACATCCATATGTTGTAAGATACTGTGGTGTATTACATCCATATGTTGTAAGATATGTGGTGTATTACATCCATATGTTGTAAGATACTGTGGTGTATTACATCCATATGTTGTAAGATACTGTGGTGTATTACATCCATATGTTGTAAGATACTGTGGTGTATGTGGTGTATTACATCCATATGTTGTAAAGTACTGTGGTGTATTACATCCATATGTTGTAAGATACTGTGGTGTATGTGGTGTATTACATCCATATGTTGTAAGATACTGTGGTGTATGTGGTGTATTACATCCATATGTGGTAAGATACTGTGGTATATTACATCCATATGTTGTAAGATACTGTGGTGTATTACATCCATATGTTGTAAGATACTGTGGTGTATTACATCCATATGTTGTAAGATACTGTGGTGTATTACATCCATATGTTGTAAGATACTGTGGTGTATTACATCCATATGTTGTAAGATACTGTGGTGTATTACATCCATATGTTGTAAGATACTGTGGTGTATTACATCCATATGTTGTAAGATACTGTGGTGTATGTGGTGTATTACATCCATATGTTGTAAGATACTGTGGTGTATGTGGTGTATTACATCCATATGTTGTAAGATACTGTGGTGTATGTGGTGTATTACATCCATATGTTGTAAGATACTGTGGTGTATGTGGTGTATTACATCCATATGTTGTAAGATACTGTGGTGTATTACATCCATATGTTGTAAGATACTGTGGTGTATTACATCCATATGTTGTAAGATACTGTGGTGTATGTGGTGTATTACATCCATATGTTGTAAGATACTGTGGTGTATGTGGTGTATTACATCCATATGTTGTAATATACTGTGGTGTATGTGGTGTATTTCATCCATATGTTGTAAGATACTGTGGTGTATGTGGTGTATTACATCCATATGTTGTAAGATACTGTGGTGTATGTGGTGTATTACATCCATATGTTTTATGTTATGTATTACATCCATATATTGTAAGATACTGTGATTTATTACATCCATAAATTGTAAGATACTGTGGTGTATTACATCCATATGTTGTAAGATACTGTGGTGTATTACATCCATATGTTGTAAGATACTGTGGTGTATTACATCCATATGTTGCAAGATACTGTGGTGTATTACATCCATATGTTGTAAGATACTGTGGTGTATTACATCCATATATTGTAAGATAATGTGGTGTATTACATCCATATGTTGTAAGATAATGTGGTGTATTACATCCATATATTGTAAGATAATGTGGTGTATTACATCCATATATTGTAAGATACTGTGGTGTATTACATCCATATATTGTAAGATAATGTGGTGTATTACATCCATATATTGTAAGATAATGTGGTGCATTACATCCATATATTGTAAGATACTGTGGTGTATTACATCCATATGTTGTAAGATACTGTGGTGTATGTTGTGTATTACATCCATATGTTGTAAGATACTGTGATGTATGTGGTGTATTACATCCATATGTTGTAAGATACTGTGGTGTATTTGGTGTATTACATCCATATGTTGTAAGATACTGTGGTGTATTACATCCATATGTTGTAAGATACTGTGGTGTATGTGGTGTATTACATCCATATGTTGTAAGATACTGTGGTGTATTACATCCATATGTTGTAAGATACTGTGGTGTATTACATCTATATGTTGTAAGATACTGTGGTGTATTACATCCATATGTTGTAAGATACTGTGATGTATTACATCCATATGTTGTAAGATGCTGTGGTGTAAGTGGTGTATTACATCCATATGTTGTAAGATACTGTGGTGTATGTGGTGTATTACATCCATATGTTGTAAGATACTGTGGTGTAAGTGGTGTATTACATCCATATGTTGTAAGATACTGTGGTGTATGTGGTGTATTACATCCATATGTTGTAAGATACTGTGGTGTATGTGGTGTATTACATCCATATGTTGTAAGATACTGTGGTGTATTACATCCATATGTTGTAAGATACTGTGATGTATTACATCCATATGTTGTAAGATACTGTGGTGTATTACATCCATATGTTGTAAGATACTGTGGTGTATTACATCCATATGTTGTAAGATACTGTGGTGTATTACATCCATATGTTGTAAGATACTGTGGTGTATTACATCCATATGTTGTAAGATACTGTGGTGTATTACATCCATATGTTGTAAGACACTGTGGTGTATTACATCCATATGTTGTAAGATACTGTGGTGTATTACATCCATATGTTGTAAGATACTGTGGTGTATTACATCCATATGTTGTAAGATACTGTGGTGTATGTTGTGTATTACATCCATATGTTGTAAGATACTGTGATGTATGTGGTGTATTACATCCATATGTTGTAAGATACTGTTGTGTATTTGGTGTATTACATCCATATGTTGTAAGATACTGTGGTGTATTACATCCATATGTTGTAATATACTGTGGTGTATGTGGTGTATTACATCCATATGTTGTAAGATACTGTGGTGTATTACATCCATATGTTGTAAGATACTGTGGTGTATGTGGTGTATTACATCCATATGTTGTAAGATACTGTGGTGTATTACATCCATATGTTGTAAGATACTGTGGTGTATGTGGTGTATTACATCCTTATGTTGTAAGATACTGTGGTGTATTACATCCATATGTTGTAAGATACTGTGGTGTATTACATCCATATGATGTAAGATACTGTGGTGTATGTGGTGTATTACATCCATATGTTGTAAGATACTGTGGTGTATTACATCCATATGTTCTAAGATACTGTGGTGTATTACATCCATATGTTGTAAGATACTGTGGTGTATGTGGTGTATTACATCCATATGTTCTAAGATACTGTGGTGTATTACATCCATATGTTGTAAGATACTGTGGTGTATGTGGTGTATTTCATCCATATGTTCTAAGATACTGTGGTGTATTACATCCATATGTTGTAAGATACTGTGGTGTATTACATCCATATGTTGTAAGGTACTTTGGTGTATGTGGTGTATTACATCCATATGTTGTAAGATACTGTGGTGTATTACATCCATATGTTGTAAGGTACTGTTGTGTATGTGGTGTATTACATCCATATGTTGTAAGATACTGTGGTGTATTACATTCATATGTTGTAAGGTACTGTGGTGTATGTGGTGTATTACATCCATATGTTGTAAGATACTGTGCTGTATGTGGTGTATTACATCCATATGTTGTAAGGTACTGTGCTGTATGTGGTGTATTACATTCATATGTTGTAAGATACTGTGGTGTATGTGGTGTATTACATCCATATGTTGTAAGGTAGAGTGCTGTATGTGGTGTATTACATTCATATGTTGTAAGGTACTGTGCTGTATGTGGTGTATTACATTCATATGTTGTAAGATACTGTGGTGTATGTGGTGTATTACATCCATATGTTGTAAGGTACTGTGCTGTATGTGGTGTATTACATCCATATATTGTAAGATACTGTGATGTATTACATCCATATGTTGTAAGATACTGTGGTGTATTACATTCATATGTTGTAAGATACTGTGATGTATTACATCCATATGTTGTAAGATACTGTGGTGTATTACATCCATATGTTCTAAGATACTGTGGTGTATGTGGTGTATTACATCCATATGTTGTAAGATACTGTGGTGTATGTGGTGTATTACATCCCTATGTTGTAAGATACTGTGGTGTATGTGGTGTATTACATCCCTATGTTGTAAGATACTGTGGTGTATGTGGTGTATTACATCCATATGTTGTAAGATACTGTGGTGTATGTGGTGTATTACATCTATATGTTGTAAGATACTGTGGTGTATTACATCCATATTTTCTAAGATACTGTGGTGTATGTGGTGTATTACATCCATATGTTGTAAGATACTGTCTTGTATTACATCCATATGTTGTAAGATACTGTGGTGTATTACATCCATATGTTGTAATATACTGTGGTGTATTACATCCATATGTTCTAAGATACTGTCGTGTATGTGGTGTATTACATCCATATGTTGTAAGATACTGTGGTGTATGTGGTGTATTACATACATATATTGTAAGATACTGTGGTGTATTACATCCATATGTTGTAAGATACTGTGGTGTATGTGTTGTATTACATCCATATGTTGTAAGATACTGTGGTGTATTACATCCATATGTTCTAAGATACTGTGGTGTATGTGGTGTATTACATCCATATGTTGTAAGATACTGTGGTGTATGTGGTGTATTACATCCATATGTTGTAAGATACTGTGGTGTATGTGGTGTATTACATACATATGTTGTAAGATACTGTGGTGTATTACATCCATATGTTCTAAGATACTGTGGTGTATTACATCCATATGTTCTAAGATACTGTGGTGTATTACATCCATATGTTGTAAGATACTGTGGTGTATGTTGTGTATTACATCCATATGTTGTAAGATACTGTGGTGTATTACATCCATATGTTGTAAGATACTGTGGTGTATTACATCCATATGTTGTAAGATACTGTGGTGTATTACATCCATATGTTGTAAGATACTGTGGTGTATTACATCCATATGTTCTAAGATACAGTGGTGTATGTGGTGTATTACATCCATATGTTGTAAGATACTGTGGTGTATTACATCCATATGTTGTAAGGTACTGTGGTGTATGTGGTGTATTACATCCATATGTTGTAAGATACTGTGGTGTATTACATTCATATGTTGTAAGGTAATGTGGTGTATGTGGTGTATTACATCCATATGTTGTAAGATACTGTGCTGTATGTGGTGTATTACATCCATAGGTTGTAAGGTACTGTGCTGTATGTGGTGTATTACATTCATATGTTGTAAGATACTGTGGTGTATGTGGTGTATTACATCCATATGTTGTAAGGTACTGTGCTGTATGTGGTGTATTACATTCATATGTTGTAAGGTACTTTGCTGTATGTGGTGTATTACATTGATATGTTGTAAGATACTGTTGTGTATTTGGTGTATTACATCCATATGTTGTAAGGTACTGTGCTGTATGTGGTGTATTACATCCATATGTTGTAAGATACTGTGATGTATTACATCCATATGTTGTAAGATACTGTGATGTATTACATCCATATGTTGTAAGATACTGTGGTGTATGTGGTGTATTACATACATATGTTCTAAGATACTGTGGTGTATTACATCCATATGTTCTAAGATACTGTGGTGTATTACATCCATATGTTGTAAGATACTGTGGTGTATTACATCCATATGTTCTAAGATACTGTGGTGTATTACATCCATATGTTGTAAGATACTGTGGTGTATTACATCCATATGTTCTAAGATACTGTGGTGTATGTGGTGTATTACATCCATATGTTGTAAGATACTGTGGTGTATTACATCCATATGTTCTAAGATACTGTGGTGTATGTGGTGTATTACATCCATATGTTGTAAGATACTGTGGTGTATTACATACATATGTTGTAAGATACTGTGGTGTATTACATCCATATGTTCTAAGATAATGTGGTGTATGTGGTGTATTACATTCATATGTTGTAAGATACTGTGGTGTATGTGGTGTATTACATCCATATGTTGTAAGATACTGTGGTGTATGTGATGTATTACATACATATGTTGTAAGATACTGTGGTGTATGTGGTGTATTACATCCATATGTTGTAAGATACTGTGGTGTATGTGGTGTATTACATCCATATGTTGTAACATACTGTGGTGTATGTGGTGTATTACATCCATATGTTGTAAGATACTGTGGTGTATGTGTTGTATTACATCCATATGTTGTAAGATACTGTGGTGTATGTGGTGTATTACATCCATATGTTGTAAGATACTGTGGTATATGTGGTGTATTACATCCATATGTTGTAAGATACTGTGGTGTATGTGGTGTATTACATCCATATGTTCTAAGATACTGTGGTGTATGTGGTGTATTACATCCATATGTTGTAAGATACTGTGGTGTATGTGATGTATTACATCCATATGTTGTAAGATACTGTGATGCATGTGGTGTATTACATCCATATGTTGTAAGATACTGTGGTGTATGTGGTGTATTACATACATATGTTGTAAGATACTGTGGTGTATGTGGTGTATTACATACATATGTTGTAAGATACTGTGGTGTATGTGGTGTATTACATACATATGTTGTAAGATACTGTGGTGTATTACATCCATATGTTCTAAGATACTGTGATGTATGTGGTGTATTACATCCATATGTTGTAATATACTGTGGTGTATGTGGTGTATTACATCCATATGTTGTAAGATATCGTGGTGTATGTGATGTATTACATCCATATGTTCTAAGATACTGTGGTGTATTACATCCATATGTTGTAAGATACTGTGGTGTATTACATCCATATGTTCTAAGATACTGTGGTGTATGTGGTGTATTACATCCATATGTTGTAAGATACTGTGGTGTATTACATCCATATGTTCTAAGATACTGTGGTGTATGTGGTGTATTACATCCATATGTTGTAAGATACTGTGGTGTATTACATACATATGTTGTAAGATACTGTGGTGTATTACATCCATATGTTCTAAGATAATGTGGTGTATGTGGTGTATTACATTCATATGTTGTAAGATACTGTGGTGTATGTGGTGTATTACATCCATATGTTGTAAGATACTGTGGTGTATGTGATGTATTACATCCATATGTTGTAAGATACTGTGGTGCATGTGGTGTATTACATCCATATGTTGTAACATACTGTGGTGTATGTGGTGTATTACATCCATATGTTGTAAGATACTGTGGTGTATGTGTTGTATTACATCCATATGTTGTAAGATACTGTGGTGTATGTGGTGTATTACATCCATATGTTGTAAGATACTGTGGTATATGTGGTGTATTACATCCATATGTTGTAAGATACTGTGGTGTATGTGGTGTATTACATCCATATGTTCTAAGATACTGTGGTGTATGTGGTGTATTACATCCATATGTTGTAAGATACTGTGGTGTATGTGATGTATTACATCCATATGTTGTAAGATACTGTGATGCATGTGGTGTATTACATCCATATGTTGTAAGATACTGTGGTGTATGTGGTGTATTACATACATATGTTGTAAGAAACTGTGGTGTATGTGGTGTATTACATACATATGTTGTAAGATACTGTGGTGTATGTGGTGTATTACATACATATGTTATAAGATACTGTGGTGTATTACATCCATATGTTCTAAGATACTGTGGTGTATGTGGTGTATTACATCCATATGTTGTAAGATACTGTGGTGTATGTGGTGTATTACATCCATATGTTGTAAGATACCGTGGTGTATGTGATGTATTACATACATATGTTGTAAGATACTGTGGTGTATGTGGTGTATTACATCCATATGTTGTAAGATACTGTGGTGTATGTGGTGTATTACATCCATATGTTGTAAGATACTGTGGTGTATGTGGTGTATTACATCCATATGTTGTAAGATACTGTTGTGTATGTGTTGTATTACATCAATATGTTGTAAGGTACTGTGGTGTATGTGGTGTATTACATACATATGTTGTAAGATACTGTGGTGTATGTGGTGTATTACATCCATATGTTGTAAGATACTGTGGTGTATGTGGTGTATTACATCCATATGTTCTAAGATACTGTGGTGTATGTGGTGTATTACATCCATATGTTGTAAGATACTGTGGTGTATGTGGTGTATTACATACATATGTTGTAAGATACTGTGGTGTATTACATCCATATGTTGTAAGATACTGTGGTGTATTACATCCATATGTTGTAAGATACTGTGGTGTATTACATCCATATTTTGTAAGATACTGTGGTGTATGTGGTGTATTACATACATATGTTGTAAGATACTGTGGTGTATGTGGTGTATTACATCCATCTGTTGTAAGATACTGTGGTGTATGTGGTGTATTACATCCATATGTTGTAAGATACTGTTGTGTATTACATCCATATGTTCTAAGATACTGTGGTGTATTACATCCATATGTTCTAAGATACTGTGGTGTATGTGGTGTATTACATCCATATGTTCTAAGATACTGTGGTGTATGGGCATTTTATGCAATGTGTTTGGATCATATGATAGTAGGATGAACAATATTATATCGGAAAGCACAATGCCTTCATACTTGTCATGTAGCATCACCTGAGTGATCCTGGTGTCATATTTGACTTTATTGTACGGGTCACTTACTTTACATTGACTTACACAGTGAAAGGTATGACAAAACAATTTGATATTTTGCAAGTAGCATCAGTTAGTTAATGTAAGTCACATAGACTTATGTAGTACCTCTTCTCTTCAGTAATCATTGGGTATATAGCCACTATTTATGGTCGTGATACTTGGGTAGGTGGGGAATTACATAATTGTCATGACATTATCCACTAAAATAGCATAAATTCTTAAAAGATCTTCGCATGAACCATCAGTCGGATTTTGCTGAATCTTTGTAGGTATGGTCGATCTACAATGGTCTTTCAAAGTTGTTGAAATGGTGATCCCTGGATCGAAAATGGGTGTGGCAAATTTTATTTGAGCCATTACGGTGTTGTCTAGCCTGGGTGGCAGTCTGTCGATTTTTCACTTTTTAACATTTGGCAAAATGACAGCCTGTGGAAACTGGATTTCCGATCGTACTTACATCCTCGTTTATAAGGGTGTAGATTTGAAGAGCGACAACTCTTCTCTACAAGAAAATATCGCTAAATATAGAAACGGAATTGTATCGGAAATCGCGGAACAGGCACGATTATACACGATCATTTCCGAATATACACGGATGCTCACGTATACTCATTTACATTGCAAACATATAATGTCCCGTTTCTGTGTTATATCGACGAGATGGCGGATTTAAATATTACATTTAGAAGGTAATGGATCGAGTCGGCGTAATTGAACTAAGGACGACTTAAATATTGAGTAAATATTTCAAATCAGACGCACATTGTATTTTTTAAAAACTATTTATTGTTCCGTTGACCCGTACGTCAAGAATGGCGGCTAATTATAACGTGTTATCAACATTGCAGTGCCTCGCTTTCGATTCAAGTACATTATTAATTAAGTCACGTGCTAATAGGCCTATTAATAGGATTAATGCGAGTCAATAATTACACGGACAATCCCCCAATTTTCCCCAGGCGTTGATATGATCAGAAAAGCAATACGGCCCAATTAATAGTTTCCGTGTCATATATCCAATCAACGGTATCGATAAAGCTATCGTTCTGCTGCAGTGCTCATCAACATGTGATAGTGACGTCATCCAAATGGCATGGGTAAAGATAAACTGAACATGGAATGCTTATTTAAGAAACTACTTGTATGATACATTGGTAAAATTCTCATGAAATCCAAGATGGCTGTCGTCTAAATATAGCACACATTTTAAAAAAAGACTTCTCGCGAAGCACTAGTCGGTTTTGGCGTATCTTAGTAGGAATGATCGATGTGCTTATTTCAAAGATGTTCAAATGATGACCGTTGGATCAATAATTGGCCCGGGTGATCAAGTAGGAGGCAAATATCATGTTTGAGTGAATATGCTGATGTCATGTATGATATCCAATGTATCATGTGCAATTAACAATCAAAGTTGTTCAAATCTCTGATCAAACATGGACGTGGCCTAGAAGGTCAAAATCTTATTTTTGAGGGAATATTTTTATGTCGTATATCAAATTGAATGTATCGATGGGACTAGTGAAATTGTATTCATCCAAGATGTACATCTTCAGGTCAACCTTTTATTAGAAATTTAAAACGTCTCCTTCTCATGACATGATCAGCCAATGTTAAACAACTGTACTTGTATGATCCTTAAATGAAGCCTTTCCTGAGTTGTTTAAACAATGTTCCCCTGACATCCAAGATGGCCGCCTTCTAAGAATAGCACACATTCTTATAAAATCTTCTCATGAAGCGTCAGTCGGATTTTGATGAATCATGATAGAAATGATTGATGTACAATGCTCTTTCAAAAGTGTTCAAAATCATCAAGGCAATCCTGCTGATGCAATTGTTATCCAAATAAGATGATTATGCCACCCACGATTTATTGGCAGCCGAAAGATCAAAATAGTCTTTTATCATAGGTTTCAAAATTCTTCTTCACCCAAACAGCTTGGTCAATGGTAGCCAAAATTTACAATTATTGTCCATGCGCGTGGCCCATTTTACATTTGTTTAAATGTATGTTGTCGCAAATAAAAGATGGCCGCCGTCTAAACAAATTACACAACTTCTTCAAACATCTCACGAACCACCGGCAATATTTTAGTAGGATATGTTATATTTCGGGTTTTACGCCTGCATCAGCACCATTTCGGGCTATATCGCCGGCGGGCAGTTTACCTAACAACACCTTTCCTGGGCAGGCTCCAGCGGTTAACCAGTACTTGGGTGCACCAACCTCCGTAAGAAATTGCCAACTTTTTCATATAAATGAGACACGGTCTGAGCGGGGCTCGAACCCGTGACCATCAGTGATGATAGGTTACAGTGGTATACAAGTCAGCGACCTTAACCACTCGACCACGAGGCGGACATTTTTAGTAGGAATGATGGATGTACTATAATGCTGCGTCAAAGTTGTTCAAATGGTGACCACGTGGTAAATACGTATACAAGTGCCATCATGGCCCTCTTGTTACGTTTGGAATGAATAAAAAACATAAATAGTATACACCATTTTATTACGATATTTCATATTGATATATCTGATTAATTCATTTTTATCTTTTATATAATAGACACTGTTATAAAAGTCCAACGGTATCACTGATTCTGTAAATATATATTTAAAAGGTAAGATTCTAAGAATTCTAACCGCATATACATTTTTATTGACAGGCATTATGTTAGTTTACTTATTGTGTTTACGTTTGCACTGTAAGGTTATATTTATTGTGTCTACTTTTGAACTGTCTTATATAAATTGTTGAAAAGTAATAAAACATAATTTTCACAACAGTTGTTGCTCCATTTTAAAAATGATAATGACTCATACCCATGTGATCTGACAGTTGTTCTTTGGTGCAGACATGAACGAGTTATGGCTGTGGCTGTTTATGTTCAGTTTAGCAAAATAAGTATATTGTCCTCAGCTGACCAACTTCTTTGCCGATGTGTATGCTGCCATATGAAGAACTTTATGATAGATATGTTCAGATGATACATGAAGAACTTTATGATAGATATGTTCAGATGCTACATGAAGAACTTTATGATAGATATGTTCAGATGCTACATGAAGAACTTTATGATAGATATGTTCAGATGCTACATGAAGAACTTTATGATAGATATGTTCAGATGCTACATGAAGAACTTTATGATAGATATGTTCAGATGCTACATGAAGAACTTTATGATAGATATGTTCAGATGCTACATGAAGAACTTTATGATAGATATGTTCAGATGCTACATGCTCACTTTCATTAACGCTATATTGATATGTTCCAGTATGGATGTAGTGTATAATGTTGCATACTGAGCAGTTTTTAATATAAAGTTGTACTCTCTAAACATACACTAAGCGTGTGTTTACTACGGACTGCGTGAGTGTTTACTACGGACTGCGTGAGTGTTTACTACGGACTGCGTGGGTGTTTGCTACGGAGAGCGTTTTCAATCGTCCTTCTATTACATATTTATATGTAATAGTTTTTCTTGTTATACCTGTACGGTTAATAAGACATGCTAACGCTGATTTACGCGCATCCAGTTCTTCGCTGTTGTGATTTACTAAGCGGATGCAACTGGATACAAAAATGTGAACTTTTTAATCCCCAACAATTAACGAGCCACGAGGGAAAGATTGGAAACTATCGGTGGTACCAATATGCACAATGTGTGCTATTTTGTAATTTACATTACGATCAAATGACAAGAATGAATGGCTGCGGACAAAGCCAAACGGCCTTCTACCAAAGTCGTGATATTATTAGACTAGGAGAATCAAAAACGAGTTTACAGACGGATCTGTAGTCCCGTGGTTAACAGGTTGGACTCGTAATCCACGGATCCCCCGTTTGACCCTAATAAAATTAACAGTCTTTCAGATGGGACATTAAACCGAGGTCTCGTGTCGGTGCTTTACACCGTGCACGTAACAAAAACCCAGAGGAGACTCTGGAATGGGTCTCTATCTGTATCACTGCACTATTCTCCAAAAATCTAAAATGACTAATCTCTTCAGGAGGCGTCACTCATATGGGCAACCAGTAGCGACGATAAATAAACGTAAAACACACCAAAACGAGTATACATTTTAAAATGTTCAGTGTATTTTGAATGCAATTGTTTACTGAGACCAATCAGGTAATACTGGTTTAATAGTGATACGTCATAACAACCTTCTAAAAAATGGTGACAGGAATATAACTTCTCCATATAATATATAAACGTCATAACCGGTTTCGATTCCAGTCATTGTCCATACCAAATCACGTGGAATTAAATGTAATCAATTCACCTACCGGAAACGTTGAAGAGATTTGTAACGATTCCAAACACACAGACACACAAACTAACATAGCCGTGCATTTCGGCGTACGTTCGAGAGAACTTGACAAGCCGAGAGTGAGCAAAGCCCGATTGGTTTGTCATCATATCTGTGTTCAATGTCACATTCTCCATCGCTGACTTGAGTTCGTAGTACTGAAACAATACAAATAGTTCATTAAAGGGTGGAGATTTGTATGCTATTATTGTGTGACAATAAATACACATACATAATATAGAAGTATGTGTATATACATGCTTGTTTGTTGTGCAGACTTTCTAGCTAGTACTGGCTGAAGGAAGATCCTGGATGTCCCTTCGAGCAGTATCTTAGGCGCGGACAGTTACCCGGTTAGAACCACCGACCTTCCACAATCCAGTTGGATAGCTTCCTCACATGAAATAATTTGACAAGCACAGTGGGATTGGAACCAGTAGAGGTGAGGGGCAAGTGATTTAAAGTCAACGGCCTTAACCACCCGACCACCTAGGCCGCGCATTGATACACATACATATATACTGAATTCGTAATATTACAATTTGCCTTGTTAATGAATGTATGAATGACCTGCACTGTACCCACAATATATTACAATAGGAAATATCCCCCTCCAGGGTGGTTAGATGTACCGGTGTGATAAGAAATATCCCCCTCCAGGGTGGTTAGATGTACCGGTGTGATAGGAAATATCCCCCTCCAGGGTGGTTAGATGTACCGGTGTGATAGGAAATATCCCCCTCCAGGGTGGTTAGATGTACCGGTGTGATAGGAAATATCCCCCTCCAGGGTGTTAGATGTACCGGTGTGATAGGAAATACCCCCCTCCAGGGTGGTTAGATGTACCGGTGTGATAGGAAATATCCCCCTCCAGGGTGGTTAGATGTACCGGTGTGATAGGAAATATCCCCCTCCAGGGTGGTTAGATGTACCGGTGTGATAGGAAATATCCCCCTCCAGGGTGTTAGATGTACCGGTGTGATAGGAAATATCCCCCCTCCAGGGTGGTTAGATGTACCGGTGTGATAGGAAATATCCCCCTCCAGGGTGGTTAGATGTACCGGTGTGATAGGAAATACCCCCACAGGGTCTATATGTATACTGGTATGATATGACATGTTCCTTCACTCAGTGTTGGTAGGTATATACTTGTTATTGTTTGAAGTTATGCTTGTCACAGTAGAATGATTCTGCGGTAGTATGACCCTAAGCTTTGTGCTGGGCACATTCCGTCTTCAACTCTCAGAAATAAGGAGCATTCGTGATGCAATATACACACATGACCGCCTCGTAATCGAGGGGTTCGAGCACCGAAATAATATCGGTGGTGGTAGCAAGACGCTTAGATAATTGCCTCTTGTATCTCACTCATGGCGATAAATGTCATCAGTAATATGAATCCAGAGAAGTTAGCTTAAAGTTGAATGAACTTATTCGCAATCGACCTAAAATAAATATGCATAAAACATATCCACCCAATATAGCACCATTGTTGTGCAAAATGCGTGTGCTATGTTGTATCAATAAGTTGTCTGGTGTGTTGCGACCTTGGATTGATTGATTCATATTTGAGGTATAGAATGAACACTGTTAATGGAAACATGATGTCATGGTCTTGTAAATGTTGGACTGCCGAGTTTTATCTTAGACGCATTGATATTCGTAAATTTATTGACTGCAACATTTGTGACAACCACCCTAAAAGGCGCCACAGACGATCTAAGGGAAATGCCATTATCTGGTGGGCGGGGAGGTCCCGGACCCACTAGCAAGCTCATTCTGAATACCATTGAGGTATGTTATAGTGTCGTCCTTTCATTGAATTATGTCACAGCTCTTATGAACATCGGTACAACCGGAAGCTTATCCTTGCAGACGATCGGTACAACCGGAAGCTTATCCTTGCAGACGAGGAGACTGTCAGCCAATCAGAAAGCATTATTTAATTAGCTGGCAGCTCAACAAGCGGGCGGTCAATGCAATGTGTATGTTTGCACTCAAATACACATGTAATACCGACAGCTCGTTGATCACCACATGCATACTTCAACATAAACAACATTAGGTAACTTCAGCCAATCACAATGAGAGACACTTCTCGTTGTTTCTAGAACATCCATTTGACAGAAAAAGTCCGATTTATCCCGATATTTGTACTATTATTGCAATACTTTGTGTTTACTGTTGTTTTCTAACCAGATGTCGCAGTATAATAATATATTTCTATCAAAATCATGTTAATTAATTGACCAATGTTTACAGTCAATCATTTTTTTTAACAACGGTTAATCAGTACTTGGTGCACCAACCTCCGTAATAAACTGCCAATGTGTTCATATAAAGGTGTGGGCTCGAACCAGTGATGACAGGTTACACTGGTATACAAGTTAACGAACTTAACCACTCGACCACGAGGGCGGGTGCATGTTGGAGGATATATGTCGAAATTGAATCATTATATGATAACGGATAGAAGGTGGTGCAAGGAAACAACATAAAATCAATTAAGAATACCGTTTTACATTTAGGAGTACACATATATGGGTGAAATATGTCTAGTATATTT
>CM026401.1:27532656-27563498 GCA_014843695.1 Archivesica marissinica
AATGTGCACTTGTCTTAGAGGTACAAACTGTGCACTTGTCTTAGAGGTACAAACTGTGCACTTGTCTTAGAGGTACAAACTGTGCACTTGTCTTAGAGGTACAAACTGTGCACTTGTCTTAGAGGTACAAACTGTGCACTTGTCTTAGAGATACAAACTGTGCACTTGTCTTAGAGATACAAACTGTGCACTTGTCTTAGAGATACAAACTGTGCACTTGTCTTAGAGGTACAAACTGTGCACTTGTCTTAGAGGTACAAACTGTGCACTTGTCTTAGAGGTACAAACTGTGCACTTGTCTTAGAGGTCCACACTGTGCACTTGTCTTAGAGGTACAAACTGTGCACTTGTCTTAGAGATACAAACTGTGCACTTGTCTTAGAGATACAAACTGTGCACTTGTCTTAGAGGTACAAACTGTGCACTTGTCTTAGAGGTACAAACTGTGCACTTGTCTTAGAGGTACAAACTGTGCACTTGTCTTAGAGGTACAAACTGTACACTTGTCTTAGAGGTACAAACTGTGCACTTGTCTTAGAGGTACAAACTGTGCACTTGTCTTAGAGGTACAAACTGTGCACTTGTCTTAGAGATACAAACTGTGCACTTGTCTTAGAGGTACAAACTGTGCACTTGTCTTAGAGGTACAAACTGTGCACTTGTCTTAGAGGTACAAACTGTGCACTTGTCTTAGAGGTACAAACTGTGCACTTGTCTTAGAGAT
This sequence comes from Archivesica marissinica, assembly GCA_014843695.1. NCBI lineage: Eukaryota > Metazoa > Mollusca > Bivalvia > Venerida > Vesicomyidae > Archivesica > Archivesica marissinica. The sequence goes on from CM026401.1 coordinate 27,533,381, forward strand.
ACAAACTGTGCACTTGTCTTAGAGGTACAAACTGTGCACTTGTCTTAGAGGTACAAACTGTGCACTTGTCTTAGAGGTACAAACTGTGCACTTGTCTTAGAGATACAAACTGTGCACTTGTCTTAGAGATACAAACTGTGCACTTGTCTTAGAGGTACAAACTGTGCACTTGTCTTAGAGGTACAAACTGTGCACTTGTCTTAGAGGTACAAACTGTGCACTTTGTCTTAGAGATACAAACTGTGCACTTGTCTTAGAGGTACAAACTGTGCACTTGTCTTAGAGGTAACATTTTCTATTGGGTATTTTAGTGTAACGTGTGAAGGATTATGTTCTTCACTTATGATAGTAAAATCTAGAATTTGTAACGAAAAGGTAACGATCAATAGCAATCAAAAGATATGACTATAAGTGAGAACTACACATTGGAATTCAGTAATGTAAAATCAGAACATTTGAGTTGGGAGAATACTCATGATAATCTTACATCGTTTAAAGGGACCCTGTGGCTATAGTCACCACTGAGAGTTAAAGGGACCCTGTGACCCTGTGGCTATAGTCACCACTGAGAGTTATTATCTGGCTTGCGGAAGGGCGGAAGTTCTATCCGTGTATCGGCCCGTGCCTGAGATATTGTTCGGATGGGCTCCCGGGGTATTCCTCCACCAATAGTTCCTAGAGAGTCGTGATATGACATACGCTGTGTGTGTGACGTTAGACCACCAACACAAATAATACAAACACCGTGTTCATCCTTACCTACTATGCTTGTACGTTCCGCTTCATGTTTTGGATTTGACACGTTGGGGCAGGAAGAGATGTAGATTTTGTAATGATGTGTTTATGTTTCAGATTGTATGTGTCGTTCTGTGCATCAGTATTATTTATGTAGTTTGATATTAACACTATGCTAAGTTGAAGTCGTGATAGCGCGGTGGATGCGCGTTCGCTTCAGGTGCGAAATGTCCGGAGTTCGAGCCCCGCTGGAGCCGTTACGATTGTGCCCTCAGGCAAGGCATCTAAATTCCATGTTGCCTCTTCTCTCTCCTCGTAGCGATGGATTCCATCAGGAATGAGGTCTCGAGAGTGATTAATATAAGTTGTAAGAACTTGTTTCGCAATCGAGCTAAAATAAATAAATGTGTATACACTATTAACACTATGCTAAAGGGTAGCCCGTGAACTCGGGCTATCAACATATCTCTTAACTGATGTGTGGTCATACTAGTTTCCACATACATGTCACACAAGGCCATATATAAGTCACATACATGCCATATGTATAAGCATATATACTCTCGCTGACGTGTATACCACTGTAACCTATCATCATAGATGGTCATTGGTTCGAGCATCGCTCACATCGTGTCTCATTATATGAAAGTTGGCAGTTTCTTACCGAGGTTGGTGCACCAAGTATTGGTTAACAGCTGCCGCTTGCCCAGGAAACTGTTGTTGGGTAAATTCCCGTCGCTCAAATCGGTAACCGGTAGTGACGTTAAATAAACTTAAATAATCAAAATAAATATATATACAAGCCGCATTCAAGTCGCATGATACGCCATGATCAGTGGTGGAGTTGTTAACATGCTGGACTTGTAATGCAGGGATCGCCGGTTCCACACCCCACTATACCATACTAAAGTGACTCACATCAGAGTGTTTTGGATGAGACTTTAAACTGAGGTCACATACATATAAGTCTCCTCATGTAGTGTGGTCCTTGTTCGCGGAAGGATATCACCAATGTATATCACTTGTATTGCCCTGCAAGTACCCATGCATGCAACCGTATCAACGTCGATAAACCAATTACCTTCTCCGTGGGTAGTAGTGCAGTTTCTATGTTTCTTCACAGTTTTTGTAGGACTAACAACATTGTTTATGATGCATTAATTCCAAGCTAACGGCAGTGAATCAGTCCCTAGAAACTATTCCACACAAATATCAACTAACCATATCGCACTTCTTTACAACGCAACTTGTTTAGAGAAAGCCCCGATTATTCGTTTTCATTAATTTGATGCAGTATGCTAGGGTACAATATAATACTCTATTAGATTGCGAAATAATCTGCATAATACACCGCCAATGCATTCTCGTCTTTCCTGTCCCGTGGGATTCCATATTCATCGGCAGATTCTCATTCACAGATAGAAATGCTCTGAATATGCCTTAATTATATGAAGATATTTTTTATTTGATTATCTAATAAACTATGGTGGAGACGTTATCAATGGGTAGACAATGTGTCTATTCTAGAACAACCCTCATTACTAAGTGTAGTCCACATTTCAAAATTAAACCAATTATCTTGTATTCCTTATGGACATTCAGAACAATTTAGCTACGTTTCAACTTTAAGCTTTTATTGCCATGGCATGAGTAAATTCATTACATCTTATAATAAAATCCTATAATGTATTAAACTATACCAGATGGATACAGATAGCGTTCACCAGGTTATACAAACATAAAATACGTTCCCTTCTGGGAAATTACTTTCCTTTTGTGTCCAAGTTCATTTAAACTAACTATCAGGTTGGTGTAACACTTGATTCGAGTGTGGATTATGTAACGATAATAAGGAAGCAGCATGGGTGTAATGAAACATTGGATTGATTAAGTATGATATTGTGACAACACCATGTGCATTTATAGGTTCGGGCAATACTGCCTATGGTGATTCAAATGGACGAGCCGTGTTACAGTAATTGCTAGCTGTGCATATGCAGGCGGGTAGCCGGAGTGACACTTTAATTACACAGAATGAGGTACGAATAACCGTTTGGAAAGAGCGCGGGAGGGTTATCCCATCCTTCCAAGGGGATCGGGGGATCTAATGTGAGAGATTTTCTGATGATATAAATGAATATATGTCCACTTTCAAGGGCTGTAATTGAAAATCCCGATCAATTATATGATAGTACGAAGCTGCGTATTTGCGTACAGACAGCTACGCGCCTGGTTTGTGACATCTGATATGCTAGTATTCTGATAAAGTGTCATCGTCCTCATGCAAGATGACACGGATTTTATTGCGTGACATAGACGTATCCAAAGGCTCTGTACTGTTTGCATTCTACAATATATCATGTCAGGCGGGATTTTGTATATTCTTGTTTTAACCATATTTTATTGCATAATGTATATCATTAGACAATACAATTTTACATAGATGCATTCATCAGACAAGAAATACGTTAACACATTATAAGACACAGACACACATGTATGTAACATACCAAAATGATCGGGCCACAAGTTACAGCCAACATTAGAAAACGGCCCTTCCCAATAATCAAACTTTATTAAACAAACGTTACAATATCGTCTCAGTCACCTAGTCTGTAGTTATGCTGGTATTGGTTACCGGGAAACTATCAATAATAAGCCCAGATTTCCATATTTAGATATATGGACATGTTTATGTAAATGAGAAATAGAAAGACGAAGAATTTGAAAAGAAAACAATTATTTTCATAAATTCATTAATAAATCAATGAAATGAAATTGCTAAAATTGAAGCTAAAGGGAAAAAGAAAACAAAAATGCCCTCGCTGTGTTAACCCACGTGTAACCCACGTGTATCAATTGTATGATATAAAGAGAAGTAAATATTCTATGAACATAATATTTAAACATCTTTACTACGATTTCGAAAACGATTTACCCACTTACATTTTACATCTCTATTGTAGTTCCTTCGATGAATGTATACATACACCCTGTTTGCATCTATGTTAGTGTGAACTTCCTCACTAATGATATGTAACTGACATGCGCACTAGAAGTTATGAGCAGGCTCATTCCCAGTGTTAGACATCGTTTCGTTGATATATATTAAAGGTGTGTCTTACCGTTTACGTTGTTCCAAGAATAATCTAATTGCCAGATCGGGGTCTGAACTACAAATATAACTTGTTTTATCTCACAAAACGGAAGGTTTATTTTGGAGTTAATGTAAATGCAGTGTACCATGCTCATTCATAAGCGTACCTTATTGGGTTTATTTGTTTATATCCACATATAATATCGTTATGTTCCTCCAGTATTACTAGCTTGAATTTACTTGAGACATCGCATATTCAGTCGACCGTAGGTCACATTAAATTCACAATTGGTATTATATAGCCTTGAAATAGGTAGTGAAATGCATCAGCCTCGTTGGTGTAGTGGCAATATAGAATTATTGTGGTGTCGAAGATACAGGGTTCGAGCCTCAATGAAGGTATTTTTTTTTTGCCTTTTTTAATATTTAAAATTTATATAAATATGCAACAAACATCATGAAATTCTTACGGCTGATGAGTGCGGCAGCTCAACGGATACTGCCAGTGAGGACAGAATGGATATTTAAATCGTTAAACATTGAAATGAAATGTAATAGTATTACATGTATAGACTGATTAAAATAAAATAAAACACATGAAATAAACAATACAGTAAATAAAAATGAATAAAAAAACCCAAATTTGGAAAATATCTTTTATTCATGAATAACTCAAATAAAAATATCATGTTAGATGTCAGTGTGTTGTACCTAATGACCAGTATAGGTAACTAAATGTAGACTCATGTTAGATGTCAGTGTGTTGTACCTAATGACCAGTATAGGTAACTAAATGTAGACTCATTTAGATGGCAGTGTGTTGTACCTAATGACCAGTATAGGTAACTAAATGTAGACTCATTTAGATGTCAGTGTGTTGTACCTAATGACCAGTATAGGTAACTAAATGTAGACTTATTTAGATGGCAGTGTGTTGTACCTAATGACCAGTATAGGTAACTAAATGTAGACTCATTTAGATGGCAGTGTGTTGCACCTAATAACCAGTATAGGTAACTAAATGTAGACTCATGTTAGATGGCAGTGTGTTGCACCTAATGACCAGTATAGGTAACTAAATGTAGACTCATTTAGATGTCAGTGTGTTGCACCTAATGACCAGTATAGGTAACTAAATGTAGACTCATTTAGATGGCAGTGTGTTGCACCTAATGACCAGTATAGGTAACTAAATGTAGACTCATGATTGTCCTCATTGTAGATAGTTACGAACTCACACGGAACTGTGGTATTGTAACCCAGTACGACGTACTAGCACGGCAGAACGCTCGGCTATTACCACCTTGAATTCTGAACTCAATGTTATTCAATTAAACTGCAAATATCCATTGCAAATGAAGCGTGTAATTATGATAATGTCTCAACTAAATTTACGCTTATATATATATATATATATATATGTGTGGTACGAGTAATTCAGCATTACTTGTACCATATGTATATACTGTAGTATATATGCTATTGCTAGAGAAGGAACTATATACAAAGTTCAGTGATACATCACGGTTTTGTTTCACATATATCCTATTGCTAGAGGAGTAACTATAGTTGCTTCCGGTTGTATCGTGGGCTAGCTTGTATCGCGGTATTTCGCATTTTGACTGCCAGTCCGAAAAAGCGCCACCTATAGTCAGTTCCCATGGTCCAGTTTTACGACGGAAGTCGGCTTTTTTGTTTGTAAACAAAATGAACTAAATATCAACACAAAATGCTAAGTACAGTTTAGTTTTAGTATATACATATATTTCACGAAGCAAGACATTTTGCATATATGTATACAAATACACTGCCAATACAGTTGTGGACATATGTATGCAAACTATGTCCAAATTAACACAATTATAAATTTATTATATTTGTGTGATTTTCTAAAATTGCTGTTAGGGCCTCAAAAAAGTATGCCCATATATGGAAACCTTAATATTCACATGTTGTGAGATTTAATATTTCCATTAATAAAATATAGTAGCAGACCAATGCTTTGGTAGTAATGTTTTTATTTCCGGTTGATGTGTTTCAGCTGATGGACATCTTTTTAGGGTAGGGGGTGGGGCAAAATGACTAGCTTCGTGAAATACAGGTATATATACTAAACATAAACTCTACTTACCATTTACCAGGAGTAAGAAGATCCAAGTTGTCACTCATAACAGTATGCATGAGAATATCCAAAGATCCCAATAGTAAATGTTTGATAAAACGTCTTACCGCAATACGACCAGCTGTATTATGTGTTGCTAACAACTGAATAATACATTATGTAGTATCATTTGACTACACATTACTTGAACATCAACGTAGTCAAACATCACATTGTGATTGCTTATAGGAGCTACAGCATGAACGATTCCACGGTTGACCATACATCACTGGGAAGAAACACACCAGTTCGCACACGCATACTTCATAACCATGTAGTTTTGTTTAAAATGTACGCCAAAGGTACACTATTTGGCGGCTTGTTCGCGAGTTTGGCTATGTATATAACGCTTTCCATTATTACAAGCGTGTACCACTGATTTATATCAATTTCTTATCAAATCCCACAAACAATTGAGACAACCGTAACTATATTTATATTGCTATATGTAGCTTAGCCGCATGTAAACAATGTAAGCCACGCATATGACGTCAGCAACGTCAGTGATTTTCAAACATGTGTACGTTTTTCTTATAGGCCTAGTGTTTCTAAACAGTAATAGCTATTCGTTATATCATACAATGCACCATATAACCCTTGCCCGTTCCGTATGGTATGTTCACATTTCATATTTCGAACATACAATGACTGAATGTCATAGAAGCGTAAGGACTTACCTTCAACAGACATGTGTCAAGTCAAGGCAGCTTCTCTGATTAGTTTCACACGACGCACTCCAATTTATACAAATCCAAATCACACCACGTGTCTGAGTATGTCAAGATAATGTTGGTAACAAGACAAATGGTAGCACTTATAAACAATTACCAACATCACTGACAAACACAAGTACCATTATTACGTTTGGAAAGTCTCGCAGCACATGTAACGCTGTCATCTTCAATGGAGGCGACATTCATGTAGTGGGTTGGTAAACACTAACTAAGCGACGTAAGACACATGCACGTAATGAACTAAGCTGACCAACATATACGTTACAAGATTATATACAAAATAACAGCTGTTGTCGCTAACGTTAGCTCAAGTGCGTTAAGACGGCAAATCAACTTATATATGACCATTAATTACATGATTAAACAGCACGTGACGTGCTAATCAGTAAGAAGAGTAATTGAACTAAGCTGAAACTATCTTTATTTGTATCTGTAACACTGCTATGACGTCATACATTTATACTTGCTGTACTTTATTTTTAATATTGGACTGCTCGCAATATTCCAGAGTATTATATCAAATCATAATAGTATACATAAATGAACGAACGAAAGGTGTATACACTAAGATGATGTTGTTATATATGTGTATGATATAAGTAAGATAAAAGCCTCAAACAGATCCAATATGTAAAATATTGGCACTGTGCTATACACATCACTGTGTGTCCTTATAAAGTCCAATATTTTAAATATTGAATCGCTTTCGGCTTATATCCAATGCATACACTCATCAACACTCCCAACTACACCGATACCATTTTGCGAATAATTTGATAAATCCTGAACATATGGAGACCTGCACGTAAATAAAATAACATGTGCTTAACTAATTCCTTTGGGATTGATACCTGTTTTAGTTTACGAGTAATGTTGTTTTAGTTTACGAGTAATGCTGTGTTAGTTTACGAGTAATGCTGTTTTAGTTTACGAGTAATGCTGTGTTAGTTTACGAGTAATGTTGTTTTAGTTTACGAGTAATGCTGTGTTAGTTTACGAGTAATGCTGTGTTAGTTTACGAGTAATGTTGTTTTAGTTTACGAGTAATGCTGTTTTAGTTTACGAGTAATGTTGTTTTAGTTTACGAGTAATGCTGTGTTAGTTTACGAGTAATGCTGTTTTAGTTTACGAGTAATGCTGTTTTAGTTTACGAGTAATGCTGTTTTAGTTTACGAGTAATGCTGTTTTAGTTTACGAGTAATGCTGTTTTAGTTTACGAGTAATGCTGTTTTAGTTTACGAGTAATGCTGTTTTAGTTTACGAGTAATGCTGTTTTAGTTTACGAGTAATGCTGTTTTAGTTTACGAGTAATGCTGTTTTAGTTTACGAGTAATGCTGTTTTAGTTTACGAGTAATGCTGTTTTAGTTTACGAGTAATGCTGTTTTAGTTTACGAGTAATGCTGTTTTAGTTTACGAGTAATGCTGTTTTAGTTTACGAGTAATGCTGTTTTAGTTTACGAGTAATGCTGTTTTAGTTTACGAGTAATGCTGTTTTAGTTTACGAGTAATGCTGTTTTAGTTTACGAGTAATGCTGTTTTAGTTTACGAGTAATGCTGTTTTAGTTTACGAGTAATGTTGTTTTAGTTTACGAGTAATGCTGTTTTAGTTTACGAGTAATGCTGTTTTAGTTTACGAGTAATGTTGTTTTAGTTTACGAGTAATGCTGTTTTAGTTTACGAGTAATGCTGTTTTAGTTTACGAGTAATGCTGTTTTAGGTAAGTCTACCCTCAAAACCAGTCACTTTTTTTTTCGCTTTTCTATAATTACGCTTGTCAATATTTTGAATGACACGCATGCATTTCAACAAGGTATGTGAAGCGAGTTGCACGTGCAACATGCATACCAGGAAGATTTGCTAGCCACATGGTAGCATCAGAAACGCACATTGTGACAGAAAAAAGGAACGATTCCAAAAATGGCGAGACTGAGTCTCCAAGAAAGAGGCATAGCCGTAGGCCTGGTTCAGGGTGGACTCTCACAGTTGCAAGTAAGTTAAACTGTTACATGTAATACAAGTGTACTCAAACCAGTGAGTAAGGTACAAACATTTGACTATGATACATTAATTGCATCGCAGCTCGTTTGCATGTAGGGTACGGTGGATACGCACCTGGTAGTGTTTACTCATCGTGTATTTGTCCTGACCGTCCGTTTGTTCTACTGTGTTTCAGGTCGCTAGAAGGATGAATGTTCAGAGGACCATTACTAGTTTGATGAATACGTTCCGACAACTGGAAATGTCCGTGACGTCGTGAGAAGACCTCGCAGCCGAGTGACTTCGCACCGCAAAGATCGCTACATCGAAGTGACCCACGTGCGGGACAGACGACACCCGGCCACTGTCACAGCTAGAGAGAATGTTGGAAACCACGGACTCCCCATCAGTGATCAGACATGTGCGTGAGATTGGCAGCAGAATGGGCAAACATTCCACAAAACCTGATTCACAACCACATCATGTCCATGAGAAGCGGGTGCTTGGCAGTTATCAGAGCTAACGGAGGACATACGCGCTATTAATTGTTTTCGGATTATTTGTGCTTTTGTGCGACTTTCATTTTCCGGGTTGTGCTATTCAGATTGTTGTAGCTCATGAATTATTCTACCTATTCAAATGAAATTACAGAATTTGTTTGTACTTGTGTTGTTTTCTGTCTCTGCAGATTTATCAAATTATCCGCAAAATGGTATCGGTGTAGTTAGAAGTGTTGATGATTGTATAATGTATGTGTTTAACGCGGAACTACACCGGTGAAGATGAACATTTTTACTGAATGTAACTCCAAATATTTGTATTTATATTGAGTATTTCATCATATTAACATAACCATATCATGTAAATAGGGTCAACATACATGTAATATATCGCTGGTATCCTGAATAACACGATGTATGGTACAACTTGACCGTTATATCTCACATGTGTACCTAATTAGACTAATCTGATTTAGACTATCTCTAAACGACATTATCATGCGTTTAGTATAATTATGCTCCAATGATAAGCAAACATCAATTCAGGCGCGAGGCTGATCATGATAGTGTGTATACCACAATACAGTGTTTATTTATCTAAGTGTGTACAAAGAGACAAGTCAGTTAATTAGCACGAAAAAAGCGTAAGTATAGGCTAGTTCATATTATTAACTAATATGGGGTTAATTATTATATTATTAACTGATATGGGGTTAATTATTATATTATTAACTGATATGGGGTTAATTATTATATTATTAACTGATATGGGGTTAATTATTATATTATTCCGTTGCAAAAGTCAGAGTGAGTCGGTATTTCCTAAACATGCAAATTGTTATCGACATGCATGTGAACACATTTCACTCCGCGTAAATGCAGAAAGCGAGACAAACGTTCTAATTCCATCAATATCGCATATCCTTCAACTCAGTATTTTACAGTAATTATTTACACATGCATTTATTGGAAGGGCCGTAACTAATGTTACTAGAACTTGTGACCCGACCCGTTTGCTTTTCTTGAAAATGTCACGTCTTGTAATTATATATATATATATAGCATTCCAGGCATGAAACAATGCTGCTCTCAATTCTACAACGTTTGACGGGACAGGGTTTCTTTCGTGTACATACCGTCCCCAACTCATTCCAAATGTTCTCGATAGGGTTTAGGTCTGGTGAGTTAACAGGCCAGTCCATCACATTAATGTTCTGCTGTTGAAAATACTGCATATTAAGTCTGACAGTGTGCGAGCGTGTATTATCCTGTTTCATTATACAACGCGGTCTATCTTCCACCGTGCCTGTTGCATTGTAGCGTTGGACCAGCTTCCGTACAGTGACACGAGTGCAGTTAAAGTGGCGTGCAACCGCTAACTGTGCAGAGCCAGCACGCAACATCCCAACGGCTTCACAGCGTTTATTTTCGGCGAGTCTCCCCATGAATCAGTGTTGTTTTTAATACGTTTAAAGTGAACTTCTTTTTGCTAGGCTAAACTCGGTCTGTACAGCAACAGTTCGATTGAATTGGACGTGTCAATTGCTGTCCGTGAGCCGAACGCATATTTCATGAAACACGTGCTGTATGTTTCGGCACGGACTTGAGTAGTCGCTGAGGGGGAATCAATACTTGATGGACTGACTAATGTATTTTTTAAAACATTCAATCTGTTTCTTAGCCAATTATAAAATATTTTTTAAAATAAAAATGTATACTTTCTTTTTCCTTTGACAGTATATATAATTATGTAAATTGAATCGAGTAATAAATATGATTTACATTTGTGTTATTGACTCATACTACTTTATCGTAAAACATTAGTTATGCACTTCACATGTTGTACACTTGCCTGTCTTGTTGGCGAGATATGTAAATTCATAGATACTATCTTCACTAATAGCTTTACTGTATTTTGTTCTGTTTGTGACAACAGTGCGTATTTTCGTTTCAATAAATCCATATACTAAAGTAGGATTCCAAATAGAAGTACCGAGGATCGAATGGTGAGTGTCCAATAGCATTTGCCTGGCAACTAAGATAGCAATGTTCTAGCATCTTGATAAGACAATTAAACGATAAGATACATTTCCATTGTTTGACTTGACTACTAAATGATGTATGTTGTCCGTGCATGGTGTAGATATATACATTTAGATTGCAGTTATATTCATTTCACATACATCGAATTGTTTAAGTGGTGTATGTAATATATATATACTGGATTCAAGTATATAGCATGAACAGATAATGTTTCCAACAGAAAATAAAAACCAGGATTTATGACATTTGCTTTCTTTACGAACATCATGTCCACGTTAAAAAACTATATTAGGGTAAAGCAGGTATATGAAATACATACGAGTATACATTAATATTTATCCAAATTTATCATCTTAGTGTGTCAACTAATAAACAAACGTCGCATACGACTTTTATTGACATAACAAAAGGATGTACTGTGCTTTCAAGGTAAAGTAATAACAACGGTTGTAAACAAACATTCGATACACTATTGCATTATATGTAAGTCAGTAAGACAGTACATGTAAGCTATCGTATATTGCCTTACCTATACAGTAGTGTACTATTCCAACGGTATTATTACTTTACTTTGAAAGCACAATACATATGTTCAACATCTTTGTGTACTACACAACGCGTGTATCCTGAAACAAATTACTATATGGTACATATTTACCGTTATATCTCAACTTTGTGCTTGCTTATACATATTTGATTTCCGTTGGGATTTATTGTCCCTCTTGCACACGCCATAGTGATTTCCATTGCGATGTCTAAATAAACGTCATTGTATCACAAACACAAAATGCGATGTTTGTATGACGTAAACACCGTATTCCCAAGACCTTACATTTTGAAATATTTAATCCTAAGTCTGAAATGTTACGAAACTTGTTTATTGTTGTAATTAAACTCTGAATGATTATTTCGTTCCGTCTAAAATGAAGATTGCGTCATCTGCAAATAGACATTGTTTTTTTTTCTGTATTTGATAGATTGATTCCTTTTATGTTCTATTTATACGGTGAAAGAGGACAACCTTCAATTTCCAAAATAAGCTTATTCTAAACATTTAACAATAAATGTGTGAGCAATACAGTCAAATCCTTTTTTGAAATCTGAAAATAATTTTATTCCCTCTTCGTTCTTTACATTTTCCAATTACATCGTGCAGTATTCTGATGTTTTCACCTATATATCAGCCTTTAATAGAGGCAGTTTGATCCTTATTTACTAAGTAATCCTAGCGCATTTTTATCCCGTTAACAATAAATGTGATGCTATCTTATATTCAACATTTAAAATGGATATCGGCCTCCAGTTACTTGTATCCATTAATTCTTTATCTTTGTTATGTAGAAGGGAGAGTATACCTTTCTTACTAATTCCATAAGTTCGCCGGCTTCTAAAGAGTGATTTAATGAGTTAATCAGGTATTGTTTCAAATCATTTCAAAATATGTTATGACATTATTCTGTTGTTATGCCATCTGAACCGATTCATGTTTTTCATTTCCTTCAAAGCAAGTCCACATTCATAAAGTTATTCGCTTTATAGTCCATCACATTGCTGTTTTGATATTGTTTATTATGTAATTCCGGGGTAAATTTCTGTCTGTTTTGATTGAACCATGGTAACAAACTGCCAAAGAGATACGGTTTGAGAGGGGCTCTAACCCGTGACCATCAGTGATGATAGGTTACAGTGGTCAGTGACCTTACCCACTCCACCACGGAGGCAAACCCATTGATAACAATTACCGGCAATTGATATAGTCCAGCGTCGGCAATTATCTAAAACGGTACGTAATTACACTTAAGATAGGATAGTTAATTCAATGTAGTTGGTTGTAAACAACTGCCATTGTTTCAGGTTACACATACTGTCAGTGGGAAAGTAGGACAAAATGTACATGCCATTATATCATTGGCATTGTCCAGTGTGGCCAATTATCGACCATGGTACGTAATTATCTAATAAACATTGGACGGTTAATTATACCGAATTCGTGTGTAGACACTAGCTATTCTCTCAGGATATAACGTGCCAGTTGAAATTAGGCCACATTGACCACCCTACAGTGTGTCTGCGATAATTAACACAATTTTACTTCAGTAATATATGTCCAACAATTCAAAGCATAAATGTCACAATAGGGAATTGAGTTAGCATTCAACTAAATGGACATGTTGTGGCGTCATCTGTACTGTGCATGCATGCAACAGTGCGTGGATACTAGCATGAAATACATACTCTTTACGATAATGTGAAATAGGTACTACATATCAACGGGGAATGCCAATAAAGGGTTGATGACAAAATCAGTTACTGAAATAGAGATCATAGAAGGAATACGACTACACCCACTTGAAGGGTATGGCATCTAAGGAAACTTAAGATGATATTTGTTGTTTCAGTGTTTGTTGGAATTATATTTCACCGAATGAACATTGAATACATTATTATCATGAGTGACAACAATAGCATTCGATGTTCATAAGTGAAATTGTATTCGATCATTCATTTAAACCTCCATTATGCGTTTACTTAGAATGTGTTGCAAACCGATATATTGTAAGTAGCGGAAAATTAGATATTATGAGTATTGGCATATATTTTCATTTTTCAATAATAAATTATGACGGTAAAAAGTAAAATGTGGAAAATATGGCCACACATGAACCTGCTTTAATGGAATTACCAGTTCTAAATGTGGAAAATATGGCCACACATGAACCTGCTTTAATGGAATTACCAGTTCTAAATGTGGAAAATATGGCCACACATGAACCTGCTTTAATGGAATTACCAGTTCTAAATGTGGAAATTATGGCCACACATGAACCTGCCTTAATGGAATTACCAGTTCTAAGTGTGGAAAATATGGCCACACATGAACCTGCTTTAATGGAATTACCAGTTCTAAGTGTGGAAAATATGGCCACACATGAACCTGCTTTAATGGAATTACCAGTTCTAAATGTGGAAAATATGGCCACACATGAACCTGCTTTAATGGAATTACCAGTTCTAAATGTGGAAAATATGGCCACACATGAACCTGCTTTAATGGAATTACCAGTTCTAAATGTGGAAATTATGGCCACACATGAACCTGCCTTAATGGAATTACCAGTTCTAAGTGTGGAAAATATGGCCACACATGAACCTGCTTTAATGGAATTACCAGTTCTAAGTGTGGAAAATATGGCCACACATGAACCTGCTTTAATGGAATTACCAGTTCTAAATGTGGAAATTATGGCCACACATGAACCTGCCTTAATGGAATTACCAGTTCTAAATGTGGAAAATATGGCCGCACATGAACCTGCTTTAATGGAATTACCAGTTCTAAATGTGGAAAATATGGCCACACATGAACCTGCTTTAATGGAATTACCAGTTCTAAAGAAACAACGCATAAGGAGACATGTACTATTTGTATTCTAGGCTGAAATTGTTTGATATAAATCGATGCTAACTGGCGCCAGAACGTCGTCACTTTTTGGCGACCCGAGGTCCTCCAATGTTTGACTGACGAGCCCCCAGTGGGTGTGGTGACCCACACTTCAATTTATCTCTCACTATCTCAGTAGAGCTCCTGCCAGGGTCTAACCTATCATAGATCCACTGGATTGTCTAAGGGTATATGGTATTTTCTGTCTCACAATTATAACACAACACAGTGGTTGGTCTTTCTTCTATATATAATATCTTTCTTCCGTATTTCTTATTTTCTGATGCATATAGTTCTGCTTAATTAAATTATATTTTAAGTCAGAAATTAGTCATTTATTGTTAATTGTCCCAATCAGCTCTAATCTCTTTACACCGAGCACCGACACGAGACCTCGGTTCGCATCTGAAAGACTGTTAATTTTATTAGGGTCAGACGGGGGATCGAACATGCGATCCCTGGATTACCAGTCCAACGTGTTACCACTGGACTACATATCTGTCTGCATTTGATTGTTTGATTTTTACGTTTATTTATCGTCGCTACCGGTTGCCCATATGAGCGACGCCTCCTGAAGAGATTAGTTATTTTAGATTTTGGAGGATAGTGCAATGATACAGACAGAGACCCATTCCAGAGACTCCTCTGGTTCTTTTACGTACACGGTGTAAAGCACAGACACGAGACCTCGGTTTAACGTCCCATCTGAAAGACTGTTAATTTTATTAGGGTCAGACGGGGGATCGAACCTGCGATCCCTGGATTACCAGTCCAGCGTGTTACCACTGGACTACAGATCCGTCTGCTGCATTTGATTAATAAAGTTCGTTTCTTATATACAGATCAGCGATGGTCGAGTAGACTTATAGGCGCCGTAACATCTGCTAAGTTTACTTAAAATTACTAAGATGTTCCGCGCATCAAAAGATTCGGCCATTTAAAATTACAGTCCAGCTAATTAGTCTTTCCCGCGCAAAAATAGAATGGATAGTTTAGGCGCGAAAATGATAGCAGACGATATGCATAAGAACAGAACAGAACAGAAGTTTATTTTGGCAGACTTGTACATACATTCATCGTCTTAACAAAACTAGTAATAACATATATATATGTAATGATCACGTGACAATTAAATATAAGTGAGAGTGATAAATAAAATTTGGCAATTACACATTTATATTATTTCTAATAACTAAAGATAATTTTATAAATTTGGATAAATGTTGTATAGTGGTATTAATATCGGAACTCATAAGATTATTAAATTTGAAAACAGAAGGTCTATTGCAATAGTGTGCATCACTAAATTGTTTACGTAGGTTCTTATAACATGGACATATACAAATAAAATGATAAATATCTTCAATAGACAAATATATATAGTACATGGTAAATCAATGATGTCGTATATTAAATTGATTAATGTATTTATATAATACATTACTATTTATATATGACAATAATAACATTTCGTGCAAATATTGTTTGTTTTTGCATATATTTTGCACAACTTACAGCAGTGAGAAATAAAATGTGTTATTCCACTGCTTTCACCCAATGGAATAACACATTATATTTCATTGAAAATTTCAATATTCATTGGAAAGATAACATACATGTCCGTATTGTCATTGCAAAGCAATAAAGCACAATAACACATCGGTCAGTTACTCACTAAAAGTAGTATGCATTATCTTAAGTGCTTTCCTCTGGTTTTATCATTGTTTCCTTTGCACAACATGCTATCAATTTTAATCCACTTTCTCATTTTATAATTATTAAATTACTAACATATAAAAATTTGTTATATAGTTTCTCGAATGTGTACTTACTTGTAATTTAATTTTGCAATTAATTAGCATGATTTTGATAACATCACATTTATCCTACCGCAACATATGGCTAGGGAATAACATCACATTTATCATACCGCAACATATGGCTGGGGAATAACATCACATTTATCCTACAGCAACATATGGCTCGGGAATAACATCACATTTATCCTACAGCAACATATGGCTCGGGAATAACATCACATTTATCCTACAGCAACATATGGCTCGGGAATAACATCACATTTATCCTACCGCAACATATGGCTGGGGAATAACATCACAGTTATCCTACCACAACATCTGGCTAGGGAATAACATCACATTTATCCTACAGCAACATATGGCTCGGGAATAACATCACATTTATCCTACCGCAACATATGGCTCGGGAATAACATCACATTTATCCTACCGCAACATATGGCTGGGGAATAACATCACATTTATCCTACAGCAACATATGGCTCGGGAATAACATCACATTTATCCTACAGCAACATATGGCTGGGGAATAACATCACATTTATCCTACCGCAACATATGGCTAGGGAATAACATCACATTTATCCTACCGCAACATCTGGCTAGGGAATAACATCACATTTATCCTACCGCAACATATGGCTAGGGAATAACATCACATTTATCCTATCGCAACATATGTCTCGGGAATAACATTAAACACAAGGGAGTCCAACTAAAAGGAATGTTATAGCTTTCGGGATATATCGGACTTTATCTGTCAGGGGAGGTAATATAAAAGCCAACAATGGTCGCTCATTGTCATATAAGTATTATTTGACTATTTACAAATGATAATCATGTAAAATATGTCCAAGCACAATCACAACATAATTAGTTCAAGTTTATTTGCATTATCGGCAATATATTGCCTTTGGCCATTTACACAGGCATAAACAATAGCAAAAAGGCCAACACAAATACAGACATACACTGTGATATTATCTAAGGTATTTGCTTAAGTATGATTCAAATTCAAACTTTTCTATTTCGAGTAATATTCTAGTTTACATGACTCGCCTAAATCAGCACCCACACCCATCCCCAATTCCTGTATGTATTGATCTCTCAGGATTTTTTTTCAAAGTATTATCAAAGTCAACATTTACATCAACATTATGCCAATATGTTACTTTATCCCATAATACTGCTACAGTTGGTGTTTGTTTTCGAACCTCTAAAACTCGTTTGCAAAACTTTAAGTTGATATATCCAATCCATATAGCATAACACATGATTAACGTAATCGTGATTGAGCAGTGCAGTGCATGTCAGACGACAATGGTGTACTAATGCATCAATTAAGATCAAATGGACGGTTAGCTAGACACAATGGTATTGATTTCGAAGTAATAGCGACGTATGAGCACTGATCACTAAAGCGTATCCCATCCCATCCGCCTGTCTAAACATTCACCCTGACAGAGTACCAGAAGTAATCGTAAAATAAATGCGTCTATGTTGATCTATTTTTATAAACGCCACCCTCCCAGTATTTACGGAGTTTTGGTCGGTTTTGTTGTATTGTTCATAAACGCCAAGTTCATATTCCATGTAGTATCTTGTTCATCCGACACCTTGTTTTGGAGTACATAAGCCAATTTACACGCGACTGTATTGGTTCTACGCATCTGTATTGACAGGCCAAGTCATATGATTTACTAAGCCGTCATTGGTTGATATTGCTTACACTGTGAAATGTGAACTATGAAGTGTCAACTATGAAGTGTCAACTATGAAATGTGAACTATAGTGTGAAATGTGAACTATAGTGTGAACTATGAAATGTGAACTATAGTGTGAACTATGAAGTGTGAACTATAGTGTGAAATGTGAACAATAGTGTGAACTATGAAATGTGAACTATAGTGTGAACTGTGAAGTGTCAACTATAGTGTGAACTATGAAATGTGAACTATAGTGTGAACTATGAAGTATGAACTATAGTGTGAACTATGAAATGTGAACAATAGTGTGAACTATGAAGTATGAACTATAGTTGAACTATGAAGTGTGAACTATGAAGTATGAACTATAGTGTAAACTATGAAGTATGAACTATAGTGTGAACTATGAAGTATGAACTATAGTGTGAACTATGAAGTATGACCTATAGCGTGAAATATGAAGTATGAACTGTAGTGTGAACTATGAAGTGTGAATTATAGTGTGAACTATGAAGTGTGAACTATAAAAGTGTGAACTATGAAGTGTGAACTATGCAGTATGAACTATGAAGTATCAACTATGAAGTGTCAACTGTGAAGTGTCAACTATGAAATATCAACTATGAAGTGTCAACTATGAAGTGTCAACTATGAAGTGTCAACTATGAAGTATCAACTGTGAAGTGTCAACTATGAAATGTTGTTAACTGTGAAGTGTCAACTATGAAATGTTGTTAACTGTGAAGCATGAACTATTAAATACGAACTGTGAAGCATGAACTATTAAATACGAACTGTGAATCATGAACTATTAAATACGAACTGTGAAGCATGGCCTATTAAGTGTGAACTTATATATTAACCGTATAAATTCACAGTTCATAGTATTAGTATGAAGCATGAATTGTGAACCGTGAAATGTGACAACCTGTATTTCGTACATTCCACTTACTTATTACACAATTCTTATTTTTTATCTAAGAATTAAACATCTCACAGGGTGTATCAAAACTCCCAGTTAAATTACAGAGAGGCGGGGTTTGAACACATGTTGAAGCCTTGGCGTAGCTATATAGTATTGCTTCGTAAACAGTTAAGATGCATGTCAGGATCACATGTACGATCCCCCGTCTGATCCTAAAGAAATTAACAGTCTTTCAGTGGGACTTTAAACTGAGGTCGCCTGTCATTGCTTTACACCGTGCACGTAAATGAACAAGAGGAGACTCTGGAATGGGTATCATTGCACTATCTTCCAATCATCTAACATGATTAATATCTTCAGGAGGCGTTGCTAATATTGGCAACCGGTAGCAACGATAAATATACGTATCACACACACACATAAGATGCCTGTGATATACTAATGTGAAGTAACATTTAACCAGTGAAATACTGAATGGAAACTGGAATGAATATGCAAACAACATAATTATATCCAGACCAGCCCAGGCGGTACGCATCGTCATATCATGATCTATGCTGTTTGCTATTCCGCCAAGGGTTTGACCTCCACTAACCAAAACATAATAAGCATTATATAGAGCCTGGTCAGACCAGACCACACATACAACCAATGGTTTCCATAGACCATACCAAACATACAACCAATGGTTTCCATAGACCAGACCACACATACAACCAATGGTTTCCATAGACCAGACCACACATACAACCAATGGTTTCCATAGACCATACCAAACATACAACCAATGGTTTCCATAGACCAGACCACACATACAACCAATGGTTTCCATAGACCATACCAAACATACAACCAATGGTTTCCATAGACCATACCAAACATACAACCAATGGTTTCCATAGACAAAACCACACGTACAACCAATGGTTTCCATAGACCAGACCGTACATATAACCAATGGTTTCCATAGACCAGACCACACGTACAACCAATGGTTTCCATAGACCAGGCCACACATACAACCAATGGTTTCCATAGACCAGACCAAACATACAACCAATGATTTTCGTAGACCAGGCCACAAATACAACCAATGGTTTCCATAGACCAGACCAAACATACAACCAATGATTTTCGTAGACCAGACCACAAATACAACCAATGGTTTCCATAGACCAGACCACAAATACAACCAATGGTTTCCATAGACCAGACCACAAATACAGCCAATGGTTTCCATAGACCAGACCACACATACAACCAATGATTTTCGTAGACCAGGCCACACATATCACCAATGGTTTCCATAGACCAGGCCACACATACAACCAATGGTTTCCATAGACAAGACCACACGTACAACCAATGGTTTCCATAGACCAGACCACACATACAACCAATGGTTTCCATAGACCAGGCCACACATACAACCAATGGTTTCCATAGACCAGACCAAACATACAACCAATGATTTTCGTAGACCAGGCCACAAATACAACCAATGGTTTCCATAGACCAGACCACAAATACAACCAATGGTTTTCATAGACCAAGCCACTCATACAACCAATGGTTTCCATAGACCAGGCCACAAATACAACCAATGGTTTCCATAGACCAGACCACAAATACAACCAATGGTTTCCATAGACCAGACCACACATACAACCAATGGTTTTCATAGACCAGGCCACACATACAACCAATGGTTTCCATAGACCAGGCCACAAATACAACCAATGGTTTCCATAGACCAGACCACAAATACAACCAATGGTTTCCATAGACCAGACCACAAATACAACCAATGGTTTCCATAGACCAGGCCACAAATACAACCAATGGTTTCCATAGACCAGACCACAAATACAACCAATGGTTTCCATAGACCAGACCACAAATACAACCAATGGTTTCCATAGACCAGACCACAAATACAACCAATGATTTTCGTAGACCAGACCACACATATTACCAATGGTTTCCATAGACCAGACCACAAATACAACCAATGATTTTCGTAGACCAGACCACACATATTACCAATGGTTTCCATAGACCAGACCACAAATACAACCAATGATTTCCATAGACCAGACCACAAATACAACCAATGGTTTCCATAGACCAGACCACACATATTACCAATGGTTTCCATAGACCAGACCACACATACAACCAATGTTTCTAGACCAACAATAAACCAATGTTCATAGACCAGACACACATATAACCAATGGTTTCATAGACCAGACCAACATACAACCAATGGTTTCCATAGACCAGACCACACATACAACCAATGGTTTCCATAGACCAGGCCACAAATACAACCAATGGTTTCCATAGACCAGGCCACACATATCACCAATGGTTTCCATAGACCAGAACGTACATATAACCAATGGTTTCCATAGACCAGACCACAAATACAACCAATGGTTTCCATAGACCAGGCCACAAATACAGCCAATGGTTTCCATAGACCAGGCCACACATATCACCAATGGTTTTCATAGACCAGGCCACACATATCACCAATGGTTTCCATAGACCAGGCCACACATACAACCAATGATTTTCATAGACCAGAACGTACATATAACCAATGATTTTCATAGACCAGACCGTACATACAACCAATGGTTTCCATAGACCAGACCACACATACAACCAATGGTTTCCATAGACCAGGCCACAAATACAACCAATGGTTTCCATAGACCAGACCACACATACAACCAATGGTTTCCATAGACCAGACCGCACATACAACCAATTATTAGTATGTGTATGTTATTCTTTATTTCAGTCTCATCAATGTACTGCAAACACAAAATATAGTTTACATATTAAAAAGTACATTGTCACTCAATTCAGAGTTACAAGATACTATGTACATCCTTCATCTATAGCATATTGCAATGTAGTATTAGTATAATTATGAGGCCCCTCAGGCTTACCGCTCGGATACATGATCTGTATGGTAATTAATTAATCGGTATTAAAATGTTAGCGCTCTGGACGCAACACGTCTAGGGATGGCTCATTTAATTACCTCATATCTCAAATGCAATATATGTCAGATACCTGAAACGAGACATCATCACACAGTTCATCGCTGTCTATACATTAACATCAACAAATATCTTTTAGAACAGTTAATTATAGCGATATTATATCGGGGAAATGGATAAGTTTGATAACACGTATCTGTTATTTAAAGATTATAATGTCCAATGAATGTGTGTTTAAATAAATCCACATATTCACATAGAAATGTAAATTCTAATAAATATAGCACCGTCGTATATGTAAAAACTATATAAGCAATGCTCAATGCACATTGGATATCTATATGTGTCTTCTGATTGCCGATATATAGCGATACATTTAGGGGCGTGCGTGGCGAACCGTTTCAGGAAAGTCGTATTTTCATTTTCAGTTTATTACAAAAACACATTTCTGACTGAAAAAAAGTATTCAAATTGTAATGGAAGAATGTGTAGTGGCGGTGTTACGTATACGTACAATGAATCATTTTAGAATAGTTTGTATTCCATATAGTGTCGCTTTAAGGTTTTACCCATAATAATTGTATGACTACTGACTAATGAAACTATTGTGTTCTCTCAATCAATACAGATAGTCGTAACTTCGTTTGCATAATTTTCTTTTTTGATCTACGGATTTGGGTTTATTTATCGAATAATAATGCGCGTGGGGAATTCGTTTGACATTTGATCAATATGACGCATGATATTTTCGGGGTTAATTTTTTATATTGTATGTGAATGACCTAATGTTATACTGACGTTTGAAAAGAACTACATGAGTGTCTTCATAGCATTTGGTCACTCGGGTAAACATTGTTACTCGGTAAACATTGTCACTCGGGTAAACATTGTTACTCGGGTAAACATTGTCACTCGGGTAAATATTGTCACTCGGGTAAACATTGTCACTCGGGTAAACATTGTTACTCGGGTAAGCATTGTCACTCGTGTAAACATTGTCACTCGGGTAAACATTGTCACTCGGGTAAGCATTGTCACTCGGGTAAACATTGTCACTCGGGTAAACATTGTCACTCGTACGGAGTATATGTTTTAGTGTTATGATTAGCGACTTTTACATAGTATTTAGAAAGTAAAACTTGTTTCACGTATTATAATATGCTATTACATATATTTCAATTTATATTATAACACATATATTGCATATAGCCAAATGAGAATTATAAGAGACAATAGCATATTACAATAACGTGAAACATGTTTTACTTTATAAAAGCTATGTAAAAGTCGCTAATCATGACATTAAAAAATATTTAAAATACCTTTCGGGCAAATTAGAATATATTTTAAGAAATTGGAATCACCTCTGATCAGATCAGGGATGGATGGATTAGCAGCTTTTACATAGTTCCACATAAAAATGTGCTCACAAATAAATTAATGTACACATTATTTACATAGATAAGAATTACAAAGCTGTAAAATATTAAAGCAGGTTATGGCACATATACCTATTAATGCCGGATTAGTGAATAACTGGAATCTTTAAGAAATAAGATATCCCTGATATCCTGGTACATACAGCACTCTATAATGGCATGCACTTCATCCTCAACTGTATTACAAAATGAACAAGTCGATGCTGTACAGTCAGTTGTTCGTATCGTCCAGTTTCAATGCGTAGAGGCGCAACGCCACAACGAAAGCTAGTAAATGCTGAACGATGGCTAGCCTAAATGGCATACTAATCTTACAATACTGCTCAACATCGAAATCTAGTTTGAAAAGCTGGTAGGTTTGTAGTTTGGTACGGCCGCTTCTAGATATGCTATCTAGTCTATGTACTGACTCAAGCCAAGCAATAATGAATAATGCACTTTGTTTCAACAGATGATACACATAGGTGTTTGCTAATGCTTTCACAAATATCAGAATAACAGCAAATTCAACCATGTGCTTTTTTACAACAAAGAACAAATGTGTGCATCTACTTGACTTTGCCTGTGCCCAAAGTGCAACACGTTTATTCAACCAGGTGTCATTTATACAAGAAATGCTGCACCAGAGGTTCGCAATGCTTTTCCACTGACGGGCAGAAGTTGGTTGCCATGCCATTTTACCTAGAACTGCCGAGTTTGGAGTATATTTTCCAACCCCGAGGAAAAATCTCATTGCACGGTTGGATAGCGTTAATGCATGAACATGGTGAGGTTCCCCATACAGCGGCCCCATAATTAATGACTGGCCAAACATTAGAATCATATAACTTAGTGAAACGGTCATAAGGAACCCCTCCAATTAACTTACATCTAGCAGTGAGAATGCCAAGAGCACAGTTTGAACTTCTGGCTACATTGTTAACAGTAACATTGAGGTTACCGAATAGAAATGCATTTAATAGATAGCCAACTTGAGGTAAGTGTAACTATTTACATAATCTATATATCTAAATATAACTCTAGAACGTATCACAGAATTTGACCGAAAATGAATAACATTACTTTTGGTAGCATTGATATGCATGCCATTAAGAGGTCACCGGTCATTCAAAGTGTTTAGCAATATCTGCAAATCGTGTTCATTTTCGTCTAAGAAGACGCTCATTGTCCAACCGTACGTATATATCTAGGCACTTGAGATACACTGTCAATATAGACATTAAATAGTATAGGAGACAAATTACAACCTTGTCTCAACCCACACCTAACATCAAACCATTCAGTATTGAGCGAGTTAATTCTTACGCATGAGGACATGGACGAGTACAACGATTTAATAGCAAGAAGCATTTTCCCAGAACGTCCAGTGTCAATGAGTCTGTTCCAAACTGTATCTCTATTAATAAAAGCATATGCCTTGCTGAAATCGATAAAAGCGGTGAAAGTAGAATCCTGATTTCAATAATACTAGTCAAAATTGAGATATGGTCTAAATTATAATAAATGTACTTCGTTTCTTTCTAAAACCGTTCTGCTCGTCTGCAATTTTATTATTGTCCTCAGCCCATATACTAAGCTATTAAGAACACTACAGTATATCGTGATTCCCCTGTAAGAGAGAGGATCTATTGGATCCGTGGTAGAGGACTTAGTTATTGGGTTAATGATACATTTCCCTCATAGTGTTGGAATTGTGCCGGAATTAAAACATACATTAAATAAAGAATGAAGGAACAAAACTGACAAATAATTTTGCAATACGTCACTGGGAATGTCATCAATGACACATGCCTATACCTTCTTACAATTATCTACTGCTTTTATACTGCTTTTGCAATTATGCTACTAACATCAAAAATAGTTATATTTTCGCTAAAAAACGACTTACCACAACTACTATTACCACTACACTCAGCAGCATATGGTACTGTATCAGATGTAACATGGTTGAATAATTTGCTAAACTCTGTTTTCCATTTATGTAGAACGTCTTCTGTGTGTGTAGAGGTAAAACCATTTGCTAAAATTACTTGCATCGGAATTTGCTTATTTTTAGAGAAACCAATTCCTATTTTTCCGAAGGATTTCCAAAAATTGCTTGGTTTACATTGCATTCGGTTAGCAATTGATTGTGCAGATAATACCAGTGTTTGGACCTTTGCATTTCACGATCAAAATTTATTTTCGGGCATGTTCAAGTTTTAACGTTTTCCTGTCACTACTTGTGACACTGTTGAGCCAGTTTCTTGCAGCATCACAAACAGTAGACCATAAGTTATACAACATTTCGAACCACCATACCTTACCCGGTCTGCATCTGTTATTGATCACACCAGGACATATAGTTTTCAATATAGCAGAGACGAATACATCGTTGTTTTTAAAAGTTTGGGTTCTTATACCTTGCTCTAATCTATCAATAACAACATTTACTTCATGAACAACCCCTTCGTCACTTAAGAATGACTGTGTAACATTTCTAACATCAAATTTATCATGCGAATTGCAACAATCGTCATCCTTATTATGATAAACAGTCGTAACTGCACTAATATCAATATTCCAGGTGAGCATAGAATGATCAGGCACACTAGTTGGTGTATGTACACTGACGAGAGTTACACATTAGGCCAGAAGTCCTATTCACAGTAAAGTCAAACAGTTTTGATAAATCGTCATGACATACAAAGCAGTAATCAATAACTGACATACCATTGACAGAAATAGATGTGAAATCGTTCTTAGTGCCGTTTCGTCCATTTAACATGCAAATGTGTGTGTTTAATAAAACCTCGGTAGTTCCCCATATAAATTTGTTTTCCAAATCAATTACACTTCGGCTGGGTACACATTCTACTCCACTTGTGTAATCTTCAAGTTCGCCACAGCTGCTATTGAAGTCATCAGAAATACAAATCAAACCTCTAGTCCGGTATTTATATATGTCTGCCATAAGATTATCATAGAAACTATTAACATCAAAGTATCTTGAAGAATTATCGGGTGGCAGATAGCAAACACAAGGTAAAAGATAATTCTAACGAGAATATACCCTCATATGAGTTATCTAGAACATATATATCAAATGCATTATATAGATCACCCTTAATGAGGAAATCAAC
The DNA here is from genome assembly GCA_014843695.1 of Archivesica marissinica. NCBI lineage: Eukaryota > Metazoa > Mollusca > Bivalvia > Venerida > Vesicomyidae > Archivesica > Archivesica marissinica. The sequence continues at coordinate 27,560,100 of CM026401.1, forward strand.
ACATTTGTATGTATATATATGTTTACGGCTTAATCCGAACCAGCGGAAACCGTCAATGTTTACAATGTCGTTATATAAAAGGCGAGTCTCTGCAACGCCTAAAATGGCGCAGTTACTGTCTAAAACACAAGAAGTTCTTAAAATAGAGTGACCACATTAACGCTTTCATCCCCGCAACGAGAGTGATAAATATAAGTTGTTGAAACTTGCTTCTCAATCGTTGTAAAATAAATAAAGTTTAAACTAAAATAGAGCTATCAGAATCGACATTAGAATTCCAGCCACGGACATTCCAAAACCCTAGTTTCAATTATCTTCGTCGGTTGTAGCTATTGTTGTTTCTGCGCAGTCCCTCACTTTGGTTGTAAATATGAAGATTGTAAGAGACTTACTTAAAGACCGTCATCTCTTGTGTCACAATTTGCATTACACACATGAGCAAATAATCATGTGCTTGAACATGTTGTGGAGTGTCTATGGACATGTTGTGGAGTGTCTATGGAGTGTCTATGGACATGTTGTGGAGTGTCTATGAACATGTTGTGGAGTGTCTATGAACATGTTGTGGAGTGTCTATGAACATGTTGTGGAGTGTCTATGGAGTGTCTATGGACATGTTGTGGAGTGTCTATGAACATGTTGTGGAGTGTCTATGGAGTGTCTATGGACATGTTGTGGAGTGTCTATGGACATGTTGTGGAGTGTCTATGGACATGTTGTGGAGTGTCTATGGACATGTTGTGGAGTGTCTATGGACATGTTGTGGAGTGTCTATGAACATGTTGTGGAGTGTCTATGGACATGTTGTGGAGTGTCTATGAACATGTTGTGGAGTGTCTATGAACATGTTGTGGAGTGTCTATGAACATGTTGTGGAGTGTCTATGGACATGTTGTGGAGTGTCTATGGACATGTTGTGGCGTGTCTATGGACATGTTGTGGAGTGTCTATGGACATGTTGTGGAGTATCTATGGACATGTTGTGGAGTGTCTATGGACATGTTGTGGAGTGTTTATGGACATGTTGTGGCGTGTCTATGAACATGTTGTGGCGTGTCTATGAACATGTTGTGGAGTGTCTATGGACATGTTGTGGCGTGTCTATGAACATGTTGTGGCGTGTCTATGAACATGTTGTGGCGTGTCTATGAACATGTTGTGGCGTGTCTATGAAATGTAAACACATTAACTATTCATATTAATATAATTTCACGTATGGATTATTATTCAATGCTATGTGGAAATACCCCAAACTGTTATAGAGAAGTAAAATAACCATGTAAAGACATTCTGAGGCAATATTATATTTCACTATGTGGTCCAACGCCTGACATTAATATAATAACAATGTTCATCAACGGATTACTGTTTTGCAATGACGCTAATTCTATACATAACATTAGAGGGGAAGAATAATATAAGGCTTTATCTTATTTCCAATGAATGATTGAGTTTCCGCTTTGAAACAATGAAAGATGGCATTTTCTTTGCCACCGTTTCCATTTCGTATTCCTGGGCGGTTAGATATACTTTTGTATTTTAGCTATTTTCTGACTAATCCATTATTACGTAGTATATTAAAACGAATTATTTCTTATTACGGACGTTCACACTAACAGACGCGATGAGGCTCCAGACATGGCAGCTAAAATGAATAAAAGTTGAAAATAAATATTATATTAACCAAAATCATTGGAAATCATAAAAGAAAAAGAAGAGTTGTGTTTATTAGTGTAAGATAGGATTTGATTTCACCGAGTATTCAACGAAATATGTATGTCCACGGGTGGCGTTACCCCCCCCCCCCCTCTATATCTTTCATTCTAATCTTTTTTCTGTAAATTGATATGTGCATTACCATGCATTGTACAATCTGTATAATATAGATATGTGCATTACCATGCATTGTACAATCTGTATAATATAGATATGTGCATTACCATGCATTGTACAATCTGTATAATATAGATATGTGCATTACCATGCATTGTACAATCTGTATAATATTGATATGTGCATTACCATGCATTGTACAATCTGTATAATATAGATATGTGCATTACCATGCATTGTACAATCTGTATAATATAGATATGTGCATTACCATGCATTGTACAATCTGTATAATATAGATATGTGCATTACCATGCATTGTACAATCTGTATAATATAGATATGTGCATTACCATGCATTGTACAATCTGTATAATATAGATATGTGCATTACCATGCATTGTACAATCTGTATAATATAGATATGTGCATTACCATGCATTGTACAATCTGTATAATATAGATATGTGCATTACCATGCATTGTACAATCTGTATAATATAGATATGTGCATTACCATGCATTGTACAATCTGTATAATATAGATATGTGCATTACCATGCAGTGTACAATCTGTATAATATAGATATGTGCATTACCATGCATTGTACAATCTGTATAATATAGATATGTGCATTACCATGCATTGTACAATCTGTATAATATAGATATGTGCATTACCATGCATTGTACAATCTGTATAATATAGATATGTGCATTACCATGCATTGTACAATCTGTATAATATAGATATGTGCATTACCATGCATTGTACAATCTGTATAATATAGATATGTGCATTACCATGCAGTGTACAATCTGTATAATATAGATATGTGCATTACCATGCATTGTACAATCTGTATAATATAGATATGTGCATTACCATGCATTGTACAATCTGTATAATATAGATATGTGCATTACCATGCAGTGTACAATCTGTATAATATAGATATGTGCATTACCATGCATTGTACAATCTGTATAATATAGATATGTGCATTACCATGCATTGTACAATCTGTATAATATAGATATGTGCATTACCATGCATTGTACAATCTGTATAATATAGATATGTGCATTACCATGCATTGTACAATCTGTATAATATAGATATGTGCATTACCATGCAGTGTACAATCTGTATAATATAGATATGTGCATTACCATGCATTGTACAATCTGTATAATATAGATATGTGCATTACCATGCATTGTACAATCTGTATAATATTGATATGTGCATTACCATGCATTGTACAATCTGTATAATATAGATATGTGCATTACCATGCATTGTACAATCTGTATAATATTGATATGTGCATTACCATGCATTGTACAATCTGTATAATATAGATATGTGCATTACCATGCAGTGTACAATCTGTATAATATAGATATGTGCATTACCATGCATTGTACAATCTGTATAATATTGATATGTGCATTACCATGCATTGTACAATCTGTATAATATAGATATGTGCATTACCATGCAGTGTACAATCTGTATAATATAGATATGTGCATTACCATGCATTGTACAATCTGTATAAT
>CM026401.1:27564498-27634104 GCA_014843695.1 Archivesica marissinica
TACGATAAGTAATATTTGTACTATATCGTCAAATTGCCCGTATGTAGATATTGTAAGGTATGATACGATAAGTAATATTTGTACTATATCGTCAAATTGCCCGTATGTAGATATTGTAAGGTATGATACGATAAGTAATATTTGTACTATATCGTCAAATTGCCCGTATGTAGATATTGTAAGGTATGATACGATAAGTAATATTTGTACTATATCGTCAAATTGCCCGTATGTAGATATTGTAAGGTATGATACGATAAGTAATATTTGTACTATATCGTCAAATTGCCCGTATGTAGATATGTAAGGTATGATACGATAAGTAATATTTGTACTATATCGTCAAATTGCCCGTATGTAGATATTGTAAGGTATGATACGATAAGTAATATTTGTACTATATCGTCAAATTGCCCGTATGTAGATATTGTAAGGTATGATACGATAAGTAATATTTGTACTATATCGTCAAATTGCCCGTATGTAGATATTGTAAGGTATGATACGATAAGTAATATTTGTACTATATCGTCAAATTGCCCGTATGTAGATATTGTAAGGTATGATACGATAAGTAATATTTGTACTATATCGTCAAATTGCCCGTATGTAGATATTGTAAGGTATGATACGATAAGTAATATTTGTACTATATCGTCAAATTGCCCGTATGTAGATATTGTAAGGTATGATACGATAAGTAATATTTGTACTATATCGTCAAATTGCCCGTATGTAGATATTGTAAGGTATGATACGATAAGTAATATTTGTACTATATCGTCAAATTGCCCGTATGTAGATATTGTAAGGTATGATACGATAAGTAATATTAGATCAGTTTTACTTGAGTAAGAAGCACAAGAACATAAGCTCAAACGTGACAACCATTAACAATTTTCTAAAGATGAAAAACATCATTTTCTCACAAACGGATTTATAGTATAGTGGTTAACACGCTGGACTGGTAATCCAGTGATCGCAGGTTCGATCGCCCGTGTGTCTGAGCCTAATAAAATTAACAGTCTTTCGTGTGGGACTTTAAACCGAGGTATCGTGTAGGTGTTTACACCGTGCACGTAAAAGAACCAGAGGATACTCTGGAATGGGTCTCTGTCTCTATCATTGCACTATCCTCCAAAAATCTAAAATGACTAATCTCTTCAGGAGGCGTCGCTCATATGGACAACTGGTAGCGACGATAAATAAGCGTAGAACACACACAAGTATTTTCTCTCAAACAAAGTTCCAGTCTATTATGAATCATCATTTGTTGTACATAAACGTGCATAGCAACAGTTTTCAAGAAGAGTAGACAAAAGTGCAAAGAACATCATTAAAGACCAATTAGTGTATCACCTAAAACATCATTACACGCGAAAAGCGGATATTTTACTTTCGCGTGTTACGCAGACTTAAATTATTCGCGAAATTTAATAATCATCATCTCTAGTGATTGCCTCACTCTGTCAAGAGTGTACATATACGAATAGCTTATTCCGTATTACACATTGCATAGCAATGTGTATAGCATACACACCACAGTAACTAGGTAGTACACATGTCAGGATATTGAAATCGTGTCAAACTATCATACTACTTTATTTTTTAAACGAATTAATACGACAATACTTAATATTTTTAGAAATATGCGAAATTAAGTGAGCGCGGAACCGAGCCACTATACAGTACGTTGCTAGGGGATTTAGTAAGCTAGTAGCCATCCTACATGTATTCAATGTCATACAGGTACATGTATTGCCATTATTAGTAACCACGTCAATGTTGACCAGTCCACCGATATGTAAATGACATTTCATAAATATGTATAGGATATAAGCCGAAAACGATCCAAAATGTAAATTATTGGACTGTGTGAGGCGCGTAACGCCGTAGAGAGTACCAATATTTTACATATTGGATCCGTTTGAGGCTTATATCTTACTTAAAACATACTTATATAACAATATCCTACTCATTCAAATGGTTAATTTCATAACTGTACGCGTAGGATTTAGTATATACTCTGGCCTTTTGACAGCAGTCCATTTAATTATAATTAATAATAATGGACTGCAAGTACAAAGGTATGACGTCACAACCGTGTTTTAAGAGTATTGAAACGTGAAGTGTGAAATCGTACTTCGTACTTCGTAAATCAACAATACCGTTAAACATTCATACACTGTCTATAGCAATTCAATTCAATTCAACTTTATTGGCATAATCAGCAAACAAGTTGCCTTTGGCCATTTACAAACACAAACAACTATGACAAGGACAAATATAAATACATATGGTAATGAATATTAAATATATACATGTATATGTATACATTTTCATACAACATACATTTAAGAAACAATTAAAATGTCCAGGGCATTTTTCCTTATTAACATACATTCTTTAATATATTTAGATACTTTTACTTGCAAATGTTTATTTTTTGTCGACATAAGCGTGAACAATTTCTGTACACAAGGCCATGAAATATTGTTAAAATATGTTTTTCTTACTGTTCTATATGTTTCACAACATAGCATAACATGATATTCTGATTCAACTGCATGTTGACTACATAACTTACACAATCTGTTTTCTCTTTCAATACCGCTATACCGACCAAATTCAATCTCTAAGTTGTGAGAAGACAATCTTAATCTAGAAAAATGTGTTCTTAATTCATCATTGGTAATATTACAAAGATAATCTTCAAATACAAAATCTGTTTTATATTTACAATAGTGATCCAATTTTGACATAGTGTTAATAGCTTCTCTCCATTCTTGAATATACTGATCTCGGATTCTACGCTGTATAATTGGGTAATAATTTACATCTACGTTATAATTACGTCTTACATTAGCAAAACCAAGATGATCGATTACTGAATTAATTCTAGTCGCCCAACAATTCGTATTTACATTTTGAAAGAGATCATTATACATTTTAAACATAAGTGAATCATTTTTTGTCATAATATTTAACCAATATTTTATTGATCTTTCTCTACAGATGATTGATAATGGGAATCTTCCCAGCTCTCCAAGTACAGCACTATTTGGAGTTTAATGTTTCACTCCAAGGATATATTTACAAAATATTATATGTAGTTTATCAACACATTTGAAACTAGTATTATTATATATTCCCCACACTTCAGCACCATACAGCAATATTGGTACCACCATTTTGTCAAACAATGATAGTTTAGTTTTAATATCAAAATTTACTTTATTAAACAATGATAAAAGATTATGATAAGCTCTAAGCGCTTGATCATGTAGGGATTTTACAGCTCCTGACATATTACCGGTGTATGTAAATTTTACACCTAGGTACGTGAAATGTTCTACTCTTTCAATGCTTTCTCCATTTATGTTAAAGTCAGGGTAGACGTTTTGCTTACGCTTTTCAAACACACATATTTTAGTTTTACTAACGTTAATTTTCAAGCCCCATGTTTCTGAATACTGATAGATACTATTAATTTGTGCCTGCAGGCTTTTCGGATCAGTGGTGAACAAGACCATATCATCGGCAAATAATATCATATACATTGTTAGCGAATCAAGATCTCTGTCTGTTAACGAATTAATATCCAAATCTCCAATAACATAATTTATAAATAGTATAAATAAGAGGGGGGGGATAAAGGTTCTCCCTGTTTTAGACCGATTGTTACATCAAAGAAATTGGACAACTCCACAGTACTTGACAATTTAACACAAGATTGAACAACATTATAAATACATTTAATCATATTGACCATTTTACAGATGATAGCAAGTACATGTGTACATGTAGGTAACGACATGGATTTACAAAAGAGCAAGATGTTAATATACTCTCTGCTTATACAAATTTTTGTTTCTATATACATTTGCGAAATATATGTATTTTGCTAAATTTCTAAATATAGTATTTGATTGTTCTGACATCAAATTAATGAATTATTAATAGTTGGCCATGTATAGTAATAACGTTTTAAAGCGCCACTACATCGGTGAAACCCCAAATGTCTACAGAATGTAATTTGCTATTATGTGGTTTGTGTTTTTCCAAATGTCTGCATCAAAAACCGAGTATTTCAACAAATAAACAAACGTCGTATACGCGGTTTGTTGACATAACAAAATAATCTAATTATGGTCGACATTCATGCGTAATACAATGCGTTTATCCTGAATAACACGAGGTGTGGTACATATTTACCATGATATCTCACTATGCACATTTTTTTATAGACTAATCGTAGTTAAATGATCTCAAATCGAAAGTATTTAGTATTGACTCCAATGACAAACACACGTCAATTCAGGAGCGCGCGGATGACCGTTATATGAAATCCTACTTTCACTTTTGAAAGTGTGTATACCTCAAAAACACTGTTTATTGATTCAAATGTAGTGTTCGAGTGTATTCAGAATAATGTATAGTAGATATGCATTTATATGCGATTTGGGATGTAATATCGCTTTAAATAGTTCTGTATAAGATCTCTAAATTTCGGACATATAAGAAGGAAATTATATTCACTTTCTAGCATGCCTGTATTGCAATATATACATATTCTTTGATTTCTAGGTATGTTTTGATATCTTCCACGCTCGATAGCTAAATCATGGGATAAAGTTCGGAATTTTGTCAACGTCATTCTGAATCTGTCCTCTTTGATAAAGTCTAAATGTTTTTCAAAACTGAACGAGTGACAAACAGTATGTCTCTAACCGCCCTGAATTATTAATAGACGAATACCAGCTTTGATAATATATATCTAATAGTCTTTGTTTTGTCTCATTATAGTCAAATAATAATAAAAATATCAACATATTAAATTGGTTCTGTCATATGTAAATTAACCCATGTTGTTCGAGAATATGTTTTATATGTTAAGCCCATGATATAATACCATTATCTACATCAGTTTTAAGTTCATGATACGTTTTAAGCAGTTGTGACTGATTATTCAAAGTTAGTAGTTTTATCCAATATTTGATCATTACTAATCGTCTATGTACATGTATATACATTGGGGTTCTGTCCAATTCTCCATATAGTGCGTCTAAGTGATAGGTGAACGCTTCCCCCATATCTACAACATTTAGAATACAATGCTTCAATGTCGGGACTTTCATGATAACCCCATATCTCCGTTGCATAATGTAATTTAGGAGACACCAAATAATCAAACAATTTAATTGTTTTGCGTGATTTAATTGATTGTATATTGTAAACAAGTTATGGGTTGAAAATGACACATGCCGCGCTAATCGTATTTGTGTACGGTTCCAATTTCCAAATCACAATGTACAGAATAAAATCGAGATTCGTGAGGCGTGACCTTTCGTTTGTTTGTGTGGATTACATTCGCACCAATATGGTGACTCATTAGCTATTGGTGGTGAAGGAAAACCCCGGGGCCCTCCGAGCAGTATTACAGGCACGGACATACATCTGGGTATAACCACCGACTGGATTCTCACTTGTAATAATTCGACACCGATAGTATGGATGGGCAAGTGATTTTAAGTGGTGGACTACCTTAGCCACTCGGCCAAATAGTACCCCCTCCCCCGTGAAGCGTTGTACTTCGTGAATCACGAACATAGCAATGTACAATAATGACGTCACCAATGGGCGTTCGCAATATCCAGTACAATAATATAGCAGTTACATATCTTCGAGGTAGTATAATTCCACGAATTACTGAAATTCAGCATATCTGCGGTTATCTAATACTATAAGTAAATATAATAGTCATCATATAACTTCCATTTTTCCGTATAATATTTCTTTGAATTTGAATGATCCTAGATTATATATGATCGCGAATACTGTGTAATTAAAACAAAAACGAATTATAACCACTATTAAAAATAAATTGAGTCTATTAAATTAATTTTAATATACGTTAAAACACAAACCTCAGTAGATAAGCATGGACATTATTCAGATGCACTGGTTCCTATTCAGATGTACTGGTTCCTATTCAGATGCACTGGTTCCTATTCAGATGCACCGGTTCCTATTTAGATGCACTGGTTCCTATTCAGATGCACTGGTTCCGCTATCCTTACACAGTGTATGAAATGTTTATTATTCAGCTGTTTCATTTAGTGTTGGTGAGACACACTATCTATGTGTTCGTCCAATGTTCCCGTCTCTATGTACTTTTCTAGTCACCGATGTAACACGAATAAGCGCTAGTAAATTGATTATTGTATACAATGAATGCATGCTAACATTTTCCTTATCGGAGGAACACCTTGTCCGATTGCGACGACTTTTGCTGCTGTTTCCTCGAATTTCTTATATATTTCTCACTAAGGAGAACACTGTTTGTCCAGCGTGAGTGTTCGTGAGTGGTCGTTATCGTCGGGATCGGCATTATTAGTGCGTGGTTGGTTTATAGTGTGATAGTGTATTAACAGCTCTCGGCGCGCTTTCGTCCTCAAAAGGAAAAATCACGCTATTATTCACATTCAATTATGCAATCAAGTCTGTGTTAGTGGTCACCTCTATTAAGCAGCCAACTTGTATTAAGCAGTCAACTTGTATTAAGTAGCCAGTTTCCAGATATGTTGTTTTATTATACATTGACATATATTAGGCAACCACCTGTGCTAAGCAGCCACACTCAGTGATTCCCTTGACTGGCTGCTTAAGACAGTTTCTGAGATCTAGGTGCTGTACAAATAACAACTTAATAAAATGCTTTAAAATTAAATAATAATAAAGGGACATATGATACGAAGGTTTTGGTAAGTCTCCTCTGGTTCTTTTACGTGCACGGTGTACAGCACCTCGGCTTAACGTCCCATCTGAAAGACTGTTAATTTTATTATGGTCAGACGGGGGTTGGAACCTGCGATCCCTGAGTTACCACTCCAGCGTGTTACCACTGAACTACAGATCCGCCTGTTATGTTTAAACCAACCATATATATAGGTTTATAGTTGATAGTGTGTTATCATCTTATGCATACTGATCGTGTTAGCAGAATATATCATGTGTATAATTAAGCAAGTAAGTAGTTGATTATTGTAGTGACACGTGCATATACATATTATATCGATAGGTACATAAATCACGCGGACAATAAATAGCCCAGAGGTTCATACGTCACCTTAAATACAGAAACTATACACAATCGTGCTGCTATAAACAATCATATGTCTTAAGGCATATACTATATATGGCAATTACTGTCATAGTGAGCTTGATACAGACGGATCTGTAGTCCAATGGTAGCACGCAGGCTCGATCCCCGTCTAACCCAAATAAAATTAACAGTCTTTCAGATGGGACGTTAAACCGAGGTCTCGTGTCGGTGCTTTACACCGTGCACGTAAAAGAACCAGAGGAGACTCTGGAATGGGACTCTGTCTGTATCATTGCACTATCCTCCAAAATCTAAAATGACTATCTCTTCAGGAGGCGTCGCTCACGCTTAGAACTACCATGCTATATTTCATCCACCTTTTAGAACCTATTTATTTCATAATAATGTGATAGCATGCAGACAGTAATATAATCCCATACAGAAAAAAATATATATATAGTATCTTTTATTCCTCCATTTCTGAAGATGTACACATTCGAGTATACAGGCAACATGACATACGTACAGATAATTAAGAATGTAAAATAATGCAACATCATAACCTTGGCCTAAAAGCAAGCCCCTGGAACACGGTAGAAACATCAATAGCAACAATGTAATGCAAGAAATAACACGTGTAAATTGTCAATGTACTGGGCGCAACAATGCTACTGACGTAAAACAATTGCCACCGAAACACGACAAAAACCACAACCGTCACAAATCTCGAATATCCACTTTTAAACAAGTAACATTGCTATTGAATTACATTTGGAAATGGAACGTTTCGTGTCATTTTAGCGTTCGAACATATAAACATATGTATATTATACTAGAGGACATAGAAAACGCACACTTCGGATAAGTGTGTTTTTACATGACAAACAATAACTATATAAATACATAGTTTTAAACATTTGTTAATATTTTTAGTTGTTCAGTTTGTATTTTGTAATACAAATGTGATATATCTTTGATGGAATCCTTCGTATTTCGTTTTCATGTAATAATAATCACTACTATAGGTGTCCTCTAGTATATCTCCTTGACAAACAAAAACAGGTTTACACAACTGAAATACAAAGCTTCAGTTTGTTTTTCATTATGTCAACAATTCGCTCGTCTCAAGTGATGCAGTAAAACTAATATCTTTAGAAGGTGTCGCTCATATGGGCAACCGGTGGTAGCAACGATAAATGCACGTAAAACACACAGCATACGTTTGTTTAGTTAAGTGTTGCCAGCATCTTTCAGATGGGACGTTATACTGAGGTCTCGTTTCGGTGCTTTGCACCGTGCACGTAAAAGAACCAGAAGAGACTCTGGAATGTTTCTCTGTCTGTATCATTGCACCATCCGCCAACATCTAAAATGACTAATCTCTTCAGGAGGCGTCGCTCATATGGGCAACCGGTAGCGACGATAAATAAACGTAAAACACACACACTTGCCAGAATCATGGAGTAATTGACGATAGACACAGTGTAAGTTGTATTGTCATCCTATTCGTTATCTAAGAGGATAAGATTGTTGCAGTGTTAGACATGTTTATTGAACTTGACTTTTTAATTGTACCTGTCATGCGAATCGTTTCAAACGTTGGACAGTTCGTTGAAGACACCGCCAACATAGTCTAACAGTATCTATATATCACAGAGCTATCTTGAATTTGTTTCTCGGAGATTTCTCGTTACTGGGTCACGTGTTCTAAGGGACGGAGCGATAGGTCAATTATTCCTATGCAGGATATAAGTATTTAAATATGACCCGCCTACCTAATTTACAGCATCAATGCAAACTGTGTGTGGCTCCATGACACATGCCATCTTGCCGTAAAACGCTAACCAAATCATCAAGTTGGCATTTATCTGCATTATTAAATAACGTTATACGACATAATAACATAATACGACATAATACGACACAATAATAGAACTTAGCAAGCAAGCAGTATATGATGTAAGGCATCGACATAACTAAGTTATTCCCGACGAAGGTCACGTGGCAGACAATTTGAGTTATCTTATGATTTGTCTTTTGTTGCTACATATTCAATATACATAGCAGCCATAGCAGCAGTGAATAGTTTCCGGGCCATAGCAGCAGTGAATAGTTTCCGGGCCATAGCAGCAGTGAATAGTTTCCGGGCCATAGCAACAGTGAATAGTTTCCGGGCCATAGCAGCAGTGAATAGTTTCCGGGCCATAGCAGCAGTGAATAGTTTCCGGACCATAGCAGCAGTGAATAGTTTCCGGGCCATAGCAGCAGTGAATAGTTTCCGGACCGTATGTTCAGTGAATAGTTGCCGGGCTATATGTTCGGTGAATAGTTGCCGGGCTATATGTTCAGTGAATCGTTTCCGGACCGTATGTTCGGTGAATAGTTTCCGGACCGTATGTTCAGTGAATAGTTTCCGGACCGTATGTTCAGTGAATAGTTGCCGGGCTATATGTTCGGTGAATAGTTGCCGGGCTATATGTTCAGTGAATCGTTTCCGGACTGTATGTTCGGTGAATAGTTTCCGGACCGTATGTTCAGTGAATAGTTTCCGGACCGTATGTTCAGTGAATAGTTTCCGGACCGTATGTTCAGTGAATAGTTTCTGGGCTATAAGTTCAGTGAATAGTTTCCGGACCGTATGTTCAGTGAATAGTTTCTGGGCTATATGTTCAGTGAATAGTTTCCGGACCGTATGTTCAATGAATAGTTTCCGGACCGTATGTTCAGTGAATAGTTTCCGGGCTATATGTTCAGTGAATAGTTTCCGGGCTATATGTTCAGTGAATAGTTTTCGGACCGTATGTTCAATGAATAGTTTCCGGACCGTATGTTCAGTGAATAGTTGCCGGGCTATATGTTCAGTGAATAGTTTCCGGGCTATATGTTCAGTGGATAGTTTCCGGGCTATAAGTTCAGTGAATAGTTTCCGGGCTATATGTTCAGTGAATAGTTTCCGGGCTATATGTTCAGTGAATAGTTTCCGGGCTATATGTTCAGTGAATAGTTTCCGGGCTATATGTTCGGTGAATAGTTTCCGGGCTATATGTTCAGTGAATAGTTTCCGGGCTATATGTTCAGTGAATAGTTGCCGGGCTATATGTTCAGTGAATAGTTTCCGGGCTATATGTTCAGTGAATAGTTTCCGGGCTATATGTTCAGTGAATAGTTGCCGGGCTATATGTTCAGTGAATAGTTTCCGGGCTATATGTTCAGTGAATAGTTTCCGGGCTATCTGTTCAGTGAATAGTATCCGGACCGTATGTTCAGTGAATAGTTGCCGGGCTATATGTTCAGTGAATAGTTGCCGGGCTATATGTTCAGTGAATAGTTGCCGGGCTATATGTTCAGTGAATAGTTGCCGGGCTATATGTTCAGTGAATAGTTGCCGGGCCATATGTTCGAATTGGTGAAGTTCTTTTACAAATAGATAAAATTGCCATTTGAAGACTTGTCCGACGATTACAATAGTTTATTGGGATAACTTTAGCTTCTGGATGTTTGAAATGTTGGCTTATACAAATTGTGTGTGCTAATTGTTGACCTCAGTGATACCGCACTGTGTAGGTGATGGAAAACCGAAACTAACCGTACGTATAAGTTTGGTCAGCCATTGTTCAGGAAGTAAGTTCAAATAGGGTATCCATTACTGTAAATAGCAAAGTAATGAGATGAACAGCCACATGTTTTCATGATTTATTTCAACGATTAATTGACGAAATTGATATAGTTGCTTCCTCGGATGTTCACATATTTTCGCGGTCTAACCATGACACATTTATAGGACTACATTTGGACCGGGTATTTACTTTCAGATTATTTCCAAACTATGGTATTTGTTGAAAGAAATGAATGTATTTTATTATTTCAGGTCTACACGTAGAAAGAGTTGGCAACATATTTGAGACATGGTATTGCAATACTGTATGTACAGTGTAGTAGCATTATGTAGTTTATTATGACGGTCTTTCGTGACTGACTTAATAAGCACAGAATATAAATGTATGTTTACGGTCACATAAAAATGTTTATGTATTTCGTGATTATATTTCTTTAATTCATTACCCAAGCCTATAAATAGACAGTGTTTGGCGTCAACAGGGTTTATCCAATCAGCATCGATAGCACAATCACGTGTCCACTAATAGTCAATCCTTAACATCAATGCATCCTCATAATTAGTATTCTGTTTGGACACTAAGGTTGATTGCCAAGGCTAAAAAAGGCTCATTTACCACCTCCTTCCTGTTTTTGCTCATTTGCCATGCTGTGTGTTTACGTTTATGTATCGTCGCTACCGGTTACCCATATGAGCAACGCCTCCTGAAGAGATTAGTCATTTTAGATTTTTGGAGGATAGTGCAATGATACACAGAGAGACACCCATTCCACAATCTCCTCTGGTTCTTTTACTTGCGCAATGTAAAGCACCGACACGAGACCTCGGTTTAACGTCCCATCTGAAAGACTGTTAATTTTATTAGGGTCAGGCGGAGATCGAACCTGCGATCCCTGGATTACCAGTCCAGCGTGTTACCACTGGACCACAGATCCGATGGGGGATCGAACCTGCGATCCCTGGATTACCTTACCAGTCCAGCGTGTTACCACTGGACTACTGATCCGACGGGGGGTCGAACCTGCGATCCCTGGATTACCAGTCCAGCGTGCTACCACTGGACCACATATCCGACGGGGGATCGAACCTGCGATCCCTGGATTACCAGTCCAGCGTGTTACCACTGGACCACAGATCCGACGGGGGATCGAACCTGCGATCCCTGGATTACCTTACAAGTCCAGCGTGTTACCACTGGACTACAGATCCGACGGGGGGTCGAACCTGCGATCCCTAGATTATCAGTCCAGCGTGTTACTACCGGACCACAGATCCGACGGGGGATCGAACCTGCGATCCCTGGATTACCAGTCCAGCGTGTTACCACTGGACTACAGATCCGACGGGGGATCGAACCTGCGATCCCTGGATTACCTTACCAGTCCAGCGTGTTACCATTGGACCACATATCCGACGGGGGATCGAACCTGCGATCCCTGGATTACCTTACCAGTCCAGCGTGTTACCACTGGACTACAGATCCGACGGGGGATCGAACCTGCGATCCCTGGATTACCTTACCAGTCCAGCGTGTTACCACTGGACTACAGATCCGACGGGGGGTCGAACCTGCGATCCCTGGATTATCAGTCCAGCGTGTTACCACTGGACCTCATATCCGACGGGGGATCGAACCTGCGATCCCTGGATTACCAGTCCAGTGTGTTACCACTGGACTACAGATCCGTCTGCCATTCAGCGTCCTCACAATAGGACTTACTCCGAAACTATTATCACTCTGATTCAGCCATTGTGACGATGTTAAGTTTTGTTGTATAGTTTCGTTCGATACATCTACATTTTGAAGGTGGCTATTATGTGTGCTAAACGAATATGTAAACATAGTACACACATAGATAAATGTCTGCACTATTTATCAACGTTTATGTGAACAGAACATAAAAATTATCTATACCGCATATCCTGATCTATAGAGCGCATGACTAATGAATATGAACGCATGCGATTGCAACGTAGTCTACATAACCCCCGTCGAGCATGCACATCAACATACAGCACTATGACCATCGATAGACAGCACATTGGTGAGGTTGTAACACTGTTTAATAAATACATTAATACTGCCTTTATTGCGCATATACGCCGGTATTAATGCCACAGATTGCGTTTATTTTTTATTCTAACACGACCCAGCTAATAACATACATACTTCTAGAGTAAAATCTATCTCGGGTTATTCTGCGATATACCTACCTTGAACTATGCTGCGCGCGCACCGTGTTTTGGCTATTCCATTTATACAATGCGTGTAAAGTTTAATGAATGAAAGTCACGTGATGTTTGTAAAAAATACCGTGGGAATTCGCGGAAGTGAGCTATTTTTAGAATCAGATAATCTCTTATCCGTCTTGTTTCTCTGCTAAGTAACGTTTCAGTTACTATTCTGTACAGTTTTATTTGACAAAATAAATAAACTTATTGATGAGTTACAACTTTTGTTCATTTATGCACTAGATTGGTATTTTCCATAAAAAATAACGTCATCACCCCTTAAGCAGGAGGACAGTTCGAAAGCCAAATGCAGCGGCGTTTGAAGAAAATACTCCTTTAAAATTATTAGAAGTAAGTCGTGTTAGAATCAAAATAATAAGTATCAACCGTGGTATATCGCAGAATAACCCGAGTTTGTATAACCGTGGTATATCGCAGAATAACCCGAGTTTGTATAACCGTGGTATATCGCAGAATAACCCGAGGTAGTATAACCGTGGTATATCGCAGAATAACCCGAGTTTGTATAACCGTGGTATATCGCAGAATAACCCGAGGTAGTATAACCGTGGTATATCGCAGAATAACCCGAGGTAGTATAACCGTGGTATATCGCAGAATAACCCGAGGTAGTATAACCGTGGTATATCGCAGAATAACCCGAGTGTTGTATAACCGTGGTATATCGCAGAATAACCCGAGTTTGTATAACCGTGGTATATCGCAGAATAACCCGAGTTTGTATAACCGTGGTATATCGCAGAATAACCCGAGTTTGTATAACCGTGGTATATCGCAGAATAACCCGAGTTTGTATAACCGTGGTATATCGCAGAATAACCCGAGTTTGTATAACCGTGGTATATCGCAGAATAACCCGAGTTTGTATAACCGTGGTATATCGCAGAATAACCCGAGTTTGTATAACCGTGGTATATCGCAGAATAACCCGAGTTTGTATAACCGTGGTATATCGCAGAATAACCCGAGTTTGTATAACCGTGGTATATCGCAGAATAACCCGAGTTTGTATAACCGTGGTATATCGCAGAATAACCCGAGTTTGTATAACCGTGGTATATCGCAGAATAACCCGAGTTTGTATAACCGTGGTATATCGCAGAATAACCCGAGTTTGTATAACCGTGGTATATCGCAGAATAACCCGAGTTTGTATAACCGTGGTATATCGCAGAATAACCCGAGTTTGTATAACCGTGGTATATCGCAGAATAACCCGAGTTTGTATAACCGTGGTATATCGCAGAATAACCCGAGTTTGTATAACCGTGGTATATCGCAGAATAACCCGAGTTTGTATAACCGTGGTATATCGCAGAATAACCCGAGTTTGTATAACCGTGGTATATCGCAGAATAACCCGAGTTTGTATAACCGTGGTATATCGCAGAATAACCCGAGTTTGTATAACCGTGGTATATCGCAGAATAACCCGAGTTTGTATAACCGTGGTATATCGCAGAATAACCCGAGTTTGTATAACCGTGGTATATCGCAGAATAACCCGAGTTTGTATAACCGTGGTATATCGCAGAATAACCCGAGTTTGTATAACCGTGGTATATCGCAGAATAACCCGAGTTTGTATAACCGTGGTATATCGCAGAATAACCCGAGTTTGTATAACCGTGGTATATCGCAGAATAACCCGAGTTTGTATAACCGTGGTATATCGCAGAATAACCCTCGTGTGTCATTCTTATGCTTAGAAATATATCACGAAGGCCTTTGGCCTTTGGCCTTCGTGATATATTTCTACGCATAATAACTTCAAACTCGGGTTATTCTGCGATATACCACGGTTGATATTTATTATTTCTTAAATATTGCAAACCGAGATCTTAGAGTTTATTAGAACTCTTGATGTTTATATTTTCAACGATATTTCAATGAGACATATTCAGATTGTAAATTAAAAAATAATATTTCTGGGTAAGAGGAATCGAGATTCTACTATTTATCGCCACACCCATCCGCCCCCACCCCCACTAACCTCGGCGCTATTCGGGACGACGCCGCAAGTAGCATATTAGACTCCTTTTTTTGATGATATATAAAGGACCACTTATAGAAGGACCCGTGTTTCACTTACATGCCCCGGCGGACAGCTGGTGTATAGCACCAATACACGAGTCCCTGCTTTATTGAGATATGTAAAGTTGGCTTGTAGATGGTAGTTGGTTATTCAGATGTTTATTGGCGAATACACAGCCATGTGTTTATTCAGATGTTTATTCAGATGTTTATTCGCGAATACAAAGCCAGGTGTTTATTCAGATTCTTATTGACGAATACACAGCCAGGTGTTTATTCAGATGTTTATTGACGAATACACAGCCAGGTGTTTATTCAGATGTTTATTGACGAATACACAGTCAGGTGTTTATTCAGATGTGTATTGACGTATACACAGTCACGTGTTGTTTATTCAGATGTTTATTGAGGTATACACAGTCAGGTGTTTATTCAGATGTGTATTGACGTATACACAGTCACGTGTTGTTTATTCAGATGTTTATTGACGTATACACAGTCAGGTGTTTATTCAGATGTGTATTGACGTATACACAGTCAGGTGTTTATTCAGATGTTTATTGACGAATACACAGTCAGGTGTTTATTCAGATGTTTATTGACGAATACACAGACAGGTGTTTATTCTGATGTTTATTGACGAAAACACAGCCAGGTGTTTATTCAGATGTTTATTGACGAAAACACAGCCATGTGTTTATTCAGATGTGTATTGACGTATACACAGCCAGGTGTTTATTCAGATGTTTATTGACGAATACACAGCCAGGTGTTTATTCAGATGTTTATTGACGAAAACACAGCCAGGTGTTTATTCAGATGTGTATTGACGAAAACACAGCCAGGTGTTTATTCAGATGTGTATTGACGTATACACAGTCAGGTGTTTATTCAGATGTGTATTGACGTATACACAGTCAGGTGTTTATTCAGATGTGTATTGACGTATACAAAGTCAGGTGTTTATTCAGATGTGTATTGACGTATACACAGTCAGGTGTTTATTCAGATGTGTATTGACGTATACACAGTCACGTGTTGTTTATTCAGATGTGTATTGACGTATACACAGTCAGGTGTTTATTCAGATGTTTATTGACGTATACACAGTCACGTGTTGTTTATTCAGATGTGTATTGACGTATACACAGCCAGGTGTTTATTCAGATGTGTATTGACGAATACACAGCCAGGTGTTTTTTCAGATGTTTATTGACGAAAACACAGCCAGGTGTTTATTCAGATGTGTATTGACGTATACACAGTCAGGTGTTTATTCAGATGTTTATTGACGTATACACAGTCACGTGTTGTTTATTCAGATGTTTATTGACGTATACACAGCCAGGTGTTTATTCAGATGTTTATTGACGAATACACAGCCAGGTGTTTATTCAGATGTGTATTGACGAAAACACGACCAGGTGTTTATTCAGATGTGTATTGACGTATACACAGTCAGGTGTTTATTCAGATGTGTATTGACGTATACACAGTCAGGTGTTTATTCAGATGTGTATTGACGTATACACAGTCAGGTGTTTATTCAGATGTGTATTGACGTATACACAGTCACGTGTTTATTCAGATGTGTATTGACGTATACACAGTCAGGTGTTTATTCAGATGTTTATTGACGTATACACAGTCACGTGTTGTTTATTCAGATGTGTATTGACGTATACACAGCCAGGTGTTTATTCAGATGTTTATTGACGAATACACAGCCAGGTGTTTATTCAGATGTTTATTGACGTATACACAGTCACGTGTTGTTTATTCAGATGTGTATTGACGTATACACAGCCAGGTGTTTATTCAGATGTTTATTGACGAATACACAGCCAGGTGTTTATTCAGATGTTTATTGACGTATACACAGTCACGTGTTGTTTATTCAGATGTGTATTGACGTATACACAGCCAGGTGTTTATTCAGATGTTTATTGACGAATACACAGCCAGGTGTTTATTCAGATGTTTATTGACGTATACACAGTCACGTGTTGTTTATTCAGATGTGTATTGACGTATACACAGCCAGGTGTTTATTCAGATGTTTATTGACGAATACACAGCCAGGTGTTTATTCAGATGTTTATTGACGAATACACAGCCAGGTGTTTATTCAGATGTGTATTGACGAAAACACGGCCAGGTGTTTATTCAGATGTGTATTGACGTATACACAGTCAGGTGTTTATTCAGATGTGTATTGACCTATACACAGTCAGGTGTTTATTCAGATGTGTATTGACGTATACACAGTCAGGTGTTTATTCAGATGTGTATTGACGTATACACAGTCACGTGTTTATTCAGATGTGTATTGACGTATTCACAGTCAGGTGTTTATTCAGATGTTTATTGACGTATACACAGTCACGTGTTGTTTATTCAGATGTGTATTGACGTATACACAGTCAGGTGTTTATTCAGATGTTTATTGACGTATACACAGTCACGTGTTGTTTATTCAGATGTTTATTGACGTATACACAGTCAGGTGTTTATTCAGATGTGTATTGACGAAAACACAGCCAGGTGTTTATTCAGATGTGTATTGACGTATACAGTCAGGTGTTTATTCAGATGTGTATTGACGTATACACAGTCAGGTGTTTATTCAGATGTGTATTGACGTATACACAGTCAGGTGTTTATTCAGATGTGTATTGACGTATACACAGTCAGGTGTTTATTCAGATGTGTATTGACGTATACACAGTCACGTGTTTATTCAGATGTTTATTGACGTATACACAGTCAGGTGTTTATTCAGATGTTTATTGACGTATACACAGTCACGTGTTGTTTATTCAGATGTGTATTGACGTATACACAGCCAGGTGTTTATTCAGATGTTTATTGACGAAAACACAGCCAGGTGTTTATTCAGATGTGTATTGACGTATACACAGTCAGGTGTTTATTGACGTATACACAGTCAGGTGTTTATTCAGATGTGTATTGACGTATACACAGTCAGGTGTTTATTCAGATGTGTATTGACGTATACACAGCCAGGTGTTTATTCAGATGTTTATTGACGAATACACAGCCAGGTGTTTATTCAGATGTGTATTGACGAAAACTCAGCCAGGTGTTTATTCAGATGTGTATTGACGTATACACAGTCAGGTGTTTATTCAGATGTGTATTGACGTATACACAGTCACGTGTTTATTCAGATGTGTATTGACGTATACACAGTCAGGTGTTTATTCAGATGTGTATTGACGTATACACAGTCACGTGTTTATTCAGATGTGTTTGACGTATACACAGTCAGGTGTTTATTCAGATGTTTATTGACGTATACACAGTCACGTGTTGTTTATTCAGATGTGTATTGACGTATACACAGTCAGGTGTTTATTCAGATGTGTATTGACGTATACACAGTCAGGTGTTTATTCAGATGTGTATTGACGTATACACAGTCAGGTGTTTATTCAGATGTTTATTGACGAATACACAGCCAGGTGTTTATTCAGATGTGTATTGACGTATACACAGTCAGGTGTTTATTCAGATGTTTATTCAGATTTTATTTGCGAATACACAGCCATTTGTTTATTCAGGTGTTTATTCAGATGTTTATTCGCGAATACACACCTAGATGTGTATTGAGATGTTTCTTCGCCTGACTGACAACTTACACGTAATGTGTGGAACGTTTCTATAAAACATCCGTAAGTTTGTAAATGGTTGTTTGTTGTCACTACGGTTATTCTGCATAATTATGAGTACGTGTGTTATATTTCCATCTGAATAAGCACACGCTTAAATAATTCACTAAATCACAATTGGTTGTTTGCTCAGTTATAGCACAACTTATATTATATAAAAGAGTTCTGTGGCTAGACAATTCTGTGATTCTGATCATAATTGACAGGGTATATTTTCGAAACTAGATTACAATATATAAAGCTTGGTGAAAGATTAGTTCGTGTACATTTTGTAGCAAAGAATGCACACTGTAATACTGTAATAGGTTTGTGGGGTTAAAGTCGCACCAACTTATAACGATACACAAGCTATTGTTGGTGACGGAAGGCCCCGTTTATCCCGACGAGCAGTATTTCAGGTATGGGTGGGTACCCGGGTAGGCAACCGAACTTCCACAAGCCCACTGTATTGTTTCCTCACATGAAGCAAGTCGACACACCAGTGGGATTCGAGCTTACAGCCGTGAGGGCCTCTGTATATTATATCGATGTAAGCATTAAGTAGCTGGATACAAATAGGTTATTTCTATCAGTCCATGGCTGCACAGGCTTACAGATAGCATGCCATGTGTGCACATGCTTACAGATAGCATGCCATGGCTGCACATGCTTACAGATAGCATGCCATGTGTGCCCATGCTTACAGATAGCATGCCATGGCTGCACATGCTTACAGATAGCATGCCATGGCTGCACATGCTTACAGATAGCATGCAATGTGTGCCCATGCTTACAGATAGCATGCCATGGCTGCACATGCTTACAGATAGCATGCCATGGCTGCACATGCTTACAGATAGCATGCCATGGCTGCACATGCTTACAGATAGCATGCAATGTGTGCCCATGCTTACAGATAGCATTCCATGGCTGCACATGCTTACAGATAGCATGCAATGTGTACCCATGCTTACATATAGCATGCCATGGCTGCACAGGCTTACAGATAGCATGCCATGGCTGCACAGGCTTACAGATAGCATGCAATGTGTGCACATGCTTACAGATAGCATGCAATGTGTGCCCATGCTTACAGATAGCATGCCATGGCTGCACAGGCTTACAGATAGCATGCAATGTGTGCCCATGCTTACAGATAACATGCCATGGCTGCACAGGCTTACAGATAGCATGCAATGTGTGCCCATGCTTACAGATAGCATTCCATGGCTGCACAGGCTTACAGATAGCATGCAATGTGTGACCATGCTTACAGATAGCATGCCATGGCTGCACATGCTTACAGATAGCATGCCATGGCTGCACAGGCTTACAGATAGCATGCAATGTGTGCACATGCTTACAGATAGCATGCCATGGCTGCCCATGCTTACATATAGCATGCCATGGCTGCCGAAGCTAACAGATAGCAGGCTATGGGTGCACATGCTTACATATAGCATGCCATGGGTGCACATGCTTACAGATAGCAGGCCATGGCTGCACATGCTTACAGATAGCATGCCATGGCTGCACATGTTTACAGATAGCAGGCCATGGCTGCACATGCTTACAAATAGCATGCAATGTGTGCACATGCTTACTGATAGCATGCAATGGCTGCACATGCTTACAGATAGCATGCAATGGCTGCACATGCTTACATATAGCATGCCATTGCTGCCGAAGCTTACATATAGCATGCCACGGCTGCACATGCTTACAGATAGCATGCCATGGATGCGCATGCTTACATATAGCAGGCCATGTGTGCACATGCTTACAGATAGCATGCCATGGCTGCACATGCTTACAGATAGCATGCTATGGGTGCACATGCTTACAGATAGCATGCAATGTGTACACAGGCTTACATATAGCAGGCTATGGGTGCACATGCGTACAGATAGCAGGCAATGTGTGCACATGCTTACAGATAGCATGCCATGGCTGCACATGCTTACAGATAGCAGGCCATGGCTGCCGAAGCTTACAGATAGCAGGCCATGGATGCACATGCTTACAGATAGCATGCCATGTGTGCACATGCTTACAGATAGCAGGCTATGGGTGCACATGCTTACAGATAGCATGCCATGTGTGCACATGCTTACAGATAGCAGGCCATGTGTGCACATGCTTACAGATAGCAGGCTATGGGTGCACATGCTTACAGATAGCATGCCATGTGTGCCATGCTTACAGATAGCATGCCATGTGTGCACATGCTTACAGATAGCAGGCTATGGGTGCACATGCTTACAGATAGCATGCAATGTGTGCCCATGCTTACAGATAGCATGCCATGTGTGCACATGTTTACAGATAGCATGCCATGTGTGCACATGCTTACAGATAGCATGCAATGGGTGCACATGCTTACAGATAGCAGGCTATGGGTGCACATGCTTACAGATAGCATGCCATGGGTGCACATGCTTACAGATAGCAGGCTATGGGTGCACATGCTTACAGATAGCATGCCATGTGTGCACATGCATACAGATAGCATGCCATGGGTGCACATGCTTACAGATAGCATGCCATGTGTGCTCATGATTACAGATAGCATGCAATGTGTACACATGCTTACAGATAGCATGCCATGTGTGCATATGCTTACAGATAGCATGCCATGGCTGCCGAAGCTTACAGATAGCATGCCATGGATGCACATTCATACAGATAGCAGCCCATGGCTGCCGAAGCTTACAGATAGCAGGCCATGGATGCACATGCATACAGATAGCAGGCCATGGCTGCCGAAGCTTACAGATAGCATGCCATGGATGCACATTCATACAGATAGCAGCCCATGGCTGCCGAAGCTTACAGATAGCAGGCCATGGATGCACATGCTTACAGATAGCATGCCATGGGTGCCCATGTTTACAGATAGCATGCCATGGATGCACATGCTTACAGATAGAATGCCATGGCTGCACATGGCCTAACTGTTGTATAGGCAATTCTTCCATCACCACATATAGGACTACGTGTTTGTCTGGTGGATAGATGCCTCTCTCCTGCATGTATAGGCAATTCTTCCATCACCACATATACGATTACGTGTTTGTCTGGTGGATGCATGCCTCTCTCCTGCATGTATAGGCAATTCTTCCATCACCACATATACGACTATGTGTTTGTCTGGTGGACACATGCCTCTCTCCTGCATGTATAGGCAATTCTTCCATCACCACATATACGACTAGGTGTTTGTCTGGTGGACACATGCCTCTCTCCTGCATGTATAGGCAATTCTTCCATCACCACATATACGACTACGTGTTTGTCTGGTGGATGCATGCCTCTCTCCTGCATGTATAGGCAATTCTTCCATCACCACATATACGACTAGGTGTTTGTCTGGTGGACACATGCCTCTCTCCTGCATGTATAGGCAATTCTTCCATCACCACATATACGACTACGTGTTTGTCTGGTGGATAGATGCCTCTCTCCTGCATGTATAGGCAATTCTTCCATCACCACATATACGACTACGTGTTTGTCTGGTGGACACATGCCTCTCTCCTGCATGTATAGGCAATTCTTCCATCACCACGACTACGTGTTTGTCTGGTGGACACATGCCTCTCTCCTGCATGTATAGGCAATTCTTCCATCACCACATATACGACTAGGTGTTTGTCTGGTGGACACATGCCTCTCTCCTGCAGCATTGCTGATTAATTTGATCTACGAAATTCCATTACAGTTTCTGTTTCCGGGATTCATCAAAATGCAAAATCAATTGATTTAATCTTCACTTAAATTGTCAAGCTTTGCAATACTGGTTGACGTCTGATTAAAAAAAACACATCTGATTTAAAAAAACCGACGGACATTCAGGTTTATGAGTTAAAGGTTTGGCCCAGACGGTGTTCAATGATAACAACTAATAAGCTCCTAACCCTAATGACTTTTAGTTTTTCAACAGTTTTCAACTGCAAAGTTAGCCCCTAGTCGCCATTTTTTTACACATACGTACGGTTGGACGGACGGAGACAAGTACTTTTGAGCTCGTATCTGGACTACTTTTCCATATGGTTTGATCATTTATTCAATTAGAAATGTATCCTTGCGTATCCGTTTTTCTAATAGCTTTTAGCTGAACTCCAACTCGCAAAATTAGTGTGTATAAAAAATAAATATAATATCAACATACATGTAGTACCATTTTGTATACCAGGCAGATACAAATATGGAGAGAAGATTTCAGAATGTGCCTTACATTGAATATCGTTATTCTTTGCTTCCAAATTGTTGGCCAATATAGTACTCTATACATAGGTGATAATCAATCGACACTGCTTGAATAATCTTAGATTTAGGCGCCCAAAGAATATTTCTGAGAAAATACTTAAAGCGAAATTACATTGCAAAAGCAAATAAAATGCATTTTTCACGTATACATGCATTGCCACTACACAATCTTCTGAATACATTCGAACACTAACATTGAATCAATAAACAGTGTTTTTGTGGTATACAAACTTTCAAAAGTTTTCATATAACGGTCATCCGCGCTCCTGAATTGACGTTTGTTTGTCATTGGAGTTAATACTAAACACTTAATGCGTTCGATTAGAGATCATTTAACTAAGATTAGTCTAAAAAATAAATATGCATAGGCACACTGGATGTCGACCCTATTTACATTAGTTTGTTATGTCAACAAGCCGCGTATACGACGTTTGTTTATTTGTTGAAATACTCAGTTTTTGATACATATTTGGAAAAAATGCTACGATATAATAGCAAATTACATTCTGCAGACATTTGCATTTTCACCGATGTAGTGTCGCTTTAAAGTGGAAAAGTAGTTTCAGTTCCAATTAGATAGATAGATATATTTATTTATAGATGGTGACCTAATTAGCCCTGAACTACGCCTCCATATAAGGCCTTCACATTTCTACCAAACTCGCCACCGCCAACCATTCGACTATTCAAGGCCTTTGGAAATTAATATTCTTTGTGTTTTGTCTCCAAGCTGACACTAACAGTGATTATGCTTGATGTGACAGCCCGTTCCGTATTGCATTGTATTATCTTAATATCTGGATTATTGGAGTATCCTGTAAACAAATGACACAGATATATTAACGTAGAGACGTCTATGCACTCAGCAGTTAAGTTAATGTTGGGTTTAATCACCTAAACTATTTACCACTCGCAAAATCAAGCCTACGCCCATAAAATAGTCCTGGTACTACTTGCTCACTATATAAACGAATGCATATATCGATCCCCCGTCTGACCCTAATAAATTAACAGTCTTTCAGATGGGACGTTAAACCGAGGTCTCGTGTTGGTGCTTTACACCATGCACGTAAAAGAACCAGATGAGACTCTGGAATGGGTCTCTATCTGTGTTATTGCACTATCCTCCAAAAATCTAAAATGACTAATCTCTTCAGGAAGCGTCGCTCATATGGGCAACCGGTAGCGATGATAAATAATCGTAAAACACACGATTGTTTCCACAAACGGATCCGTGTAGTCCAGTAGTAACACGCTAGACTGATTAACACGACTCGTAATCCAATGGTTTTCGTTCTGTCAGATTAGCGCATTGGTTAGCGCGCTGGCTTCTCACCAATGCAACCCGGGTTCGATCCTCGTACCGAGAAGTATGTGGGATGGTACGGTGGTCGCCAGATCGGACAGGTGGGTTTTCTCCAGGTACTCTGGTTTCGTCCTACACGAATGACAACATATACGCTTTCTTCCGCGCCAACGAGAGCGATTAATATAAGTTGTTAGAACTTGCTTCGCAATCATTGTAAAATAAATAAAGTTTAAATGGTCTTCGTTTGATCATATTTTAACTTGCTCTCGTATGACACAGACGCTACATACAATTTACATTATGTTGGAACAGAAAGTGATGTAAATTAGTCACTTTCTTTTTCAAACAACGTCGCACGGGTCTCAGGCTACGCCCCCTTTATGACATGTGTGGCTAATACCATCCTCTTGTGCAGGACACTTTACATCGATGTCTCATGTCGGTGCTTTTACACTGTGCATGTAGCGTAAAGGAATCAGAAGTTACTCTAGAATGGGTCCCTGCCTGTATCACTGCGCTATCCTCACACATTTCTTCAGTTGACAACCGATAGCTAGGGCTAGGATAAAGAAACACAAATAACTAGCCTAGCCTCTTGGAATTTGAATGCAAGAGAAATACATATTTCGTCATCACTATGACATGACACCATTCGCGACAACTCGGAGTTTATATTATTTATACACAAGACATCATGGGTAGTATACCTTTGTGACAATTTCATTAATTGAAAGACATGCTTGAAATGAAACTATCCGACACAATAAAACAAGTGTTCGTGTTATACGTGTATAGCTAGGCATGTCAGTACATTTAATAAGGCATACCTTACCAAGTTGGCAAACAATTGATTGCGAAACAAGTTATTACAACTTGTATTAATCACTATCGAGATCCCATTCCTGATGGAAGCCATCGCCACGAGGGATAGAGAATTTAACTGTGGAATTTAAATGCCTTACCAAAGGGCACAATCGTAACGACTACAACTCCATGGGCGCGAACTGGGCCTGAATTCATTGCTTATTTTACACTAGTTTTGATTTTGCTTATAAATGAAAATAATGCAAAATTGTGATTCTTTTTCATTCATTGAGAAAATGGGAACGTATACTTATTTGTCATAACACATTATAAAGCTAATTGAATGACGTTTGTAAATGTACTTCAAAATAATGTGAATAATTTAGTTAACATTAGATTATATTTGGATTCAGTGTTATGTTTTGTTTTAACACCGATATATTCATTGACGATGCAAATTTAATGAGATGTTTCAATGACCTATATAGATTAGTGGTTTGTATTAATGCTGTGAGATCATATATCCATATGGTATTGTATTAATTAATTAATTTAGGATCGAATATATATAGTATTCCAGTCTGCAAACAGAACGATTTCTAATAATATATAACATACGTCTCCTCTAAAAGCAGCATTTACCTCTCTTGATTCGGAAACACACCATTTGCAAATGTTCATGGGAGATAACTATTGTCAATTGTACTTTAATCAACGAAGAGAAATCTCCATTTCACGGGAAAGCGCATGTCGGAGTAGGATTATCATGAATTACTACACGGCATCAACAAAATTGGTAGAGTTATCACTCACAGCTCGTTCTATTTTAAATATGTTAAAGAAACCTTTCAACCGCCAACAACCACCGTGATACTTCACGCATCATGCGGGATCAGACATCGAAATTATGTCACATTTTATGAATGGATACCATACCTGTACAACAATGGCACTATTCGTCTACTCCTAGTTTCCTTATGAAACTGCTAATAAATGATTCGTAATGAGCACACACTGAAATTACTACAACAACTGAACCTCACGCAATTTACAGCTTGTAAATGTAGGCAAAATAAAGACAAATTATGTCTTACCGCCAAGACCTGGTTTGCTACTTGCGATGTATGTACATTTAAATATTGCGTAGGTCATACCATTATAGAATATACATCTACTAAGACAAGTAATAGACATGTCATCTTCCGAGAACAAAGAATACACGTTACTTGTTTACAGATGAACATGATTGTTTACAGATGAACATGATTGTTTACAGATGAACATGATTGTTTACATATTGACTCAGTGCATCACGTATTAACCAGTCTAAATAACAAGTTGCTACAACATTAGATCCTCATTCCTGATGAAATCCATCTCCACGGTCGAGAGAGAAGGTGCGATGTGGATTTCGGTTTCTTGACAAATTCCTGTAGTTATCTGCATAGCATCATGTGAAATATCCATTATTACATTCCTTGGTTCAGCATGAGGTTAATGAAAGTCAATACTGAAGATATATTTCTGTTCAGAAGAAAGACGAAATTGTAGGAAAATGTTAATAACATATGTTAGCAGCGACATATGCACATTCATTTCTTTGCTAGTGCAAGCTGTTATTGAGATACGGAGCTACGAAAAGTCGACTGAAAAAATCCAAGCCAAAATAAGAGTGTTTCAATTACATTTATAATGTCTTGGGGTTAATTTCTTTATCGAAACACTTGGGTATTTCTGTGGATTTATAACTAGTATCATTGTATCATTGTATCAGTCATTGCCAACAGGACAATTACTTTAATAATAATTACTTTGATTGTTTTACTGTAACATAACACAACAACAACAGCTACAAGAACAGCAGCCATTACTTTTACATGTCATACTAGATGCCAATATAAACACTAGTAATTAACGTTAAGTTCATACGCCATCTGTGTTCATTTGTTTATCTATTTAACATTATGATATATAGAGGATATTTGTTTGTTTTGCGTGAATATGGAATATATCTCACTGAGAAGTGAGAAAATATGAAACATTTCTCACTTTGAGGTGAGATATATTCCATATTCACTCAAAACAAACAAATGTTCTTTTTTATTTTATGCTAATTGGTGAAAAACAAACACAAAATGAAGAAATTAAAATAGCTGGCCGCCGTGTTTTTGCGCGGATGAATACATTGACGACTATACGTCGTGAGTCGATACACAAATATGCCGCCATCTTGAATTTAAAGTTGAATCGAGGAAAAAAGATGAAAACATTTATTGGAATTATTGTTACAATTTGCAGTCACAAAATTCGAGACATTGTCAGTTGTATTTCGCTTTTGATTTGTTTCATAACAAAAAAAAATAATACAGGTAAATAGTGTCATTGAAGCCAGGTAAACGGTGAAAATTAAATGACACGTGTGACACCTTGCAAGTTGGTAAAAAGGGGAGAGTAATAGTGCAAGAATAGTGTATTGGGAAGGGAGATAATAAAAAAGTAGTCCGGCAAAATACAGTGAGTGGTATGCAGTGAGTGATATGGATTATATCTCACTGATAGAACACTGTATTTCACCAATTAGCATACAATAAAATGCTATGTCTTCCATATATAGTATAATAGTGATCCATATTGTATTGATTAACCGTTACATTTACATGTAGCTAGTCGATAACCATATGGTTTTTTGTTGTTGGTTTTTTACCAATGTTCCGGGGGGTAGGTCGCACTATCAGCTAAATCATATGGCTCTATCTAGTCATTATGTCAGACACGGTCGGACAATGTCTGGGGGTGGTAAGTCGCACTATCAGCTAAATGATATGGCTGCTATCTAGTCATTATGTCAGACATGGACGGACAATGTCCGGGGGTGGTAAGTCGCACTATCAACATAAGTCATATGGCTACTATCTAGTCATTATGTCAGACACGGACGGCCAATGTTCCGGGGGGAGTCGCACTATCAACCTAAGTCATATGGCTACTATCTAGGCATTATGTCAGACACGGTCGGACAATGTCCGGGGGTGGTATGTCGCACTATCAACCTAAATCATATGGCTACTATCTAGTCATTATGTCAGACACGGACGGCCAATGTTCCGGGGGGAGTCGCACTATCAACCTAAGTCATATGGCTACTATCTAGGCATTATGTCAGACACGGTCGGACAATGTCCGGGGGTGGTATGTCGCACTATCAGCCTAAATCATATGGCTACTATCTAATCATTATGTCAGACACGGACGGACAACGTTCCGGGGGGGAGTCGCACTATCAACCTAAGTCATATGGCTACTATCTAGTCATTATGTCAGACACGGACAGACAATGTTCCGGGGGGAGTCGCATTATCAACCTAAGTCATATGGCTACTATCTAGTCATTATGTCAGACACGGACGGCCAATGTTCCAGGGGGAGTCGCACTATCAACCTAAATCATATGGCTACTATCTAATCATTATGTCAGACACGGACGGACAATATGAAGTGTAATATTTGGCAGACAGATTCGTATTGCTTTAAGATTTTGGTCATATTGTTAAACATAGCAATGCATTGTGATAAGACGTATTGAAGTGAACGCCAGGAGCCAGGAGCCGCGGATTGTGTTACTTCATGAAATAAATTATGTTTGACAGTTCGTGCAATTCTGCTCTGGAAAGATTTAATCGGTTGTATTTTTTCTGATTAAATGACCTTGCGTTATAGCGAGATACACTGCAAGGTCAATATGATTTGACAATTGGGAACTCGAAATTAAAATTATTCATTCTTTGGCGTTCTCTCCAATATATACCAACTGTCACAAAGGAGTGACATGCAACCTTCATTGAACACTATGAACGTCACACATTGTGTATCCTATATTGAATATTAAAATGTCCCTCCTCATAATACAAGGCGAAGTCAATTTCCGTTGTGCGAATTCACTTCGAACAGTCACGAAATCCTAACTGAATACAAGATTACGTTCATGTTTTAACAGGGATAATGATATGTCTTCTGTTAGTAAGTGACATCGGTCAGTTATTGCCGCTGAATACTCCCTAGAAGTATTTAGGTCCTATGCAATGGTTACCTCTGTTTTTATCGTTGTTCCTTTACACAACGTTCTCATCCTATGATTATGAAATTACTGAATCTCTACAAATGTCCTATAGTGTATCCAATGAGTAGAATGGTGGAACCTATGATTGGCGTAAATCCTACATATCATGGCCTATAAAAAAGTTAAATGCACTTGCCGTATATTATTATTTTAATTATATATAAGTCGTGAACACAACTTTCAAAAAAGTGTTGTTGAACATTTTAGCTTCATCACGTGACCATGCGCCTCAATACAACTATCGCAACGGCACCTGTTTCCATGGGGAACTAGATACTTTAGGGCACGGGTAAATGCTGAATATATTATTTGGACTTAGTAACATCAATAACTAACAATATTACAACTCATAAGAAACTTTTTTTCTGATTATTTCTGCATTTCCCCCCAATTCGGATAGCTACCTGAAATGCTCATAAACCGCATCATTTCGGTGGAAAAAATCTCCCAACAAGTTGTCCGTTTATATTCTGCTACTGGGTCAGTCAGATGACAGTTGCATTAGGCTACCGGTACCCACAACAGAATGCTATTGAACCATGCTTCACCTCTGACAGCGAAAATATGTTAACATATTTTAAATAGGGATGTAAATGGAATAAATACGCCGAGCATGGGACTACGCGAGCATAGGAATACGCCGAGCATAGGCATAGGAATACGCCGGGCATAGGAATACGCCGAGCATAGAAATACGCCGAGCATAGGAATACGCCGAAGGAATACGCCGAGCATAGAATACGGAGCATAGAATACGCCGAGCATAGAAATACGCCGAGCATAGAAATACGCCGAGCATAGGAATACGCCGAAGGAATACGCCGAGCATAGAATACGCCGAGCATAGGAATACGCCGCGATAGAATACGGAGCATAGAATACGCCGAGCATAGAAATACGCCGAGCATAGAAATACGCCGAGCATAGGTACGCCGGCATAGAATACGCCGAGCATAGAAATACGCCGAGCATAGAAATAGCCAGCATAGGAATACGCCGAGCATAGGCACAGGAATACGCCGAGCATAGGCATAGGAATACGCCGAGCATAGGAATACGCCGAGCATAGAAATACGCCGAGCATAGGAATACGCCGAAGGAATACGCCGAGGAATACGCCGAGCATAGGAATACGCCGAAGGAATACGCCGAGGAATACGCCGAGCATAGGGGAATACGCCGAGCATAGGAATACGCCGAGCATAGGTTCCACAACTATACTTATCTGTAATTTATAAACATTTGTTTGCAATTAATTAACATGATTTTGATAAAATCACATTTATCATACCGCAACATCTGGTTAGGGGACAACAGTAAAAGGGTCGATATACATTTCTTGATAAATCAGACTTTATCTGCAAAGGGAGGTAATTGAACAGCGAGTGATGTCTCTTATTGTGATTTGCCTTTATATGTATTGACCTCACGTGCAGCCGCCGCAATTTTGTGACGTCAGTCACCCGATGGTAGATAGCGCACGTAATCCCAGTGTGCCATCAAACGATATGCTAAAACCAATTATTACTTAATCGAAATAATGTTTCCCTTTGGACGTATGTTTGTATCATGTTGCATTGCACGCTACATGCTTATAATGTTGCATTGCACGCTACATGCTTATAATGTTGCATTGCACGCTACATGCTTATAATGAAATTAATGATAAATGTGTTGAATAAAAAGCAAATTACAAGGAAACATTAGAGAATAATATCCATGTATTCATTACACACAATTAATGATTACGGTAAAAGTTAGGAAAATAATTACATTACTCATCATAATGGCAAACAGGCATTCAGTGCACTGCTTTGTTGTATTTTATTAAAAGGCGTTTGAAACAAAGTCCGCGCATTTATTGACTATTTATAATATATATCTATAATTATAGGTGTTGAGTATATGAGAGATTCCTGTCCAGCGCGTTCACGTCCTGTGTTTGTGTTGTTACGTTACACATGGTCCGCTACAGCATACATTTGCCTATGGTTACATAGCGGAATGTGTGACATGTTTTTTTTTTATTGTTTTTTTTTTTTAAATTATACTTTTCCTTTTATAGCGTACACAACATAATTGTCACATGTTAACACTAGACATAGTACTTAATGAACATATAATTCTTATCTATTTAATATGACTTATGCCGACTGTTACAAATATGTCCTAAAGTTCAAATTTCGATGTGTAGTTCTCTTACGACGATGGTTACTACAGATTAAAAAAAGACCATTTGAACATATGATAATTTACTTTATCATGCATTATTGCAATCTCCTTTTCAAGAGAAATTCTCATTTTCAAGTAGTTTAAGAACTGCTCAATGTTGGGAATATTTTTTCTGTATTTCATTTGAAATATAAATGATTTCATTAAAAAGATAATGAAATTTATAATGTTGCTCTTTATTCCTTTTTCTAAGATCCCAAAGCTTATATTTTCTAAGTTGAAATATACTGAGAAAGTGTGGGTGCTAAGAAAATGCGTCAGTCTATTCCATAAGCTTTGAATATGATTACACTCCCAAAAAAGATGTTCCATGCTTTCTATCTGCATGTTGCAAAAATCACATAGGTTTGTGCTAGATATTTTCATTTTAAACAATAATTTATTTGTTGGTAAAATCCGCATTATATATTTATATTGAAAGCTTCTAATTTTTGTATCTATTGTAGCTCTAAATGGTTGTGCATATACTTTTCCAGTTTATGTTATTCATTTGTAAGTTATGTTCCCATTTTAATTCAGATTTTAATTCCGTTTTTTATGTTTTTTTGTGTTTAGCAAAATAAGCTTGTTAGGCGTTTAGAATTGCAGTAAACTTTCCTTTTGTGAATGTATTATGCCTTCGTGTGTAAGTGATTTTTTCAAATATGCTGGAATGCTGGTAATTAATTGATGAAACTTTAGGAAATCGTTGTTTTCTAGATCATATATATATATATAATCTTCAAATGAGTAGAATTTTTTCTCATTGTAGTCAAAAACATGTTCTAAATATTTGATTCCCTTGTTATACCATTCTTTGAAGAAAAATGAATTATTTCCGTGTTTTATGTTAGAATGATTCCATATTATTTGCTTACCACCCACTTCACCTGAATCACCTTTTGCACCATTCCATGCAACGATAACATCCACAAGGAACGTGTTTGATTTACATCTAGTTTTAACATCTTTGTTGTCAATGTTACTTTCGAAAATTAATTTTCCTCCAACTGATTTTAGGGATTATGTGACACATGTTGTCAGTAGGCACTATACACTTCTTAGGAAAGGCAGCACGTGTAATCGTCACTATGTGTTATGCTAATATACGTTTTAAAACATGCAGTTGACTAACATAGAAATAAACGGAAGCATCAATATTTGAGTTTGCGGAACTGGTTGTGTTTGACGTACGAGTGACCGACCAGTTTTAATCAGAAATAAATAACGACGTAACCAATAACCTCAATGGTACATTTTCTAATACTCCGGCAAAGTGTTTCTTCATAATGAAATATACGTTGTTGCATTGCGTTATTGCTTCGAAATGTCAGTATAGTAGAAATACACCCAGTTACATTATGTAACACCGACTCGCAACTCACGGTCATCGAAGAAGCCAGTTTTCTTAGAGTGTTATATTAATCACATTTATCCACGACAAATTGCTTTGTTTATTTGCTTAGTCGGTCAAGGTTCGCTATTTATTGCAACTGTCGCTACGGGCAAACATTCTATAAATTAGATGGAATCCGTATAATCGCAAAAGACTGATAACATATGCACTTGAAGAGCATGCTAATATTTGCCGTTGCGTTCATTCCCAGGTCACATTTGCTTTGTACTTCGTCCTTATTTCAACACGGACATATTTCTTAGACGAGGCTTTGTAAATACATAGTCTAGCTTGTTTGATATGTATTCACAGTACTAAGGTTATTACTGATCACGTGACGAGGCATGACCTTTAGCTTGTTTGATATGTATTCACAATACTAAGGTTATTACTGATCACGTGCTGAGGCATGACTTTAGCTTGTTTGATATTTATTCACAATACTAAGGTTATTACTGATCACGTACTGAGGCATGACCTTTAGCTTGTTTGATATTTATTCACAATACTAAGGTTATTACTGATCAGGTGATGAGACATGACCTTTAGCTTGTTTGATATGTATTCACAATACTAAGGTTATTATTAATCACGTGATGAGGCATGACCTTTAACTTGTTTGATATGTATTCACAATACTAAGGTCATTATTGATCACCTGATGAGGCATGACCTTAGCTTGTTTGATATGTGTTCACAATACTAAGGTTATTACTGATCACGTGATGAGGCATGACCTTCAGCTTGTTTGATATTTATTCACAATACTAAGGTTATTACTGATCACGTGACGAGGCATGACCTTTAGCGTGTTTCATATGTGTTCACAATACTAAGGTTATTACTGATCACGTGATGATACATGACCTATAGCTTGTTTGATATGTATTCACTGTACTAAGGTCATTACTGATCACGTGATGAGGCATGACCTTTAGCGTGTTTGATATGTGTTCACAATACTAAGCCGTTATTACTGATCACGTGATGAGGCATGACCTTTAGCTTGTTTGATATTTATTCACAATACTAAGGTTATTACTGAGCACGTGATGAGGCATGACCTTTAGCTTGTTTAATATGTATTCACAATACTAAGGTTATTATTGATCACGTGATGAGACATGACCTTAGCTTGTTTGATATGTATTCACAATACTAAGGTTATTACTGATCACGTGATGAGGCATGACCTTCAGCTTGTTTGATATGTATTCACAATACTAAGGTCATTACTGATCACGTGATGAGGCATGACCTTCAGCTTGTTTGATATTTATTCACAATACTAAGGTTATTACTGATCACCTGATGAGGCATGACCTTTATCGTGTTTGTTATGTATTCACAATACTAAGGTCATTACTGATCACCTGATGAGGCATGACCTTTAGCTTAATTGATATGTGTTCACAATACTAAGGTTATTACTGATCACGTGATGAGGCATGACCTACAGCTTGTTTGATATGTATTCACAATACTAAGGTCATTACTGATCACCTGATGAGGCATGACCTTTAGCTTAATTGATATGTGTTCACAATACTAAGGTTATTACTGATCACCTGGTGAGGCATGACCTCTAGCTTGTTTGATATGTGTTCACAATACTAAGGTTATTACTGATCACGTGATGAGACATGACCTTTAGCTTGTTGATTTGTATTCACAATACTAAGGTTATTACTGATCACGTGATGAGGCATGACCTTTAGATTGTTTGATATGTATTCACAATACTAAGGTTATTATTAATCACGTGATGAGACATGACATTTAGCTTGTTTGATATTTATTCAAAATACTAAGGTTATTACTGATCAGGTGATGAGGCATGACCTTTAGCTTGTTTGATATGTATTCACAATACTAAGGTCATTATTGATCACCTGATGAGGCATGACCTTTAGCTTATTTGATATGTGGTCACAATACTAAGGTTATTACTGATCACGTGATGAGGCATGACCTTCAGCTTGTTTGATATTTATTCACAATACTAAGGTTATTACTGATCACGTGACGAGGCATGACCTTTAGCGTGTTTCATATGTGTTCACAATACTAAGGTTATTACTGATCACGTGATGATACATGACCTATAGCTTGTTTGATATGTATTCACTGTACTAAGGTTATTACTGATCACCTGATGAGGCATGACCTTTAGCGTGTTTGATATGTGTTCACAATACTAAGGTTATTACTGATCACGTGATGAGGCATGACCTTCAGCTTGTTTGATATGTATTCACAATGCTAAGGTTATTATTAATCACATGATGAGGCATGACCTTTAGCTTGTTTAATATGTGTTCACAATACTAAGGTTATTACTGATCACGTGATGAGGCATGACCTTTAGCTTGTTTGATTTGTATTCACAATACTAAGGTTATTACTGATCACGTGATGAGGTATGACCTTTAGATTGTTTGATATGTATTCACAATACTAAGGTTATTACTGATCACGTGATGAGGCATGACCTTTATCGTGTTTGTTATGTATTCACAATACTAAGGTCATTACTGATCACCTGATGAGGCATGACCTTTAGCTTAATTGATACGTGTTCACAATACTAAGGTTATTACTGATCACTTGATGAGGCATGACCTACAGCTTGTTTGATATGTATTCACAATACTAAGGTCATTACTGATCACCTGATGAGGCATGACCTTTAGCTTAATTGATATGTGTTCACAATACTAAGGTTATTACTGATCACCTGGTGAGGCATGACCTCTAGCTTGTTTGATATGTATTCACAATACTAAGATTATTACTGATCACGTGATGAGGCATGACCTTTAGATTGTTTGATATGTATTCACAATACTAAGGTTATTATTAATCACGTGATGAGACATGACATTTAGCTTGTTTGATATTTATTCAAAATACTAAGGTTATTACTGATCACGTGATGAGGCATGACCTTTAGCTTGTTTGATATGTATTCACAATACTAAGGTCATTATTGATCACCTGATGAGGCATGACCTTTAGCTTATTTGATATGTGGTCACAATACTAAGGTTATTACTGATCACGTGATGAGGCATGACCTTCAGCTTGTTTGATATTTATTCACAATACTAAGGTTATTACTGATCACGTGACGAGGCATGACCTTTAGCGTGTTTCATATGTGTTCACAATACTAAGGTTATTACTGATCACGTGATGATACATGACCTATAGCTTGTTTGATATGTATTCACTGTACTAAGGTTATTACTGATCACGTGATGAGGCATGACCTTTAGCGTGTGTGATATGTGTTCACAATACTAAGGTTAGTATTAATCACGTGATGAGGCATGACCTTTAGCTTGTTTAATATGTGTTCACAATACTAAGGTTATTACTGATCACGTGATGAGGCATGACCTTTAGCTTGTTTGATTTGTATTCACAATACTAAGGTTATTACTGATCACGTGATGAGGCATGACCTTTAGATTGTTTGATATGTATTCACAATACTAAGGTTATTACTTATCACCTGATGAGGCATGACCTTCAGCTTGTTTGATGTGTTCACAATACTAAGGTTATTACTGATCACGTGATGAGGCATGACCTTTAGCTTGTTTGATATGTGTTCACAATACTAAGGTTATTACTGATCACGTGATGAGGCATGACCTTTAGCTTGTTTGATATGTATTCACAATACTAAGGTCATTACTGATCGCCTAATGAGGCATGACCTTTAGCTTAATTGATATGTGTTCACAATACTAAGGTTATTACTGATCACGTGATGAGGCATGACCTCTAGTTTGTTTGATATTTATTCACAATACTAAGATTATTACTGATCACGTGATGAAACATGACCTTTAGCTTGTTTGATATGTATTCACAATACTAAGGTTATTACTGATCACGTGATGAGACATGACCTTTAGCTTGTTTGATATGTATTCACAATACTAAGGTTATTACTGATCACGTGATGAGGCATGACCTTTAGCTTGTTTGATTTGTATTCACAATACTAAGGTCATTACTGATCACCTGATGAGGCATGACCTTTAGCTTGTTTGATATGTGTTCACAATACTAAGGTTATTACTGATCACGTGATGAGACATGACCTTAGCTTGTTTGATATGTATTCACAATACTAAGGTTATTACTGATCACGTGCTGAGGCATGACCTTTAGCTTGTTTGATTTGTATTCACAATACTAAGGTTATTACTGATCACGTGCTGAGGCATGGCCTTTAGCATGTTTGATTAGTATTCACAATACTAAGGTTATTACTGATCACGTAATGAGGCATGACCTTCAGCTTGTTTGATATTTATTCACAATACTAAGGTTATTACTGATCACGTGATGAGGCATGACCTTCAGCTTGTTTGATGTTTATTCACAATACTAAGGTTATTACTGATCACGTGATGAGGCATGACCTTTAGCTTGTTTGATATGTATTCACAATACTAAGGTTATTACTAATCACGTGATGAGGCATGACCTTTATCGTGTTTGCTATGTATTCACAATACTAAGGTTATTACTGATCACGTGATGACCCATGACCTTAGCTTGTTTGATATGTATTCACAATACTAAGGTTATTACTGATCACGTGATGAGGCATGAGCTTTAGCTTGTTTGATATGTATTCACAATACTATGGTTATTACTGATCTCGTGCTGAGGCATGACCTTTAGCTTGTTTGATATGTATTCACAATACTAAGGTTATTACTGATCACCTGATGAGGCATGACCTTTAGCTTGTTTAATATGTATTCACAATACTAACGTTATTACTGATCACCTGATGAGGCATGACCTTTAGCTTGTTTAATATGTATTCACAATACTAAGGTTATTACTGATCACCTGATGAGGCATGACCTTTAGCTTGTTTGATATGTATTCACAATACTAACGTTATTACTGATCACGTGATAAGGCATGACCTTTAGCTTTTTTGATATGTATTCACAATACTAAGGTAATTACTGATCACGTGATGAGGCATGGCCTTCAGCTTGTTTGTTATGTATTCACAATACTAAGGTTATTACTGATCACGTGATGAGGCATGACCTTTATCGTGTTTGTTATGTATTCACAATACTAAGGTTATTACTGATCACGTGATGAGGCATGACCTTTATCGTGTTAGTTATGTATTCACAATACTAAGGTTATTACTGATCGCGTGATGAGGCATGACCTTTAGCTTGTTTGATATGTATTCACAATACTAAGGTTATTACTGATCGCGTGATGAGGCATGACCTTTAGCTTGTTTGATTTGTATTCACAATACTAAGGTTATTACTGATCACGTGATGAGGCATGACCTTCAGCTTGTTTGATTTGTATTCACAATACTAAGGTTATTACTGATCACGTGATGAGGCATGACCTTCAGCTTGTTTGATTTGTATTCACAATACTAAGGTTATTACTGATCACGTGATGAGGCATGACCTTTAGCTTGTTTGATATGTGTTCACAATACTAAGGTTATTACTGATCACGTGATGAGGCATGACCTTTAGCTTGTTTGATATGTATTCACAATACTAAGGTCATTACTGATCGCCTAATGAGGCATGACCTTTGGCTTAATTGATATGTGTTCACAATACTAAGGTTATTACTGATCACGTGATGAGGCATGACCTCTAGTTTGTTTGATATTTATTCACAATACTAAGATTATTACTGATCACGTGATGAAACATGACCTTTAGCTTGTTTGATATGTATTCACAATACTAAGGTTATTACTGATCACGTGATGAGGCATGACCTTTAGCTTGTTTGATATGTATTCACAGTACTAAGGTTATTACTGATCACCTGATGAGGCATGACCTTTAGCTTGTTTGATATTTATTCACAATACTAAGGTTATTACTGATCACGTGATGAGGCATGACCTTTAGCTTGTTTGATATGTATTCACAATACTAAGGTCATTACTGATCACCTGATGAGGCATGACCTTCAGCGTGTATGATATGTGTTCACAATACTAAGGTTATTACTGATCACGTGATGATACATGACCTTCAGCTTGTTTGATATGTATTCACAATACTAAAGTTATTACTGATCACCTGATGAGGCATGACCTTTAGCTTGTTTGATTTGTATTCACAATACTAAGGTTATTACTGATCACGTGATGACCCATGACCTTAGCTTGTTTGATATGTATTCACAATACTAAGGTTATTACTGATCACGTGATGAGGCATGACCTTTAGCGTGTGTGATATGTGTTCACAATACTAAGGTTATTACTGATCACGTGATGAGGCATGACCTTCAGCTTGTTTGATATGTATTCACAATACTAAGGTTATTATTAATCACGTGATGAGGCATGACCTTTAGCTTGTTTGATATGTGTTCACCATACTAAGGTTATTACTGATCACGTGATGAGGCATGACCTTTAGCTTGTTTGATATGTATTCACAATACTAAGGTCATTACTGATCACCTGATGAGGCATGACCTTTAGCTTGTTTGATATGTGTTCACAATATTAAGGTTATTACTGATCACATGATGAGACATGACCTTTAGCTTGTTTGATATTTATTCAAAATACTAAGGTTATTACTGATCACGTGATGAGGCATGACCTTCAACTTGTTTGATATGTATTCACAATACTAAGGTTATTACTGATCACGTGATGAGGCATGACCTTTATCGTGTTTGTTATGTATTCACAATACTAAGGTTATTACTGATCACGTGATGAGGCATGACCTTTATCGTGTTTGTTATGTATTCACAATACTAAGGTCATTACTGATCACGTGATGAGGCATGACCTTCAGCTTGTTTGATGTTTATTCACAATACTAAGGTTATTACTGATCACGTGATGAGGCATGACCTTAGCTTGTTTGATATGTATTCACAATACTAAGGTCATTACTGATCACGTGATGAGGCATGACCTTCAGCTTGTTTGATGTTTATTCACAATACTAAGGTTATTACTGATCACCTAATGAGGCATGACCTTTAGCTTGTTTAATATGTGTTCACAATACTAAGGTTATTACTGATCACGTGATGAGGCATGACCTTTAGCTTGTTTGATATGTGTTCACAATACTAAGGTTATTACTGATCACGTGATGAGGCATGACCTTTAGCTTGTTTGATATGTATTCACAATACTAAGGTTATTATTAATCACCTGATGAAACATGACATTTAGCTTGTTTGATATGTGTTCACAATACTAAGGTTATTACTGATCACGTGATGAGACATGACCTTTAGCTTGTTTGATATGTGTTCACAATACTAAGATTATTACTGATCACATGATGAGGCATGACCTTCAGCTTGTTTGATATGTATTCACAATACTAAGGTTATTACTGATCACGTGATGAGACATGACCTTTAGCTTGTTTGATATGTGTTCACAATGCTAAGATTATTACTGATCACATGATGAGGCATGACCTTTAGCTTGTTTGATATGTGTTCACAATACTAAGATTATTACTGATCACGTGATGAGGCATGACCTTTAGCTTGTTTGATATGTATTCACAATACTAAGCCGTTATTACTAATTAGGTGATGAGACATGACCTTTAGCTTGTTTGATATGTATTCACAAAAGCCGCTCGCCCATATGGTTCGCAGGAGGCCAGGGTAAATAAGCTCAATCAGCATCTGTATTCACAATACTAAGGTTATTACTGGTCACGTGCTTTCCAAGTCTCCAGAAATATATTAAACATTTGCCATACCCCACCATCAATTAATAACTAAGGTCAGAACAAATTTATTTTTAAATTATAAAGGTATACACACATACAGTACGGGGACAGAATGGTAAACTTGTTTCGTAAGTTAATTAATTTTATATATTGAGATTGGACAATGG
Organism: Archivesica marissinica; assembly: GCA_014843695.1. Taxonomy (NCBI): domain Eukaryota; kingdom Metazoa; phylum Mollusca; class Bivalvia; order Venerida; family Vesicomyidae; genus Archivesica; species Archivesica marissinica. The sequence goes on from CM026401.1 coordinate 27,605,205, forward strand.
GATGCGCATTCATATTTAACTGTGCATAGCAGCTGCTTGAAGGATAGACAAAGAACTGACTAGAACTATATCACATGGTTTTTGGTGGCCATTCTGTTTGCCGTGGTGTCGCTAATTCTTATGAATTGTTACCGTACATTAAATTTAAATGTACTATTGAATGGGATAGCTAATGATAATTAGACGGATCTGTAGTACAGTGGTAACACGCTGAACTGGTAATCCAGGGATCGCAGGTTCGATCCCCCTGTCTGACCCTAATAAAATTAACAGTCTTTCAGATGAGACGTTAGACCGAGGTCTCGTGTCGGTGCTTTACACGGTGCACGTAAAAGACCCATAGGAGACTCTGGAATGGGTCTCTCTCTGTATCATTGCACTATCCTCCAAAAATCTAAAATGACTAATCTCTTCAGGAGGTGTCGCTCATATGGGCAACCGGTAGCGACGATAAATAAACGTAAAACGCATAGCTAATGAAGTATGAAATGTGCTCGTTTGACACGATTGGTCCTGCGTTACGTTCAATACGTGCATGTATCCCCTTGTAACACTGACTTACATCTGTAGTATTATAGTGAGCGACAGTGTTGGTTTTTCTATTACATCCCCGGAATTCCAAAATATATATTAGGAATCCTTGGTTTTTGTTGTTGTTCCCGAGTCAAATGTTGAGGTAGGATATATGTGATTTTATATAAATCAATATACAATATCCATTGATATATTGTAGCAGAAGCTGTTGCATAAACTCTCAATGTGATACTTGGGGGTTAAATGTTAACAACTCCAAAATAAACGTGTCGTTTTTCACAAAATAGGCGGCTTGAAGACATGAAGTTTGGAGCTAATTTCCGATATTGTCGTATTTTTTTCCTCCAAATATGTGCCTCAGAATCTGAGTATATTAACCAATAAACAAACGTCCTATACAACGTTTGTTGACATAACACAATACTGTGAATAGGGTCAACATATAATGGATAACAACATTTATTGTACATATTTACCGTTATATCTCACCTAATTGTGCTTATACATATTTATTTTTATACTACTCTGATTTAAATGATCTCTAAACGATAGTAGCACGAACTCATTATATACTCCAATAATAATCAATTCAGGGACATATCTAACCTATTATATGAATTAAATCCTACTTTCACGTTTGAGTTTGTAAATCGCAAAAAAAAAACGTTTTATTTATTAAAAGTTAGTGCTCGAATTACTTCGGAAGAATTTGTAGTAGCAATGCTATTTATACACAAAAAGGCATTACGATGTAATGTCGCTTTAATGAAATAATATATTGGTGTAAAATTAAAGATTGAGACATCAGACAATATACTAATCAGAACTCTGTACCAACAGATATTGTATAATTGTGTGTGTGTTTGACGTTTATTTATCGTCGCAACCGGTTGCCCATATGAGTGACGCCTCCTGAAGAGATTAGTCATTTTAGATTTTGGAGGATAGTGCAATGATACAGACGGAGACCCATTCCATGTGGTTCTTTTATGTGCACGATGTAAAGCACCGACACAAGACCTCGGTTTAACGTCCCATCTGAAAGACTATTAATTTTATTAGGGTCAGACGGGGAATCGAACCTGCGATCCCTGGATTACCAGTTCAGCGTGTTAACCACTGGACTACAGATCCGTCTGTTGTATAATTGTAATAGAGGATACGAATTGATAAGTGTTAGAGTATAGTCCCTTTTATGTTGATATGTGTAATGTATGCATTGTTCAAACTGTATAAGATTGGGAAATATAATCTGTTTTTAAACAACTTACAACACAAGCTACTATGACAACTACATCATTGCAAGAGTGAGCAAGAGTGAGCAGAACTATATGAATTATAGAACCACTATCAACTGTGCTAAGCCATACATGTTCTAATAATACTTCTGTGATATTAAGAATTTATATTTCAGTAGAAATATTCATTGGACTAGAAATGGCAAAACGGCGGATCTGTGCGATTAGAAAACATGTTTTTGCATCAAAACAACGCAATATATAGAATATGAAAGACCTGATTACTTTCTACGAACAGGCAACGGAAATGGACACTTCTGCGAATAATGAACGTAAAACAGAGGACGCATGACTGTACTTGTATGAGGAAATACTGGCGTGTATGAGGAGGCAATGGCTTGTATGTGACAATGCTGGCCAGTATGTGACAATGCTGGCTTGTACGGGACAATACTGGCCAGTATGTGACAATGCTGGCTTGTACGGGACATTACTGGCGTGTATGTGGCAATACTGGCCAGTATGTGACAATGCTGGCTTGTACGGGACATTACTGGCGTGTGTGTGGCAATACTGGCCAGTATGTGACAATGCTGGCTTGTACGGGACATTACTGGCGTGTATGTGGCAATACTGGCCAGTATGTGACAATGCTGGCTTGTACGGGACATTACTGGCGTGTATGTGGCAATACTGGCCAGTATGTGACAATGCTGGCTTGTACGGGACATTACTGGCGTGTATGTGGCAATACTGGCCAGTATGTGACAATGCTGGCTTGTACGAGACATTACTGGCGTGTATGTGGCAATACTGGCCAGTATGTGACAATGCTGGCTTGTACGGGACATTACTGGCGTGTATGTGGCAATACTGGCCAGTATGTGACAATGCTGGCTTGTACGGGACATTACTGGCGTGTCTGTGGCAATACTGGCTTGTATATGGTAACACTGGCTTTTATGTGGTACTACTGGCGTGAATGTGACATTTACTGACGTGTATGTGACATTTACTGACGTGTATGTGACAGTTACTGACGTGTATGTGGCATTTACTGACGTGTATGTAACATTTACTGACGTGTATGTGACATTTACTGACATGTATGTGGTAGTACTGGCGTGTATGTGACATTTACTGACATGTATGTGACATTTATTGACGTGTATGTGACATTTACTGACTGACGTGTATGTGACATTTACTGACGTATATGTGACATTTACTGGCGTATATGTGGTAGTACTGACGTGTATGTGACATTTACTGACGTGTATGTGACATTTACTGACGTGTATGTGGTACTACTGACGTGTATATGACATTTACTGACGAGTATGTGACATTTACTGACGTGTATGTGACACTTACTGACGTGTATGTGACATTTACTGACGTGTATGTGGCACTACTGACGAGTATGTGACATTTACTGACGTGTATGTGACACTTACTGACGTGTGTGTGACATTTACTGACGTGTATGTGACATTTACTGACTTGTATGTGACATTTACTGACGTGTATTTGACATTTACTGACGTGTATATGACATTTACTGACGTGTATGTGGTAGTACTGGTTTGTATGTGACATTTACTGACGTGTACGTGGTAGTAGTGGCGTGTATGGAACATTTACTGACGTGTATGTGACATTTACTGACGTGTATGTGGTAGTACTGGCTTGTATTAACATCAGACTGTCTAACGCACATCGACAGCACTATCACACGTTCTATCCGCCATCATTGTACGTGTACTAACTATATCTGCATATCAGTAAGCACAAGTAATCAAGTAACGACAAGCACATAGTACACGTGCAATCTAAAACATCATATCAGTAAGCACAAGTAATCAAGTAACGACAAACACATAGTACACGTGCAATCTAAAACATCATATCAGTAAGCACAAGTAATCAAGTAACGAAGCGCACATAGTACACGTGCAATCTAAAACACCATGTCAGTAAGCACAAGTAATCAAGTAACGACAAACACATAGTACACGTGCAATCTAAAACACCATGTCAGTAAGCACAAGTAATCAAGTAACGACAAGCACATAGTACACGTGCAATCTAAAACATCATATCAGTAAGCACCAGTAATCAAGTAACGACAAACACATAGTACACGTGCAATCTAAAACATCATATCAGTAAGCACAAGTAATCAAGTAACGACAAACACATAGTACACGTGCAATCTAAAACATCATATCAGTAAGCACCAATAATCAAGTAACGACAAACACATAGTACACGTGCAATCTAAAACACCATGTCAGTCAGTCCTATTTTATAGGGTCTTACGGAAGATTAGCTTACAACTAATTAGGTCACCGAATATAATAATCGATATGTCATGAAAGTTGAAACAAAACTAGCTTTGTAACAGTAGACGTCGTTGCAAAGAAGCAGTAATCGTCCGCTGTAATGAAACCCTTCACAATATAATAGCTATAATTACAGGAGGGTCTCGTACATTCACGTACATGTTTAATGTTACATCAAAACCAGTATCGACCAGCAAATAAATGTCCTATATTATTTAATTTTCCCATGGGAATAATATGTATGTGATGTATTTTTAAGAACATTTGTCCCATGGGAATCATATCTGAGATATGCACTACTATTCTGTGTTGTCTTTGTAATGTTCTTATAATTAGCCATTAGTTATCATTGAAAATTAATGCGCATGCGTGTATTTTAAGTTGATTTATCGTCACTACCGGTTGCCCATATGAGCGACGCATCCTGAAGAGATTAGTCATTTTAGATTGTTGGAGGATAGTGCAATGACACAGACAGAGACCCGTTCCAGTGTCTCCTCTGGTTCCTTTACGTGCATGATGTAAAGCACCGACACGAGACCTCGGTTTAATGTCCCATCTGAAAGACTGTTAGCTTTATTAGGGTCAGACGGGGGATGCCTTGATTACGCATATAAATACGCAGTTCAATTTAATATATTTATATTCGCCGACGATATACTGAAGTTCAGTACATATAGATGATTTACAACAGAAAATATAAAATACGCACATGATTCTAGTATGTGTCATATATGCTGACACCAAAACGAAATTGTGCACTTGCCTTAGAAGTAAAATTCTATTCTTTTAGAAAAGAAATATAGGCCAATCTTGTATTCCGTTTAAACATTGCCAAAACAGTAACGTTAATTAATAAATACTCATATTCTTTCTTTACGGAATACCAAATTTGCCTATATTATTTTCCTTTGACATAGAGAAGTTTACCTCTAAGGCAAGCGCACAGTTTCATTTTGGTTTCAGTATATAACACAATTTAGAATCATATCCGAAATTTAAGCATTAAAGATACAGCCAAAAGATGCTGTTTTTATAAAAACATTATCCCCATGGAACTCAACAGTATATCTTTAATACGTGATGGCTACATGGCTGTGTCAATCTTCAAAGGGAGAGCTTTGGTCGCGGTCGCTCACTTAACAACTTGACTTCGGATGGACATACCTTTACAAATTCGAACATTAGCATCAATTCTGTCATGGCTTAATTTAGGACTCCCTCTATTGATGTATCGTCTCTCTATTGCTGTCTGGTCCCTCAATTGATGTATCGTCTCTCTATTGCTGTCTGGTCCCTCAATTGATGTATCGTCTCTCTATTGCTGTCTGGTCCCTCAATTGATGTATCGTCTCTCTATTGCTGTCTGGTCCCTCAATTGATGTATCGTCTCTCTACTGCTGTCTGGTCCCTCAATTGATGTATCGTCTCTCTATTGCTGTCTGGTCCCTCAATTGATGTATCGTCTCTCTATTGCTGTCTGGTCCCTCAATTGATGTATCGTCTCTCTATTGCTGTCTGGTCCCTCAATTGATGTATCGTCTCTCTATTGCTGTCTGGTCCCTCAATTGATGTATCGTCTCTCTATTGCTGTCTGGTCCCTCAATTGATGTATCGTCTCTCTATTGCTGTCTGGTCCCTCAATTGATGTATCGTCTCTCTATTGCTGTCTGGTCCCTCAATTGATGTATCGTCTCTCTATTGCTGTCTGGTCCCTCAATTGATGTATCGTCTCTCTATTGCTGTCTGGTCCATCAATTGATGTATCGTCTCTCTATTGCTGTCTGGTCCCTCAATTGATGTATCGTCTCTCTATTGCTGTGGTCCTCAATTGATGTATCGTCTCTCTATTGCTGTCTGGTCCCTCAATTGATGTATCGTCTCTCTATTGCTGTCTGGTCCCTCAATTGATGTATCGTCTCTCTACTGCTGTCTGGTCCCTCAATTGATGTATCGTCTCTCTATTGCTGTCTGGTCCCTCAATTGATGTATCGTCTCTCTATTGCTGTCTGTTCCCTCAATTGATGTATCGTCTCTCTATTGCTGTCTGGTCCCTCAATTGATGTATCGTCTCTCTATTGCTGTCTGGTCCCTCAATTGATGTATCGTCTCTCTATTGCTGTCTGGTCCCTCAATTGATGTATCGTCTCTCTATTGCTGTCTGGTCCCTCAATTGATGTATCGTCTCTCTATTGCTGTCTGGTCCCTCAATTGATGTATCGTCTCTCTATTGCTGTCTGGTCCCTCAATTGATGTATCGTCTCTCTATTGCTGTCTGGTCCCTCAATTGATGTATCGTCTCTCTATTGCTGTCTGGTCCCTCAATTGATGTATCGTCTCTCTACTGCTGTCTGGTACATCTATTGCTGTCTGGTCCATCTATTGCTGTCTCGTCCATCTATTGCTATCTGGTCCATCTATTGCTGTCTCGTCCATCTATTGCTGTCTGGTCCATCTATTGCTCTCTGGTCCATCTATTGCTGTCTGGTCCATCTATTGCTGTCTGGTCCATCTATTGCTGTCTGGTCCATCTATTGCTGTCTGGTCCATCTATTGCTGTCTGGTCCATCTATTGCTGTCTGGTCCATATATTGCTGTCTGGTCCATCTATTGCTGTCTGGTCCATCTATTGCTGTCTGGTCCATCTATTGCTGTCTGGTCCATCTATTGCTGTCTGGTCCATCTATTGCTGTCTGGTCCATCTATTGCTGTCTGGTCCATCTATTGCTGTCTGGTCCATCTGTTGCTGTCTGGTCCATCTATTGCTGTCTGGTCCATCTATTGCTGTCTGGTCCATCTATTGCTGTCTGGTCCATCTATTGCTGTCTGGTCCATCTATTGCTGTCTGGTCCATCTATTGCTGTCTGGTCCATCTATTGCTGTCTGGTCCATCTATTGCTGTCTGGTCCATCTATTGCTGTCTCGTCCATCTATTGCTGTCTGGTCCATCTATTGCTGTCTCGTCCATCTATTGCTGTCTCGTCCATCTATTGCTGTCTGGTCCATCTATTGCTGTCTCGTCCATCTATTGCTGTCTGGTCCATCTATTGCTGTCTCGTCCATCTATTGCTGTCTGGTCCATCTATTGCTGTCTCGTCCATCTATTGCTGTCTGGTCCATCTATTGCTGTCTCGTCCATCTATTGCTGTCTGGTCCATCTATTGCTGTCTGGTCCATCTATTGCTGTCTGGTCCATCTATTGCTGTCTCGTCCATCTATTGCTGTCTGGTCCATCTATTGCTGTCTGGTCCATCTATTGCTGTCTGATCCATCTATTGCTGTCTGGTCCATCTATTGCTGTCTGGTCCATCTATTGCTGTCTGGTCCATCTATTGCTGTCTGGTCCATCTATTGCTGTCTCGTCCATCTATTGCTGTCTGGTCCATCTATTGCTGTCTGGTCCATCTATTGCTGTCTGATCCATCTATTGCTGTCTGGTCCATCTATTGCTGTCTGGTCCATCTATTGCTGTCTGGTCCATCTATTGCTGTCTGGTCCATCTATTGCTGTCTCGTCCATCTATTGCTGTCTGGTCCATCTATTGCTGTCTGGTCCATCTATTGCTGTCTGATCCATCTATTGCTGTCTGGTCCATCTATTGCTGTCTGGTCCATCTATTGCTGTCTGGTCCATCTATTGCTGTCTGGTCCATCTATTGCTGTCTGGTCCATCTATTGCTGTCTCGTCCATCTATTGCTGTCTGGTCCATCTATTGCTGTCTCGTCCATCTATTGCTGTCTGGTCCATCTATTGCTGTCTGGTCCATCTATTGCTGTCTGGTCCATCTATTGCTGTCTGGTCCATCTATTGCTGTCTCGTCCATCTATTGCTGTCTCGTCCATCTATTGCTGTCTCGTCCATCTATTGCTGTCTCGTCCATCTATTGCTGTCTCGTCCATCTATTGCTGTCTGGTCCATCTATTGCTGTCTGGTCCATCTATTGCTGTCTCGTCCATATATTGCTGTCTGGTCCATCTATTGCTGTCTCGTCCATCTATTGCTGTCTGGTCCATCTATTGCTGTCTGGTCCATCTATTGCTGTCTGGTCCATCTATTGCTGTCTGGTCCATCTATTGCTGTCTCGTCCATCTATTGCTGTCTCGTCCATCTATTGCTGTCTCGTCCATCTATTGCTGTCTCGTCCATCTATTGCTGTCTCGTCCATCTATTGCTGTCTGGTCCATCTATTGCTGTCTGGTCCATCTATTACTGTCTGGTCCATCTATTGCTGTCTGGTCCATCTATTGCTGTCTGGTCCATCTATTGCTGTCTGGTCCATCTATTGCTGTCTGGTCCATCTATTGCTGTCTCGTCCATCTATTGCTGTCTCGTCCATCTATTGCTGTCTCGTCCATCTATTGCTGTCTGGTCCATCTATTGCTGTCTGGTCCATATATTGCTGTCTGGTCCATCTATTGCTGTCTGGTCCATCTATTGCTGTCTCGTCCGTGTCCATATATTAATCAAGTTCCATAATACACATGTTCATATATATATTAATCAAGTGACTTTGCCTATTCTTTATTGTATACACAGCTATGTTATATCAAAAACTGATGTTTAGTTTAGTGTTTAGACTTTCCTTACAATATAATCAAGCTGTAATGATAGATTAATTAATCATGTCAACATTGAGGCTGCTCATATGCGAGTTGGCGGAATTTATGCGCGGCTGTAATGATTTGGAATGTATACAATATATATATAAAAGATAAAATTATATCACACTTATCACATGCAGAGTAAGTGTTTATACATTTAATTGTATGGTTTACTACATCTGCATATAATCTATGTTCTCTAGAGACGAGACTCGTTACAATCGAATCCTGAGGAAGTTATCCAGCTGGAATCTGGAAGGTCTGTGCATGTATTATGATGTTATCAACATTGATATTAAACACATAGCAAAATATTTCGGCGGTTCTGGTTTCATAAAATGCCACTTCCTCTTATATCTTCAGCATGCACACATGACAAACTAATTTTTGGGAAAACTAATTATTTTCGTTCGTTATACCTTTCAGCCTATTAGTGTTAATGTATATGAAAAATGTTTGTTTCGTTGTATACATGTAACATACTGAAATAAATTTTAGTTTGTAGACCGCATAAACACTGTTAGTGTTCGAATTATTTCGGAAGAATTTGTAGTAGCAATGCTATTTATACGTAAAAATTCATACAATGAAAACGGACAACAGAGATGAATATCCGATGCAAGCTTGAAATGTTAAATAACTGCGTGTTTCACAATGATGTGTCTTGTTCATAATTCGGTATCAATGTAAAACCGTAGCGTCCGTGTAAACTGTAATAAATGTGTACAAATAACTAGGCGTAGTATCAACGTACTGCACCTATATATACACTAAATTACGAAATAATGCGTGCTCACCGTGTATACTATAATACATGTCTATTAATTTAGTAACAAACTAATTTATAACTGTGTTGGTAGATTTGTAGCCCCAGGGCACTTCGTACAATTCTGCATCAAATCAATGTATTGGTTTAAGCATATTTATTTATCAGGATACATGTAATATACATTGAGAAATACACAGAAACATACATTTATATCGTGCTATATGGATTGGTTTAAACATATTTATTTATCAGGATACATGTAATATACATTGAGAAATATACAGAAACATACATTTATATCGTGCTATATGGATTGGTTTAAACATATTTATTTATCAGGATACATGTAATATACATTGAGAAATATACAGAAACATACATTTATATCGTGCTATATGGATTGGTTTAAACATATTTATTTATCAGGATACATGTAATATACATTGAGAAATATACAGAAACATACATTTATATCGTGCTATATGGATTGGTTTAAACATATTTATTTATCAGGATACATGTAATATACATTGAGAAATAAACAGAAACATACATTTATATCGTGCTATATGGATTGGTTTAAGCATATTTATTTATCAGGATACATGTAATATACATTGAGAAATATACAGAAACATACATTTATATCGTGCTATATGGATTGGTTTAAACATATTTATTTATCAGGATACATGTAATATACATCGAGAATTATGTATCATGTTTCCACGATGTCCGTTTATTTGACTATGTTTATGCTTGTACCGTCGAAAGTATGATTACATTAATCAATGTGGATGTTCCATTTAAATTAGTGGATAAATAAATACCCAAATGTTTATGGTTGGACACTTTCTGGATTTCCTCGTTGTTCATAAACAAAGCTGTGTGTGTAGCGTGGTTGGGTCTGCGAGAGAGAATGAGAGATTCAGTCTTCTTAGGGTTAAAGTTTACTAACCACTCGGAGGCCCACCCAGATATGTTCAGAAGGTCAGACATAAGAATATCACCTGCAGTTGTCGGATCTTCCACTATAACATAGAGACTTGTATCATCTGCAAAAAGGCGTATATTAGCATTGATATCAGCAACACTGTCGTTGATGTAGATCAGAAATAACAGAGGTCCAAGGATGGACCCTGGGGTACACCCGCTCGTATGCTGTTCCAACCAGACTTGACCCTCATCAGGGCATGGAGACCATCCCCCATCAGGGCACGGATATCCTCCCTCATCAGGGCACGGATACCTTCCCCCATCAGAGCACGGATACCTTCCCCCATCAGGGCACGGATATCTTCCCCCATCAGGGCACGGATACCTTCCCCCATCTGGGCACGGATATCCTCCCCCATCAGGGCACGGATATCCTCCCCCATCAGAGCACGGATACCTTCCCCATCAGTGCACGGATACCTTCCCCCATCAGTGCACGGATACCTTCCTCCATCAGGGCATGGAGACCCTCCCCCATCAGGGCATGGAGACCCTCCCCCATCAGGGCACGGATACCCTCCCTCATCAGGGCACGTATATCCTCCCCCATCAGGGCACGGATACCCTCCCCCATCAGGGCACGGATACCCTCCCTCATCAGGGCACGTATATCCTCCCCCATCAGGGCACGGATACCCTCCCCCATCAGGGCACGGATACCCTCCCTCATCAGGGCACGTATACCTTCCCCCATCAGGGCACGGATACCCTCCCCCACCAGGACACGGATATCCTCCCCATCAGGGCACGGATACCTTCCCCCATCATGGCACGGCTATTCTCCCACATCAGGGCATGGAGACCATCTAGCAGCATGGCGGATGGTTGGCTATATCGAATTGCTCAGGCATTTAGCAACGTGGCAATGGTTTGACTATCGAGAATTATTCAGATATTTAGCAACGTGGCGGGGGTTTAGCTATCTCTAATTGCTCCTACATTTAGCAACGCGGCTGATATTTGGCTTCCTCGTATTGCACGGACATTTAGCAACGTGTTTTCAACTTGCAAAATAAAACAAAGACAATAAACATGTTGTAGAAAGAAAATGTCACCACTTCATGTCAGCTTAGCCAGGATGTTTTTGGTATATATCTAGGTTCCTGATTTAGGTGGTAAATTTCTATTAGTAGTGAATGGAAACCGCCATCAGAATCAATTCTCACTAATTGTTTTGTACTACACCAATCCTAGTATGTTATATTCTATTAGTTCCATACTGGTTCCAAGCACACATCCACGCTTCATACTGGTTGCAAGTACACATCAGTCAGTACATGACGTTTCTTACTGAGCTGCCGTTGCCCAGGTGTTAGTTTGGTTGAGAGTTTGGGCTTGAAATTCGTATGTACAGCTTAGATCATATGGCGACTCACCAACTGTTATATGTGAAGGAAAAGTAAATGTGTTCTTACGATCAACATTTCAAGCACGTGCTTGAACCCATGTATAACCAACAACCTTCCGAAATCCAGCTCGATAGCTGCCTCATGTTAATAATACAACACCCACAGTGGGATTTTAGACTACAGAGTAAGGGGCAAGTGATGACTTAAAACCAACGATCTTAACCAATCGGCTACGGAGAGTGCATCGATGGATTGTAGAAAATGATTCGGACATCAATACACTGGGTATTATTCATACGTCACAGTTCTGCGTTCATAGTAACTCAAGATTCATTAAATAAACAGTACGTTGCGCATACGGTACGGTACGATCATGTAAAATGCATCTGTTTGTCAATAGGGCAACATTATCTGATGAATTTATATTGATTGCTGTTATTCATACAAAGCAAGTTTTAACAACTTATATTAATCACTCTCGTTGATGCGAATGAACGCGTAAATGTGGTCATTCGTGTGGGAGGAAACCCGGAGAAAACCCACCTGTCCGATCTGGCACCACCGTACCATCTCACATAATTCCCGGTACGAGGATCGAACCCGGGTTGCATTGTTGAAAACAGAGCGGGGCGCTAACCACTGCGGACATATATGTTGCAATTAAACAACGACTTATGAAATAGCTACATTCGCAGGTTTTATTCTATATACAAATGTATGCAACTGTTTAAAAGTGAGAAAAGTGTTCAAGAAGGGAAATGATTTAGTAATAAATTGCATGTAAAACATACGAATATTAAACGTGTTACAACTTACAAGTATAGATATGATTTATTATATCAAAATGAATTGGTGTCTTCTCCCGGAAGGAATTGTGTGAACATTTATTAATATAAACTCGTGAATTAAACAAACTCAGATTGATATATAATTTTATTTAATATTTTGTGACTCAATGATTGGTCATATTAATCTGTATTTCTTCTTTTCATATTTCATGTATATGTGTTAGGTACACAGTACATTTAACAGGTGTTATATCAGTTTAATAGCATGTTGTATGTATGAATTCAAGGTTGAATATCTGATCATATGACTGTGTATATTATGTACGTTGTTGTTGACAAATGAACGTGGTAGCCCACCATGTGTAAACTGTTTTGTAATAATGTTGTTTCATGGACCAAACTAGTCTAGTGATGCTTGTGAAATAAAACTTACCAAGCTTACCATGTACACGAAGTCAAAGAAGTAAGTATATAGGAAAGCTTACAATGTACACGAAGTCAAAGAAGTAAGTATATAGGAAAGCTTACAATGTACACGAACTCAAAGAAGTAAGTATATAGGAAACCTTACAATGTACACGAACTCAAAGAAGTAAGTGTATAGGAAAGCTTACCATGTACACGAAATCAAAGAAGTAAATGTATAGGAAAGCTTACAATGTACACGAACTCAAATAAGTAAGTGTATAGGAAAGCTTACAATGTACACGAACTAAAAGAAGTAAGTGTATAGGAAAGCTTACAATGTACACGAACTCAAAGAAGTAAGTATATAGGAAAGCTTACCATGTACACGAACTCAAAGAAGTAAGTATATAGGAAAGCTTACCATGTACACGAACTCAAAGAACTAAGTGTATAGGAACGCTTACCATGTACACGAACTCAAAGAAGTAAGTGTATAGGAAAGGATTCAAAACGGGAGCAGTACTTAAATAGTTTCTCTCCTTGCAGTACTCAGTAATATAAAAAAAAAATTATTGTAGGAGATTTTCTTTTATCTTGTCTATATGATTTTTAAAGATGCTTACAGCTGTGGGATTCCTAACGTTGTTATCAAAGTCATTCCATCTCTTATTACGGATGGTAAACATGAATTGTAGTATGCAATTGTGCTGCAGTCAATGGATCGCATAGCGTCAGCATTTCCAAGATGATATCGACTAAATGAAGCAACATTTCCAGGTACAAGATCAGATAATTATTCAGGTGTTAACCCGTTTTTCATTTCGTAAAGCAGAATTAGTTTGGTTCCCAGTTTGCTTCGTTTTGTAGATCAATTACTGAAATTATAGTTTACATACACATGTTGTGATTCTGACAGAATGTTCTCTATTTCATGTTCACGAATTCGGGACAATTATCTCATACATCATATGAATATTCTAAAATAGGACGTATAAATAATGTATAAATTATTTCTAGGATGTATGATCTAGTTTTATTTTAATGTTCGCATTATGTATATTCGTTTCCATGCCTTTTCCTTAATGTAAGTTAGGTGAGTGTGCCAATGCAAGCCTTAGTAAATATAATCCCAAGTGTTTATGTGAACGAACCTATAATATTGGGACGTCGTTCATTGTTAATGGTAAATATTGTCGTGCATGGCGAGCTCTGGAGAAAGTTACAATTTCTGATTTAGAAGTATTGAATGTAACACATTTCTTTTTATTTAAGTTTATTTAACGTCGCTACCAACTCCCCATTTGATCGATGGGCAGTTTACCTAACTACAGCTTTCCTGGACAGGCTCCAGCGGTTAGCCATTACTGTGTGCACCAACCTCCGTAAGAAACTGTAATGAGACACGGTCGGTGCCCGGAACCCGTGGCCGGAATCCGTGACCATTAATGGTGAGAGGTTACAGTGGTAGACATGTCATCGACCTTAACCACTCGACCATGCAGGCGGACCTCAATATCTGAACATTATTATTTTGTAATAGGAATTATTTAGACGATGAATTACATTTCATATGTGTATGTCCCGCTTCAGGCAACATTCGAAAACAATTGTTGAGGTTGTATGTACGTAAATACGCAGAAGTGCATCCGCGAATCGAATGTAGTCCCAATAACTAATATAGTTAGGTTTTCTTTTTGGTAAAAATGCATTTTCATGGCAGGCAGTGTATAGTGTTTGTGTTTTTTGAGAAAGTATGTGACTTGAGGAGACTTCATACTAGTTGATGGGTAGAAAAGATGTGGAATAAGAATTCAGGCCAGTGCAAACTGAAGGTTTGTATACTGTATTATTTGGCGGGGGAAACAGTGTGTAAACACAGTTACGTTATTCACAGGCGAGCACTGGTTATTTGAAACTTAAAATTTGAAATATTCTTGGTGTGTTTCAGGCTGATTTGAATACCTCTTCACAGTGGATGTGGTATCCGAAGAAATGAAAGATTGGAAATATAAATGGACACACTGTTATGTTTTTATTTTTTACTTTTTACTATGTATTTAATAGGCAATTTATTTGTTGTTTTACAACCTTGAAGACATACTATACTACTACATAAGACCATTCAGGCATAAGTATATCGAATAGCATGATTAAGGTACTAGTGCATCTTGTAAACGAGAATCAAACGAAATTGTATAATTTACTGTAACTAACACGTACAAACACTTCGCATTGTATACACTGATATTGATATAAATAGACACGGTCTGAGCTGTTCCCGACCCCGTGACCATCAGTGATGATAGCTTACAGTGGTATACAAGTCAGCGATCTTAGCCACTCGACCACGGAGGCGGACTAACACATTTCTAGAACACCCTCAGTATCTAACCAAGAGCAATTAGGCATGTCCTCCATATTAACAGTCTTTCAGATTGGACTTTAAACCGAGGTCTCGTGTCTTTGCACGTAAAAGAACCAGAGTAGAGTCTGGATTGGGCCTCTGTTTGTATCATTGCACTATCATCCACAAATCTAAAATGATTAATCACTTCAGGAGGCGTCGCTCATATGGGCAACAGGTAGCGACGATAAATAACGGTAAAACTCACCATGTCCTCCATATATCTCGCCCGATACAATATAGTCCCGTTATCCTTTTATATTTATATGCACTAATCCTAATTAACTGAGCACTTATCTCTTTGTATGTTGATGCTTTGAAATAGTGCAATGCTTCACTGCACTTGCCAGTATAACACGAACATGCACGGACGTGAATAAAATAAATATATATCTTTGATATGGCATTCTGTTGTTTATAGGTTAGTCATAACTTGTGTTTATGTATCTAGCATTTAGAAATCTAAATAAAATACAATCCGTTAAAAAACATGAAATAATTAATATATTATGATTATGCTATATCATGACACTAGTCGGTATGGCACCAACATACACAGACGTGAATTAAATAAATATATATTTGATATAATTATGTTATTCTGTTGTTTACAGATCTCTACCCAAAGGCATGATCCACAGAACATCCCACCCCTTATAAATATATCGATGAAGAGATAGAGGTGTATGTACATAGTTCCATCGTAGCCCAGAAAGCCGGCCACACCTCGTCATGTACACTGAAGTAAATGTGAAGGTAATTACCCGCAATTTGACACCATATAATTATGTGAATTGCTTAACACATGTTTACAGACGGATATGTAGTCCAGTGGTAACACGCTGGACTGGCAATCCAGGGATCGCAGGTTCGATCCCCCGTCTGACCCTAATAAAATTAACAGTCTTTCAGATGGGACGTTAAACCGAGGTCTCGTGTCGGTGCTTTACACCGTGCACGTAAAAGAATCAGAGGAGATTCTGGAATGGGTCTCTGTCTGTATCATTGCACTATCCTCCAAAATCTAAAATAACTAATCTCTTCAGGAGGCGTCGCTCATATGGGCAACCGGTAGCGACGCTCTTCAGGAGGCGTCGCTCATATGGGCAACCGGTAGCGACGATAAATAAACGTAAAAATCAACAACAATAACACATGGTAAGACTAACAATTACGTGGTCCAAGTAGTTACATATAATACTCCCTTTTGGTTGCCCTAGTTACATAATGATGTGGTCCTTGGAGACGTTCACAAGTAAGTCGGTTAACTATAACAAGCATTTTGTACCAATCTGATATGACTACAATGAACTTTCGTTCGTATATAGCTCTCATGTCACCATATATAGCTCCCATGTTATCTTATAGCTCCTCTGTCACCATATATAGCTCCCATGTCATCGTATAGCTCCCCTGTAACCAGATATGGCTCCTCTGTTACCGTATATAGCTCCCATGTCATCGTATAGCTCCCCTGTAACCAGATATGGCTCCTCTGTCACCGTATATAGCTCCCATGTCATCGTATAGCTCCCCTGCCATCGTATATAGCTCCCCTGTCATCGTATGTAACTCCCATGTCATCGTATAGCTCCTCTGTCACCGTATATAGCTCCCATGTCATCGTATAGCTCCACTGTCACCGTATATAGCTCCCATGTCATCGTATAGCTCCCCTGTCATCGTGTATAGCTCCCATGTCATCGTATATAGCTCCCATGTCATCGTATAGCTCCCCTGTCATCGTGTATAGCTCCCATGTCACCGCATATAGCTCCCATGTCATCGTATAGCTCCCCTGTCACCGTATATAGCTCCCATGTCATCGTATAGCTCCTCTGTCACCGCATATAGCTCCCATGTCATCGTATAGCTCCCCTGTCATCGTATATAGCTCCCATGTCATCGTATAGCTCCCCTGTCATCGTGTATAGCTCCCATGTCATCGTATATAGCTACCATGTCATCGTATAACTCCCCTGCCATCGTATATAGCTCCCCTGTCATCGTATGTAACTCCCATTTCATCGTATAACTCCCCTGTCACTAGATATAGCTCCCTTGTCATCGTATATAGCTCCCATGTCATCGTATATAGCTTCCCTGTAACCAGATATGGCTCCTCTGCCACCGTATATAGCTCCCATGTCATCGTATAACTCCCCTGTCACCGTATATAGCTCCCATGTCATCGTATAACTCCCCTGTCACCAGATATGGCTCCCATGTCATCGTATATAGCTACCATGTCATCGTATATAGCTCCCATGTCATCGTATATCTCCCCTGTAACCAGATATGGCTCCTCTGTCACCGTATATAGCTCCCATTTCATCGTATAACTCCCCTGTCACTAGATATAGCTCCCCTGTCATCGTATATAGCTACCATGTCATCGTATATAGCTCCCCTGCCATCGTATGTAACTCCCATTTCATCGTATAACTCCACTGCCACTAGATATAGCTCCCATGTCATCGTATAGCTCCCATGTCACCGTATATAGCTTCCATCTCATCGTATTTAGCTCCCATGTCATCGTATATAGCTCCCCTGTCATCGTATATAACTCCCATGTCACCGTATATAGCTCCCATGTCGTCGTATAGCTCCCCTGTCACCGTATATAGCTCCCACGTCATCGTATAGCTCCCCTGTCATCGTATATAGCTCCCATGTCATCGTTTAACTCCCCTGTCACCGTATATAGCTCCCTTAGAATATAGCTCCTGAGGCTCCATATACGGTATCATATAGCTTACACACTATTTCGAATTCACTAGAACATTAGCAACGATATTACATCTAACACTAAAGCTGTCGGCGCCACAAAACGCTGATTAAACATCATATATCCATTACTGAACAGTGTCCTACCTCGACATCGAGACGCCTTTTAGGAATGAATCGCATGTTCATAATTTCCATCGGAGTATGAAGTACTTTTGGCATAGTTAAAGTTACGTTAATAATACTTATTCTTTTCAATGACACACATACACAAATATCACACTTTGCATACGAAATCAGATTTACGACTTACCGTGTCCCGAAGCTGATAATGATCACCATTGAACAGCATAGACTGCAAGACACGCATGCGAGAAGAACAATAGTCAAATGAACAAAGCATAACAATTGTATTTCTTCAATTGTAGAATGCTCAATAACAATTGTAAGATAAATTACGATTTAATTCAAACCGTTAATTAGTGGCTGCCTAGACTGAGGCCATGAAGCCGCTTGGTTCGTCTGCTGTGCTGATGTTTACGGTCTCATGTTTATGTCTGACTTCATTTTGCATTTACTTCTAAACATAGACGGGATTTCCCAAATATTTCATTCCTAAAACACCCGTGTATCTTATTTAAGCCTCTTACTTTGTATCATTAATTACGTTTAGGTATTTAAATTATTGCTCAAGATGTTGTGTCTTATGTTTTACAAAGTGTCAATTTTAATTACCCATAGTCTCTCATAACTCATTATTGAGTGGCTTTGTATTTTATTTGATAATACATGTATAATATCATGCATTCTGTGTATAATATTTATGTTGTATCATTTACTGTATAATGGTGAGACTTAAATAAATCGTCTGTCTGTCTGTCTGTCTGTCTGTCTGTCTGTCTGTCTGTCTGTCTGTCTGTCTGTCTGTCTGTCTGTCTGTCTGTCTGTCTGTCTGTCTGTCTGTCTGTCTGTCTGTCTGTCTGTCTGTCTGTCTGTCTGTCTGTCTGTCTGTCTGTCTGTCTGTCTGTCTGTCTGTCTGTCTGTCTGTCTGTCTGTCTGTCTGTCTGTCTGTCTGTCTGTCTCAATAAGCCGCACAAGAAACTGTGCCAAACAATACGAATGTGCATGCCCGTAACTTCAGCTAAATTTATTTTAGCTCGTTTGTGAAACAATTGTTTACAACATTACATTAATTGCTATTGAGACCTCATACCTAATGGAATAATGAAACACCCTCGGTGTTACATTACACTCTGAGCTTTATTATCCACCATGTATGTTTGGTGATGCATTTTTACATTGCTCTATGAAACAAACAGAACAACAAATCGCCTTCGAATATCAAGCCAGTTGTAATTAACTGTCTGGTTTACATGAGGTCCAGTGTCGTGTATTCTTGCTGGTTTTGAGATGATAATCCTCAAGTATTGGTCTGTTTATGAATATCCCTGTTGTAGTTAATCCTATCTGTGTTACTGAATATTCCTGTTACGTGATTGATGTATGCATATGGGTGTAATTTGCTGTTTAGACCCAGCCATATTTTGCTTAGCGTGCATGTCGCCATCTTGAATGCACACTGTGTATTAGACGCTACGCGACGGTGTTCCATACATTGTATTGGTAAACAAAGAATACCGCTTATATATGTGGTATTTGTAGCCGGCAAACTTGCAGCAACGTAAGTTTCGGGTGTTTTTATAAGTATATGTATGTTCTTGGTATGTATGCAGTGCTTTGTTGACGCAACAGTCTTATTTTAGTTGTGAGTACCAGTTGCACCAGTTGTGTGACAGGTGGACAGCGTCATGTGACGTATGGGGCACGTGTGTGCAATCCGACGTGTGGATTCCACAGTGTGCACCCACAGTTTGCACATCCCACACGTTGCATTGACCGGTTAGTAGAAATACCGAGCAGAACTTCATGTTGGGCCTCCAACATTCTAAGATAGCCAATGATCCTTGCCAGTTTGTATTGCAGACGTCATAGTTTAAGCATTGTATGGTGATCGTTAGCAACCAGGTATATGCATAGCAGTTGCTGTAGAGTAAACTAAGTAATAGTACATTATATCGTTGTCATCACTCAGTCACTGTGATCCGCCCACGTCCGTCCACCCGTCCGTCCACCCGTCTGTCCACTAGATTGACCCCTGCTGGCGAGGGAGAACGGCTGCAACTGGGATTCTCAAACCAGAAGCTACATCTGTGCTAGCATGATTTCCAAAAAATGTAAATAATTTGATGAAATAATTGTATTTTGTGACATATCAAAAGCATACCTTCTTATCGGACAATCGGAGAAATAGCAAACATACCCGGAATGATCGGAGATTATCGATCGTCCGACAAACGGAAACAGACTAGCTTTCCAATCTCTCTCAACGAGTATTTGTTGGAAATTGCATTGTTAATTCTGAAAATAGTGAAACAGGATTACACTGTGTGACAGCGGATCTGTCCTGGTTCCGCTATTATTTCTTGTTTACGGAAGTAGCACAGCATATTCTCTTATAGAGTATTCGCCGAGTATAGCGCTCTTGTTGTATCTACGTCCGATTCCATAACAGCTTGGAGCGAACTCCGAGAATTTCACTGCTGAAGCGAACACGTAACCACTGCGTTAACATAGTTTGACTAAACTTAGTCTTATTTTTATAAAATCATTATCCTGAATTTGACCGAAAATCGTTAGGTTTTTTTCCGCAGCCACTCATATTCTAGTCACGTGTATAGTTTCAATACATTCTAATAATAGCACGCCGTATGCAAATTATTATCAATGATCGTTTCAGAATGGCTTGTCAAGGATTCAAAAGTTGACATTATTGTATCGAGTTCCAACAACTTATTAGTAAATCAAAATAGCGAAGAACTGACTGCGTGTAAATCATGTTTTTTTTTTTTCAATGTTTAACCTTTATTTATTTTACGACGATTGCGAAGCAAGTTCTAACAACTTATATTAATCACTCTTGCTGGGCGCGGGTGAAAGCCTATATTGCAGTATAAATAACGCGACACTAGCATAGGTACAGTGCAAGTTCGCATTTATGAACAGGAATGCGTCTATAAAATAGCATTCACCAATCGACACGGGGGACAAATATTCTAGTAATTAATTTAGTTCCCGAAATCGAAAAAAGACTATTATAACGGGCAACTCAAACGATAATTAAGCTAAAATAGGGAAAACGGGGTTAAATATAATGATTTTGAGCACAATTAATACAAGTCAGTAAACATCAGTACACCAATTATCCGTGATTCAGCACAGAGGGAGTTCTTGGTAACTGCCTAACAGGCATGAACATACGAGTAGGGATTCAACGTTACAATCCGTACAAACGTGTCAATCCGATACAAGTACTACAGTCCTAAGCTTTTATGTTGCAATGGAAAAAACACAATTGTTTAATCTAATGAACTTAACAATAGAAGCCATCAACAGTAGAATCCAACATGGCTGACACGCTAAGGAACAACGTGCTGTAAACCTACGACTGTTACCTACACGATAATAGGAAGAGGTAGACAATGCATTGCACTGAACGCCGTATGCTCCAGGGTGCGGGTCCAATGCACTGAACGCCGTATGCTCCAGGGTGCTGGTCCAATGCACTGAACGCCGTATGCACCAGGGTGCGGGTCCAATGCACTGAACGCCGTATGCTCTAGGGTGCTGGTCCAATGCACTGAACGCCGTATGCACCAGGGTGCGGGTCCAATGCACTGAACGCCGTATGCTCCAGGGTGCGGGTCCAATGCACTGAACGCCGTATGCTCCAGGGTGCGGGGTCCAATGCACTGAACGCCGTATGCTCCAGGGTGCGGGTCCAATGTAGTGAACGCCGTATGCACCAGGGTGCAGGTCCAGACAATGATCGCCGTATGCTCCAGGGTGCGGGTCCAATGTACTGAACGCCGTATGCTCCAGGGTGCGGGTCCAATGTAGTGAACGCCGTATGTCCAGGGGCAGGTCCCCTCGCCGCTCCAGGGGCAGGTCCAGACCTGATCGCCGTATGCTCCAGGGTGCAGGTCCAGACCTGATCGCCGTATGCTCCAGGGTGCAGGTCCAGACACTGATCGCCGTATGCTCCAGGGTGCAGGTCCAGACACTGATCGCCGTATGCTCCAGGGTGCGGGTCCAATGCACTGAATGCCGTATGCGCCAGGGTGCGGGTCCAATGCACTGACTGCCGTATGCTCCAGGGTGCGAGTCCAATGCACTGAACACCGTATGCTCCAGGGTGCAGGTCCAATGCACTGAACGCCGTATGCTCCAGGGTGCGGGTCCAATGCACTGATCGCCGAATGCTCCAGGGCGCGGGTCCAATGCACTGAACGCCGAATGCTCCAGGGTGCAGGTCCAATGCACTGAACGCCGTATGCTCCAGGGTGCGGGTCCAATGCACTGAACGCCGTATGCACCAGGGTGCAGGTCCAGACACTGAACGCCGTATGCTCCAGGGTGCAGGTCCAGAAACTGAACGCCGGTATGCACCAGGGCGCGGGTCCAATGCACTGAACGCCGTATGTTCCAGGGCGCGGGTCCAATGCACTGAACGCCGTATGCTCCAGGGCGCGGGTCCAATGCACTGAATGCCGTATGCTCCAGGGTGTGAGTCCAATGCACTGAACTCCGTATGCTCCAGGGTGCAGGTTCAATGCACTGAACGCCGTATACACCAGGGTGCGGGTCCAATGCACTGAACGCCGAATGCTCCAGGGTACGAGTCCAATGCACTGAACGCCGTATGCTCCAGGGTGCAGGTCCAATGCACTGAACGCCGTATGCTCCAGGGTGCGGGTCCAGACACTGAACGTCGAATGCACCAGGGTGCGAGTCCAATGCACTGAACGCCGTATGCTCCAGGGTGCAGGTCCAGACACTGAACGCCGAATGAACCAGGGTGCGAGTCCAATGCACTGAACGCCGAATGCTCCAGGGTGCGGGTCCAATGCACTGAACGCCGTATGCTCCAGGGTGCGGGTCCAATGCACTGAACGCCGAATGCTCCAGGGTGCGGGTCCAATGCACTGAACGCCGTATGCTCCAGGGTGCGGGTTCAATGCACTGAATGCCGTATGTACCAGGGTGCGAGTCCAATGCACTGAACGCCGTTTGCTCCAGCGTGCGGGTCTAATGTACTGAACGCCGTATACACCAGGGTGCAGGTCCAGACACTGATCGCCGTATGCTCCAGGGTGCAGGTCCAGACACTGATCACCGTATGCTCCAGGGTGCAGGTCCAGACACTGATCGCCGAATGCTCCAGGGTGCAGGTCCAGACACTGATCGCCGTATGCTCCAGGGTGCGGGTCCAATGCACTGAACGCCGTATGCTCCAGGGTGCAGGTCCAATGCACTGAACGCCGTATGTTCCAGGGCGCGGGTCCAATGCACTGAACGCCGTATGTTCCAGGGCGCGGGTCCAATGCACTGAACGCCGTATGCTCCAGGGTGCGGGTTCAATGCACTGAATGCCGTATGTACCAGGGTGCGAGTCCAATGCACTGAACGCCGTATGCTCCAGCGTGCGGGTCCAATGTACTGAACGCCGTATGTACCAGGGTGCAGGTCCAGACACTGAACGCCGTATGCTCCAGGGGCAGGTCCAGACGCTGATCGCCGTATGCTCCAGGGTGCAGGTCCAGACACTGAACGCCGTATGCTCCAGCGTGCAGGTCCAGACACTGATCGCCGTATGCTCCAGGGTGCAGGTCCAGGCACTGATCGCCGTATGCTCCAGGGTGCAGGTCCAGACACTGATCGTCGTATGCTCCAGGGTGCAGGTCCAGACACTGAACGCCGTATGCTCCAGGGTGCAGGTCCAATGCACTGAACACATTATGCTCCATGTTGCCTGTCCAGTGCACTGAACGCCGTATGCACAATGGTGCGGTTCCAGAGGCTTGATCGCCGTATGCTCCAGGACGCGGGCTCATACACTGATCGCCCGCCGTATATTCCAAGGTGTGGGCCCAATGCTCTGAACGCCGTATGCACAATGGTGCGGTTCCAGAGGCTGATCGCCGTATGCTCCAGGACGCGGGCTCATACACTGATCGCCCGCCGTATGTTCCATAGTGCTGGCCCAATACACTGAACACCGGCACAGGAATTGAATCCCGTATTCACAAGTGTGCGAGCTCTGTGCACCGATTACCTAATGCACCAGGGCGTGGGCACAGGCTCTGATCGCCATATGCTCCAGGGTGCTGGCCCATGAACTGAATGCCGTATACCAGGGTGCGAGCCCAGTCACTGAACGCTGTTTGCAACATAGTGCGATCTCAGTGCCTTGAACAATGCACATATGATACTACTACATTCGAGGTAATATAAGTTAGCAAATCTTTCGTGGAAAATTCAAAGTCATTACAGCTCTGAAACACACTGCATCACATTTGGATCATGCATCTACGTACGCACTTTATGACCGTTCTGAATCAATATCCAATTATCCCGGTATTATCGTTCCGTATACTGGTTGCTAGCCTCTAAAGCTTGCTATCACCGGGGCTATTGGCAGGATCAAGCGCAAATATGACAATTAAACTTGTTTCAATTCGTAACAAGAAACTTTCTAGAGACGAAAACTTGGTACAAAATACCCTGATAATGAACCATTACATTAGGAGGTTTGTACAAACAATGTTGGTATCTATAACAGGCCCACTAGGACTACCTTGCATTTACAATCCACAAGAAAACAATTCTTATTTGAAAATCCTCAAACAACACAGCCATTTCCAAACCGGATATGGAGTAAAGCAGTAGCCGACACCGGAACATCGAAGCCAGTCACAGGTACAGACAGCCTGTGACCGTGAGCATGGCACAGAACCGACTATATCTAACACCATGCATAGGGAATATGGTTCAAACTGATTCGACCACCAGATGGCATACATAGCGAGATCTCTCAAACTGAGCTCAAAAAATGTAGTGGTTAACTTATTCAGTGTTTCACACGCAGGACTTATAATCCAGGGACCTTATGTTCGATCTCCTGCTATACCGTACTAAAATGACTCATATCATAGTGTTTAGGATAAAACTTTAAACGTTACACTGTGCACGTAAAAGAAACGAGACCTATACTAGCTTTCGGTTCTAATCCCTTTTCATTCATGTATCTAAATTGGTGTAAACTGTATATTTGTATATGTTGCATGGTTTGAAATAAACTATGTTTAAACTAAAAGAAACAGGATAACGGCCTAATATCAATACCTCGTATAGCCAGTTTTCTATATTTTACAGGAGAGACATTTTTGTTTCTCATTGTTTCAAATTTTGTTGGAATCTTTCTAAATTTCGAATGTACCATTAAGATGTCATAACAAATTGCTTAGCAATCTGATGTTTGCATTTGTAAACAAAATAGATGAGTAATCTCGTATACGATCGTTTGGCACCAGTTTTAAATTTTTAATACATATACGACTTTTTGTATTGTGGTACTCAATAATGCAATATACAATTATTCTGTATGAATAGATGGTATTTATATCAAAATATTGACATTGTAGCAAACAAATGTAAACCATATTCTTCATAGGAAAAAATCAAGTTCTCGGGGACAACTCCACCTACAGTATAAATTGTATTCATCGACCGTCACACCAGGAATTTGGTGATTACTATTGCAAGATGGTCGCTAAATTTAGGTTGAATGTAATCCCAAGATATTAACGTCTCTTATAGTGTCGCTTAGGACAGGTTTGAAGTATGGTATCAATAGATTAAAAACACTCTGGCTTATAAGAACAACATTTATAACAGATAATTTCAAAGAAGAAATAACGTTGAAATACTAACTATAATTATTTACTTCCTGTAATATAGAACTATAACTAGATCTACTGTGAAACCTGTATCAATCGGCCATAGACAATAATACCTCTCAGGCAGGTGGTAGTTGGAGCTTCCTGCATTACATTTGACCTGTATTATACTACCACCTGTCCAGAACAACCACTATGTTGTATGTCATATGGTCGTATAAAACATGTTTGACTGTAAATGCCAATGATGCTATAAGTTGAAAGGAAAGAGAAATCTGCAAATGTGAACAAAAACAATGCGTAAAACGCACAATAGGGTTATACAAAAACAATGCCGAAAATAACTGCTCATAATGAGCAGTGAAGTTTCAATGTTTTGAATTGTTTTGTAATGGAAGGAAACTCACTAGACACTCCTGTAACCTCCACTAATGAACATTATGACTTAAGGCAGCTCTCAATTCCTACAGTAAGTAGTTCAAAATAACAGCTATCTACATTATAGCACAGATAGCAGAGTTTTCACTCTTGTGTACTTAATGACAAGCAGTCATAGAATGTATGGTAGTCTTGAGGTATAACTCGTTTCAGTTCCTGCAGGTGCTTATATTTAGACTGTTTGATTGGAAGTTTGTTCTGATGAAGTCTTGTAATTGCTCCAACTCCGGTCTGTTGCTTTGCCCTCCGTGGAAGGTCCTAGTAGTCCTCTTGGAATCCAAGTTTGTAATAGATGGTCCCATTTGTACTGTACCTGAGTACACGAATTTCTGTCACAGTTGGGTTCCCAACTTTATTTCCTGGCCTTATTGAGCTGTAGTATGACAGATTTGTCATGTCTTTGAAGAATGTGTATGGTACGTAGTGTACCATGCATTTCTGTTTCGGCCTTGCTGACGAAATTATGTCTCCATAATTCTGAGGCACGTAGATGGGCTTTTTTTCAGATTCCTTTCTATGAGAATGTGCATTGCATCTACCTCCATATTGGTATGTCCACGCTCTAGGAACTTTTGGACAATGGTAATCTGTTTGTCGACGGCTGTCTTCAAAAGGGCGTTTGCCAACACCGCATTTCGATTCTGATAATTGCAGCCGTCACTATACAGAACAATTTCTTTAACTCCTGGTTCGGTTGCCAACAAGTGCTCTATGTAATGTGTTATGCATGTAGCAGCAAACGAACTTGCTGACAGGTCACCGTCTGATTCATTCCAAAAATAGCACGTGTTATCTTTGCTTCCCAGGTCCATAATTGTGAAGTTATGACATGCAAACTTCGTCTTGTAATATAAAGTTGGCTTGAAGTTTTGGACAAAGCATAACAGCCTGTAAATCCATTGTCAGCACTTTGTATGAGTTGTCACTAAGACACTTCTTTGTCTTCTGCCTTTGCTTGTCTAGCATCTTCTTTTCTTTGCATGTGTTTGGCGGTATACATCCTCTGTGATATTTCCACATTCATACTCACAGCACTTGTCACATTGATCCTTCTTAGGTGTGTACAGTGAAAGATTCAGTTTGTCGAATACTGTCCTAAAGTTACAGTTTGATGCTGCATTATGACCATTCTCCTTACAATTCTCGACATACGCCCTGTACAGTTCAGCTTTTGTTGTGAAAACTGGTTCAATATAAAGCTTTTTACTAGTTGCCCTACAGTAGTGTGATTCCATTTTGGGTAGTTTTTCTAGATATTCTTGTGCACTCTGTCTAACTTCTGACTGTGGCTTTTCTTTATGGGGTTGCACACGCTGTCTACCTCCTGTACGTGTGTTATCGTCAGAGGCCTCTGCATATTCTGTCGCTTCTTGACTTTCTTGAAAATTAGTCTGCTTCCACCCATATTGCTTTCTCACCGATGCATAGAGTGTTCAAAAACATGTGTTTGCAGACACATATTCTCTTTTCTCTGACTGTCATGTAATATTTGTAGGTCTTGCCCTTTCTACCAGAGCTTTCGGCTGATGTCGACTTAACGTCGGATTCTAGAACTGAGGTAGAGACATACAGTTTCTTCTCATTCCAATCATACTGCGTCCAGAACTGATTGAATAAAGGTTCTCAGAAATCTGATCACAACACTTAATTTTTGAATTCCGACACTGTTTTGAACAACCTGGTGGTTTCAAAACCCTCTCTTTTCTCGCTTCAGTTAACAGCCACTTTCCTTCTTCATTTTTCTTCCAACCGTTGTATGACCTTCCTGCCATTCTGGCCACCATTTGCTTTTGTCTGTTCCATTCATGTTCCGACCTGCGTTTTCTTCTCTTTACAGTTGGTTGATCTTGTACGACCTCTTCATGATCTACACTGGCTTCGTTTATATATGTTGGAAATTTTTCTAATTCATCAGAAGACTCATAACTCTTATCTCTTTTTTCGGGGAAGTAATCTGGATCTCTTACATAATCATCTAGGTCTAGCTCCTCTGCGTCCTCAGAAATGTAATCTCCTCCTGTACATGTATGACTCCTCTCGAGAGTCTGGTTATCCCCTCCAACTTCTGGTGACTTTAAAACAGATAATTCTTCATCACCATTTTTCCTAATTTCACAATCGCTCTTGTCAACTGCATGATGTTCTTCCTTATTAATGTTATCATTGTGTCCATCTTCACAAACCATCGTTGCCTGAGCTAACACACTTCCAATACTAGCTCGCACATGGTCAGTGTTTTCATCTACTACTATTTGGCATCCTTCTGTTGAAGACTGCTTATCATAGCTGACACTGTTCTAAACGAAGTACGAGGTTTTGATCTTAAGGATTATGCACCAATCAGTATACGATATTTTGTCATATGACTGTTTACAGCACTTACAATTGGAGTAGGAGTACGTCGTTTTGACAGAATCTGCGCTATGCCGCAATGATTCCCGCGATGTCAAAAAGTTGTTTTCTGAAAAAATGGTCTATACGAGGTTTTGATATTAGGCCGACGA
>CM026401.1:27635104-27662909 GCA_014843695.1 Archivesica marissinica
ACATATTTGCAATGGTTGGTCAATATGACATAGTTCTCTCGCGTCAACTACGTTGGGACGTATTTACAATGGTTGGTCAATATGACATAGTTCACTCGCGTCAACTACGTTGGGACGTATTTGCAATGGTTGGTCAATATGACATAGTTCACTCGCGTCAACTACGTTGGGACGTATTTACAATGGTTGATCAATATGACATAGTTCACTCGCGTCAACTACGTTGGGACATATTTGAAATGGTTGGTCAATATGACATAGTTCACTCGCGTCAACTACGTTGGGACGTATTTGCAATGGTTGGTCAATATGACATAGTTCACTCGCGTCAACTACGTTGGGACGTATTTGCAATATGGTCAATATGACATAGTTCTCTCGCGTCAACTACGTTGGGAAGTATTTACAATGGTTGATCAATATGACATAGTGCATTCGACTCAACTACGAAGGGAAGTATTTACAATGCTTGGTCAATATGACATAGTTCACTCGCGTCAATTACGTTGGGACGTATTTGCAATGGTTGGTCAATATGACATAGTTCACTCGCGTCAACTAGGTTGGGACATATTTGACATAGTTCACTCGCGTCAACTACGTTGGGACCTATTTGCAATGGTTGATCAATATGAGATAGTGCATTCGCGTCAACTACGTTGGGACGTATTTACAATGGTTGGTCAATATGACATAGTGCATTCGCGTCAACTACGTTGGGACGTATTTACAATGGCTGGTCAATATGGCATAGTTCACTCGCGTCAACTACGTTGGGACGTATTTACAATGGTTGGTCAATATGACATAGTTCACTCGCGTCAACTACGTTGGGACATATTTGCAATGGTTGGTCAATATGACATAGTTCACTCGCGTCAACTACGTTGGGACATATTTACAATGGTTGGTCAATATGACATAGTTCACTCGCGTAAACTACGTTCGGACGTATTTGCAATGGTGCTGCATGGGAGTTATTATATTCTTTGAGTGAATACATTTGTATATATACATGTATATTAGGGGTGTAGCTTGACTGACACTGTTGTGTAGACTGTAGATTGTAGGGGTATGTATATGCGTGTATATATATACAATAACATCAATAACCTTACAACGTCTATGTTATGCTAGCCAAAATATTATGATTATCAAAAGAAATAATTATGATATACATGGCTCACTCTAGAGGGTGACTGGGTCGAAATAGTCGCCCTAGGGACCCCGACTTCACCCCCTGGGGACCCCACTTCTCCCTAAATAAAACAGTTATTTTTTATTTTACAATTTTCATACAAAATATTGTCCAGTATGATACACTGGCCAATTGTAATGCAACATTGTCAAACTGCGATTTGACGTATATATACAAAAACATCAATAGCCTTACAATGTCTACGTTATCCTCACCAAAATATTAAGATTATCAAAAGAACTAATTATGAGGTGTATATACATATATACTAGTACACAGACACTCGGGTAAAAATAAGTAAAACATTTCACTCCATACATAAACAACAGATTTATTACAGTATACAGTCAAACCTGTGTTAGTGGTCACCTCCATTAAGCAGCCAACCTGTATTAAGCAGCCAGTTTCCAGATAGCCAATCGGTTGTTTTATTATATATTTGAACTCTATTAAGCAGCCACCGGCGCTAAGCAGCTACTTTCTCGGACTCGCTTGGCTGGCTCCTTAAGAGAGGTTTGACTGTATTTACAAAACAAAATAACCCACCCTGAAAAGACTATTTAGAAAGAAGAGACCCATGTTATAGATAAGTATCGATATTGAACTGACTGTATACGCGGAAAGAAACACTCGCATATAGCATACACTCGCATATAGCATACACTCGTCCATATCATACACTCGCATATACCATACACTCATCTATATCATACACTTGTCTATATCATACACTCATCTATATCATACACCCCCTATATCATGCACTCGTTTATATCATACACTCGCCTATATCATACACTCGTCTATATCATACACTCATCTATATCATACACTCGTCTATATCACACACTCGCCTATATCATACACTCGTCTATATGATACACCCCCTATATCATGCACTCGTCTATATCATACACTCGCCTATATCATACACTCGTCTATATCATACACTCATCTATATCATACACTCGTCTATATCATACACTCGCCTATATCATACACTCGTCTATATCATACACTCGTCTATAGCATACACTCGCCTATATCATACACTCGCCTATATCATACACTCGCCTCTACCATACACTCGTCTATATCATACACTCTTCTATATCATACACTCTTCTATATCATACACTCGTCTATATCATACACTCGTCTATATCATATACTCGTCTATATCATACACTCGTCTATATCATACACTCGTCTATATCATACACGCGCCTATATCATACACTCGCCTATATCATACACTCGCCTATATCATACACTCGTCTATATCATACACTCGTCTATATCATACACTCGTCTATATCATACACACGTCTATATCATACACTCGTCTATATCATACACTCGCCAATATCATACACGCGCCTATATCATACACTCGCCTATATCATACACTCCTCTATATCATACACTCGTCTATATCATACACTCCCCCCCTATGTCATGCACTCGTCTATATCATACACTCGCCTATATCATACACTCGTCTATATCATACACTCATCTATATCATACACTCGTATATATCATACACTCGTCTATATCATACACTCGCCTATATCATACACTCGCCTATATCATGTACTTATATCATACATCCGGGAATATGTCCTAGTATCATACATCCGGGAATATGTCCTAGTATCATACAGCCGGGAATATGTCCTAGTATCATACATCCGGGAATATGTCCTAGTATCACACATCCGGGAATATGTCCTAGTATCATACATCCGGGAATATGTCCTAGTATCACACATCCAACAATATGTCCTAGTATCATACATCAGGGAATATGTCCTAGTATCTTACATCCGGGAATATGTCCTAGTATCATACATCCTGGAATATGTCCTAGTATCATACATCCGGGAATATGTCCTAGTATTTAACATCCAGGAATATGTCCTAGTATCATACATCCAGGAATATGTCCTAGTATCTTACATCCGGGAATATGTCCTAGTATCGTACATCCGGGAATATATCCTAGTATCTTACATCCGTGAATATGTCCTAGTAGCATACATCCGGGAATATGTCCTAGTATCGTACATCCGAGAATATGTCCTAGTATCATACATCCGGAAATATGTCCTAGTATCGTACATCCGAGAATATGTCCTAGTATCATACATCCGGGAACATGTCCTAGTATTAATTTTTACATCCAGGAATATGTCCTAGTATCATACATCCAGGAATATGTCCTAGTATCATACATCCGGGAATATGTCCTAGTATCATACATCCGGGAATATGTCCTAGCATCATACATCCGGGAATATGTACTAGTATCACACATCCGGGAATATGTCCTAGTATCATACATCCGGGAATATGTCCTAGTATCATACATCCAGGAATATGTCCTAGTATCATACATCCGGGAATATGTCCTAGTATCATACATCCGGGAATATGTCCTAGTATCATACATCCGGGAATATGTCCTAGTATCATACATCCGGGAATATGTCCTAGTATCATACATCCGGGAATATGTCCTAGTATCATACATCCAGGAATATGTCCTAGTATCATACATCCGGGAATATGTCCTAGTATCATACATCCGGGAATATGTCCTAGTATCATACATCCGGGAATATGTCCTAGTATTTTACATCCTGGAATATGTCCTAGTATCATACATCCGGGAATATGTCCTAGTATTTTACATCCAGGAATATATCCTAGTATCATACATCCGGGAATATGTCCTATTATCATACATCCGGGAATATGTCCAAGTATCACACATCCGTGATTAATATAAGTTGTGACAGCTTAATAAATAAAGTTTATAGCACTCGTAAAAATAAGTTAAAAAAACCAAAACATTTCACTCCATACATCATATATATATAAACAGAAAGCAACGTTTGTGTGTTTTACTTTTATATATTGTCGCTTCCTGAAGAGATGAGTCATTTTAGATTTTGGAGGATAGTGCAATGATACAGACAGATACCCATTCCAGAGTCTCCTCTGGATCTTTAACGTGCACGGTGCAAAGCACCGACACGAGACCTCGGTTTAATGTCCCATCTGAAAGATTGTTAATTTTATTAGGATTAGACGGGGAATCAAACCTGCGATCCCTGGATTACCAGTCCAACACACACTATAACGCAAAACACTTCACTCCATATAGGTTGTATATGGGATCAAAATTACTCAAGGGCAGAAATATACAAAAATTAGATTGGCCGCCTAGGCACTTCTTAAAAACTTAATTTTTGTTGTAAATACTAGTCACACATTGTTCAAATTTGTCATGGTAGTTTCTTATTGATTATATTACATGGCAAACAGCAACTAATTATAGAGCACTGTGAAAATATCAGGAAAATAATGAAAAAATGCATTTTTGCCCCAAAAATACGCCGTTCCTCCATTTTTTTGCAAATATATGCAATGCAAAATGTTTTATATGGGGAGTTTTGTTATTGAGAAGCATTTATTATTGAATAACATACACATACGCATAAAGCCAGGCCAGTTCAGAGTTAACAAATGCCGCGTTTTGCAAAATGGGATCAAAATTTCACATGTGTCAAAATGTAAAATAATGTCACTTTACACTGGCCTACACTGGTTTTAGTGACTTCTTAAAATCATTGTTTTTGTTGAAAATACTGGTTCCATATGGCTCAAAATTGTTATGGTAGTGTGTTAAAGGTTGTATTACATGAAAGGCAAGAAATAATTACATAGCACATGTTTTGTTTTTGTTATAGGTTGTATATACGTAAATAGGCAGAAGTGCATCCGCGGTCGAATGTAGTCCCAATAACTAATATAGTTCATTTTTCTTTTTGATAAAATTGCATTTTCATGACAGGCATGGTGTATTTTTTTTTTTTTTGAGAAATTATGTGACTTGAGAAGATTTCTTTGTGTAGAAAATCACAGGGATTCGGCACGATTGGGGGTACTAGTATATATATTTAAGTATTTAAATATATATACTAGTACTTAAATGTATATACTAGTACCCCCAAACGTGCCGAATCCCTGTGTAGAAAATATGTGGTATAAGAATTCAGGCCATTGCAAGGTGAAGGTTGGTCTACTTTATTATTTGGCGGAGGAATACAGTGTGTAAACACAGTGACGTTATTCACAGGTGAGCACTTGTTATTTGAAACTTAAAATTTGAAATATTCTTGGTGTGTTTCAGACTGATTTGAATACCTCTTCACAGTGGATGTGGTATCAGCAGAAATGAAAATTGGAAATATAAATGAACAGATCGTATGTTTTTACTTTTTACTATGTATTACAAAGGCAATTTATTTCTTGTTTTACAACCTATATCGTAAAAACAAAAAGCATATGTGTTTTACGTTTATGTCTCGTCGCTACCGGTTTCCTATATGAGCGACGCTTCCTGAAGAGATTAGTCATTTTAGAGGATAGTGCAAAACAGAAAACATTGTGTGTTTTACTTTTATTTCTCGTCGCTACCGGTTTCCTATATGAGCGACGCCTCCTGAAGAGCTTAGTCATTTTAGAGGATAGTGCAAAACAGAATACATTGTGTTTTACGTTTATTTATCGTCGCTACCGGTGTCCTATATGAGCGACGCCTCCTGAACAGATTAGTCATTTTAGAATGTTGGAGGATAGTGCAATGATACAGAAAGGATTCTTTTACGTGCACGGTGTACAGCACCGACACGATACCTCAGTTTAATGTCCCAGCTGAAAGACTGTTAATTTTATTAGACGAGGATCGAACTAAAGCAGAAGGCATTGTGTGTGTTTTACGTTTATTTATCGTCGCCCATATGAAGAGATTAGTCATTTTAGATTTTTGGAAGATTGCAATGATGCAGAGAGAGACCCATTCCAGAGTATCCTCTGAATATTTTACAGCAGAAAGCAACCCTATTACTCAATTTATATATACCAAAAATAAATGATAAGAAACACTTTAATATTTAACACCAACATTAGCAGTTACAGAAAAACCATACTATATGATATATAATAACTATAATAGAACAATAGAAATACCATACTATATGATATATAATAACTACAATAGAACAATAGAAATACCATACTATATGATATATAATAACTACAATAGAACAATAGAAATACCATACTATATGATATATAATAACTACAATAGAACAATAGAATGATTAATAATCTGATCTAAGGACAAAATGAAATGATATCCTAAATTAAATTATTACCTCCCTTTATGAATACAGTATATATGTATTACATACTAAACATGCATGCAACATCTTATTATTTCGTTTTTATATTCATTTACCTCCCTTTATGAAAAACACTTGAATACAATACATGTCTAATGCTAGTATATATACATGTCTAATGCTGGTACATATACATGTCTAATGCTGGTACATATACATGTCTAATGTTCGTACATATGCTGTGATTATACATGCATATTTCGATGTGACTGTAAATTAACGATTCATCTCAATCTGAATATTTTGATCTTATCACAATCATATTGTGTAACCATAATCCTGGGTGGATTTGGTAGGTAGGTTACCGTTACAGGGTGTGTTATCCCGTCAGTTTGTGTCAGTAGTTCCTGTAAGACGTTGCCCCGGCTGTCAGTCTGGATAACATTCTGGGAGTGAAAGCCACATACAAACAGTTGATCTCGGTCATCAACAGTAACATCGAACGCCCTCTTTAACCTGGGATCCGTGATAACTGTCTGTGTGTTACCTTGTTTGTCTATAACTATAACCCCTGTATCCCAGGCAGCAATGTACAGTAGTGAGTTGTTCCTACTAACAGTTATATTATGTGAGTACATAATGTGCTGCTGCTTCATGAGTACACGCAGCCTGGAACCGGACATATCATAAACTATAACCTCATGCTTACCATACACACCACAACTAACGTATAGCTCACCCTGACTGTGACAGATACCCCGACACTCCTCACCTACACCGAATGACCGTCTCAGTGACAATGACCTGCCCACAGATATAAACTGAACTTTCTTAGCATTAAAAAGAGTAACAGCTAGCTCAGTGGGACCAGTTTTACATATTCCCCACGGACTACCCGGTATGTCAACCCAGTCATTAACCTTGAATGTACTATCCAGTCGTTTCAGTCTGTGATTGTTGCTGTCTGTAATGATAGTCTGATTGTTGTCTAGCACACAGACACCTTGAATGTAAGGCACCTTTTTATCAGGATTTACATTGATGATGTACTCACCGAGAGGTGAAACAATGTAAGGATGGACCGTATCATCAATGAGAGTAAGCAAGGATTTCATACCATGCAAACAAGACTCAATGCCTGTATATAATTCATACACAATGGTTGAAGCTTTCTTACTCTCAACTTGATTGATAACGTCGTTACTCTTTGATGCTTGAGCATGACCTTGCTTAATATGCACAAAGAGTTGAGCCTCGTTGACAGTCTTGAACTGTTTTATATTGTCAAGTGTAACCTGTAGGGTCTTTAGCATGTCCTCAGAGGAGGTAATGTCACTGTTTATGTCATCGGCTATCTCTTTATGATTAAGCAATACTTGTTTATTAGACATCTTTGTCAGTTCTTCAACCGTAGTTATGATGTTTTTCTTCAACGTCTGGACGTCGTTCATTATATCGTCACGTTGTTTATCTACAAGACGCAGGTCATTCTCTCGTCTAGCCTTCAACTGAAGCAGATCTTTCTTCACCTCCTCCACGGACGTCTGGGTTCGTTGCTTTTCCTGTCCTTTCAGTATTCCTTTGGCCACGGTTGGGATATATTCTACTCCTTCACAAACACTAAAATAACATACAGTATTATATACACACAGGGGTAGGATGTGTTAGTATTATATATACTAGTATTGTACATGCATATACACAGGGGTAGGACCTGATAGTATTATATATACTAGTATTGTACATGTATATACACAGGGGTAGGATGTGTTAGTATTATACATACTAGTATTGTACATGTATATACACAGGGGTAGGACGTGATAGTATTATATATACTAGTATTGTACATGTATATACCCAGGGGTAGGACGTGATAGTATTATATATACTAGTATTGTACATGTATATACACAGGGGTAGGACGTTATAGTATTATATATACCAGTATTGTACATGTATATACACAGGGGTAGGATGTGTTTGTATTATATATACTAGTATTGTACATGTATATACACAGGGGTAGGATGTGATAGTATTATATATACTAGTATT
Source organism: Archivesica marissinica (assembly GCA_014843695.1). Lineage (NCBI taxonomy): Eukaryota > Metazoa > Mollusca > Bivalvia > Venerida > Vesicomyidae > Archivesica > Archivesica marissinica. The sequence goes on from CM026401.1 coordinate 27,643,556, forward strand.
GTACATGTATATACGCAGGGGTAGGACGTGATAGTATATTGTAAGTAAACTCCATAATCTTCCACCCCTCGGACTATCATGGTGTACAGTATATTGTAAGTAAACTCCATAATCCTCCACCCTCGGACTATCATGGTGTACAGTATATTGTATGTAAACTCCATACCTCCACCCTCGGACTATCATGGTGTACAGTATATTGTATGTAAACTCCATAATCTTCCACCCCTCGGACTATCATGGTGTACAGTATATTGTAAGTAAACTCCATAACCCTCCACCCTCGGACTATCATGGTGTACAGTATATTGTAAGTAAACTCCATAACCATCCACCCTCGGACTATCATGGTGTACAGTATATTGTATAAACTCCATAATCCTCCACCCCTCGGACTATCATGGTGTACAGTATATTGTAAGTAAACTCCATAATCCTCCACCCCTCGGACTATCATGGTGTACAGTATATTGTAAGTAAACTCCATAATCCTCCACCCCTCGGACTATCATGGTGTACAGTATATTGTAAGTAAACTCCATAATCCTCCACCCCTCGGACTATCATGGTGTACAGTATATTGTAAGTAAACTCCATAATCCTCCACCCCTCGGACTATCATGGTGTACAGTATATTGTAAGTAAACTCCATAATCCTCCACCCCTCGGACTATCATGGTGTACAGTATATTGTAAGTAAACTCCATAATCCTCCACCCCTCGGACTATCATGGTGTGCAGTATATTGTAAGTAAACTCCATAATCCTCCACCCCTCGGACTATCATGGTGTACAGTATATTGTAAGTAAACTCCATAATCCTCCACCCCTCGGACTATCATGGTGTACAGTATATTGTAAGTAAACTCCATAATCCTCCACCCCTCGGACTATCATGGTGTACAGTATATTGTAAGTAAACTCCATAATCCTCCACCCCTCGGACTATCATGGTGTACAGTATATTGTAAGTAAACTCCATAATCCTCCACCCCTCGGACTATCATGGTGTGCAATATATTGTAAGTATACATATTGACCTGTCCTTATAGGGGTCATATGGATATTTACATGTCTTGTATAGGGGTCAAATACATATTGACACAGTCATTTATCGGGGTTGATTAATTATTTTCAACATCGTCAGTTACCCGTAACCTACTCTATCAATAGCATGCACTATCTATAATTACATGCACTATCTATAATTACATGCACTATCTATAATTACATGCACTATCTATAATTACATGCACTATCTATAATTACATGCACTATCTATAATTACATGCACTATCTATAATTACATGCACTATCTATAATTACATGCACTATCTATAATTACATGCATTATCTATAATTACATGCACTATCTATAATTACATGCACTATCACTATAATTACATGCACTATCTATAATTACATGCACTATCTATAATTACATGCACTATCTATAATTACATGCACTATCTATAATTACATGCACTATCTATAATTACATGCACTATCTATAATTACATGCACTATCTATAATTACATGCACTATCTATAATTACATGCACTATCTATAATTACATGCACTATCTATAATTACATGCACTATCTATAATTACATGCACTATCTATAATTACATGCACTATCTATAATTACATGCACTTACATGCACTATCTATAATTACATGCACTATCTATAATTACATGCACTATCTATAATTACATGCACTATCTATAATTACATGCACTATCTATAATTACATGCACTATCTATAATTACATGCACTATCTATAATTACATGCACTATCTATAATTACATGCACTATCTATAATATCTATAATTACATGCACTATCTATAATTACATGCACTATCTATAATTACATGCAATTAATAAAGACAGAACTTGTACTAGAACATGGTCTATTGGTAAAACATTCGTGTTAACTTCGGAACATTACTGATTGTCTTTCCCATATAGCAGTACTTTACTGATCGTCTCTCCCATATAACAGCACTTTACTGATCATCTCTCCCATATAGCAGTACATTACTGATCATCTCTCCCATATAGCAGTACTTTACTGATCGTCTCTCCCATATAGCAGTACATTACTGATCGTCTCTCCCATATAGCAGTACATTACTGATCATCTCTCCCATATAGCAGTACTTTACTGATCATCCCTCCCATATAGCAGTACATTACTGATCGTCTCTCACATATAGCAGTACTTTACTGATCATCTCTCAGATATAGCAGTACGCTACTGATCATCTCTCAGATATAGCAGTACTTTACTGATCATCTCTCAGATATAGCATTACATTACTGATCATCTCTCCCATATAGCAGTACTTTACTGATCATCCCTCCCATATAGCAGTGCATTACTGATCGTCTCTCCCATATAGCAGTACTTTACTGATCATCTCTCAGATATAGCAGTACGCTACTGATCATCTCTCAGATATAGCAGTACTTTACTGATCATCTCTCAGATATAGCATTACTTTACTGATCATCTCTCAGATATAGCAGTACTTTACTGATCATCTCTCAGATATAGCATTACTTTACTGATCATCTCTCAGATATAGCAGTACGCTACTGATCATCTCTCAGATATAGCAGTAAGCTACTGATCATCTCTCAGATATAGCAGTACGCTACTGATCATCTCTCAGATATAGCATTACTTTACTGATCATCTCTCAGATATAGCAGTTCATTAAATATAGTTTCTCCCATATAGCAGTATTATACTGATCGGCTCTCTAGATGAACTAAATTTATATGAACTAATTATTGAAGTTATTAAATATTGCAACCAAATACACGAATAACATTTAACTATTTTACATAGGATTTTAGAACGTACCTGTGTTCAAGAGAAACACACACAACGCAGCAAACTATGTCATGGTGTCCACAGAACATGTTTATCACATTCCCAGGATGAACTTTGCACGTATCTGATGGTAACAATCCGGATCTTGATGATGTCTGCCCCTTACAAGCATGCATGGCCGCCTTGTCCAGTAACGTGTGCGCTTTGTGGAGTTTGTTATGAAATCCCACACATCTTTGACAGAAATACGCCGGACAATCAACGCATTGATGCTCCGCCTCGGTGTTCTTACCATCTTCGGAACACGTCGTACAGCAGAAGTCGTATATAACGTCAGAAGCTCCAACCTGAGATATTGTCAACTGCTTACTTGCCGCCATTTTGTCCCCAATTGAAGGTCGTTACTCATTACTGTGAAAACGAAACAAGCCAATTTCCCGGGAGTGAGATACTAGGAAAACGAAACTAGAAAGAAATATTAAACTTGAGATATTGTCAAATCATGACCTTCTGCCATATTTTTCCAACTAAAAATCGTTTCTGTTTACTTTGAATCAAGTCATTTTCCCCAGTGTGCAATACTATGAAAACGAAACAAGAAAGATATATTAAATAATTGACAACTATTTATCCGAGTGTAATTCCACCTGTATATATCAACAGTCACCACGGGTATATATCAACAGTGAATAAATAGTATTGGTTCAAAGTGAACCATTTAGATTTAAATTATTACACAGTGAAATCAAGTCCATTTTATTATGAATAGGGAAGTAAACTAGAAAATATTATCTCCCATTACTATGTGACGTGGAGTGGCGTGACCGATACTGTAGTTAGTACTCGTTATTATTCATCTACCTTACGACTTGTGCTAAATCTATATCGACCCAAAACAAATCCCTTGAAACAACAACTAGTTTTAAAGTGTATATTTAATTAATGACTCTAGAATTCTATATTAGTAACTCATTACTCCTGCAGATATAGTAATCAAAATTGTAACTAATTGTAACTGTTAACCTCAGATACGGTGGTATGCTTGCATCTAATTGTAACTGTTAACCTCAGATACGGCGGTATGCTTGCAGGTAGTTGTAACTGTTAACCTCAGATACGGTGGTATGCTTGCAGGTAGTTGTAAATGTTCACCTCAGATACGGTGGTATGTTTGCAGCTAGTTGTAACATTTCACCTCAGATACGGCGTATGCTTGCAGCTAGTTGTAACTGTACACCTCATATACGGTGGTATGCTTGCAGGTAGTTGTAACTGTTCACCTCAGATACGGTGGTATGCTTGCAGCTAGTTGTAACAGCTCACCTCAGATATGGCGGTATGCTTGCAGCTAATTGTAACTGTTAATCTCAGATACGGTGGTATGCTTGCAGCTAGTTGTAACAGTTCACCTCTGATACGGCGGTATGCTTGCAGCTAGTTGTAACAGTTCACCTCAGATACGGTGGTATGCTTGCAGCTAATTGTAACAGTTCACCTCAGATACGGCAGTATGCTTGCAGCTAGTTGTAACTGTTCACCTCAGATACGGCAGTATGCTTGCAGCTAGTTGTAACTGTTCACATCAGGTACGATGGTATGCTTGCAACTAGTTGTAACTGTTCACCTCAGATATGTAGTATGCTTGCAACTAGTTGTAACTGTTCACCTCAGATATGGTAGTATGTTTGCAACTAGTTGTAACTGTTCACCTCAGATACGGCGGTATTCTTGCAGCTAGTTGTAACAGTTCACCTCAGATATGGTAGTATGCTTGCAACTAGTTGTAACTGTTCACCTCAGATACAGTGATATGCTTGCAGTTAGTTGTAACTGTTAACCTCAGATACGGCGGTAAGCTTGCAGCTAGTTGTAACTGTTCACCTCATATGCTGTAGTGTGCTTGCAACTAGTTGTAACTGTTCATCTCAGATACGGTAGTATGCTTGCAACTAGTTTTAACTGTTCACCTCAGATACGATGGTATGCTTGCAACTAGTTGTAACTGTTCACCTCAGATATGGTAGTATGCTTGCAACTAGTTGAAACTGTTCACCTCAGATATGATAGTATGCTTGTAACTAGTTGTAGCTGTTCACCTCAGATACGGCGGTATTCTTGCAGCTAGTTGTAACAGTTCACCTCAGATATGGTAGTATGCTTGCAACTAGTTGCAACTGTTCACCTTCAGACAGAGTGATATGCTTGCAGCTAGTTGTAACTGTTAACCTCAGATACGGCGGTAAGCTTGCAACTAGTTGTAACTGTTCACCTCAGATATGGTAATATGCTTCCAACTAGTTGTAACTGTTCACCTCAGATACAGTGGTATGCTTGCTGCTAGTTGTGACTTTTCATCTCAGATACGACGGTATGCTTGCAGCTAGTTGTAACTGTTCACCTCAGATACAACGGTATGCTTGCAGCTAGTTGTAACTGTTCATCTCAAATACGGTGGTATGCTTGCAACTAGTTGTAACTGTTCACCTCAGATGCTGTAGTGTGCTTGCAACTATTTGTAACTGTTCACCTCAGATATTGTAGTATGCTTGCAACTAGTTGTAACTGTTCACCTCAGATATGATAGTATACTTGTAACTAGTTGTAGCTGTTCACCTCAGATACGGCGGTATTCTTGCAGCTAGTTGTAACAGTTCACCTCAGATATGGTAGTATGCTTGCAACTAGTTGCAACTGTTCACCTTCAGATACAGTGATATGCTTGCAGCTAGTTGTAACTATTAACCTCAGATACGGCGGTAAGCTTGCAACTAGTTGTAACTGTTCACCTCAGATATGGTAATATGCTTGCAACTAGTTGTAACTGTTCACCTCAGATACAGTGGTATGCTTGCTGATAGTTGTGACTTTTCATCTCAGATACGACGGTATGCTTGCAGCTAGTTGTAACTGTTCACCTCAGATACAACGGTATGCTTGCAGCTAGTTGTAACTGTTCATCTCAAATACGGTGGTATGCTTGCAACTAGTTGTAACTGTTCACCTCAGATGCTGTAGTGTGCTTACAACTAGTTGTAACTGTTCACCTCAGATAGGGTAGTATGCTGGCAACTAGTTGTAACTGTTCACCTCAGATATGATAGTATGCTTGCAACTAGTTGTAACTGTTCACCTCAGATACGGCGGTATTCTTGCAACTAGTTGTAACTGTTCACCTCAGATACGATGGTATGCTTGCAACTAGTTGTAATTGTTCACCTCAGATATGGTAGTATGCTTGCAACTAGTTGTAACTGTTCACCTCAGATATGATAGTATGCTTGCAACTAGTTGTAACTGTTCACCTCAGATACGGCGGTATTCTTGCAGCTAGTTGTAACTGTTCACCTCAGATATGGTAGTATGCTTGTAACTAGTTGTAACTGTTCACCTTCAGATACAGTGGTATGCCTGCAGCTAGTTGTAACTGTTAACCTCAGATACGGCGGTATGCTTGCAGCTAGTTGTAACTGTTCACCTCAGATATGGTAGTATGCTTGCAACTAGTTGTAACTCTTCACCTCAGATACAGTGGTATGCTTGCAGCTAGTTATAACTGTTAACCTCAGATACGGCGGTTTGCTTGCAGTTAGCTGTAACTGTTCACCTCAGATGGTATGCTTGCAGCTAGTTGTGACTGTTCATCTGAGATACGACGGTATGCTTGCAGCTAGTTGTAACTGTTCATCTCAGATACGACGGTATGCTTGCAACTAGTTGTAACTGTTCACCTTAGATACGGTAGTATTCTTGCAACTAGTTGTAACTGTTAACTTCAGATACGGCGCTATGCTTGCAACTAGTTGTAACTCTCCACCTCATATACGGCGGTATGCTTGCAGCTAGTTGTACCTATTCACCGCAGATACGACGGTATGCTTGCAGCTAGTTGTAACTGTTCACCTCAGATACAACGGTATGCTTGCAGCTAGTTGTAACTGTTCATCTCAAATACGGTGGTATGCTTGCAACTAGTTGTAACTGTTCACCTCAGATGCTGTAGTGTGCTTGCAACTATTTGTAACTGTTCACCTCAGATATTGTAGTATGCTTGCAACTAGTTGTAACTGTTCACCTCAGATATGATAGTATACTTGTAACTAGTTGTAGCTGTTCACCTCAGATACGGCGGTATTCTTGCAGCTAGTTGTAACAGTTCACCTCAGATATGGTAGTATGCTTGCAACTAGTTGCAACTGTTCACCTTCAGATACAGTGATATGCTTGCAGCTAGTTGTAACTATTAACCTCAGATACGGCGGTAAGCTTGCAACTAGTTGTAACTGTTCACCTCAGATATGGTAATATGCTTGCAACTAGTTGTAACTGTTCACCTCAGATACAGTGGTATGCTTGCTGATAGTTGTGACTTTTCATCTCAGATACGACGGTATGCTTGCAGCTAGTTGTAACTGTTCACCTCAGATACAACGGTATGCTTGCAGCTAGTTGTAACTGTTCATCTCAAATACGGTGGTATGCTTGCAACTAGTTGTAACTGTTCACCTCAGATGCTGTAGTGTGCTTGCAACTAGTTGTAACTGTTCACCTCAGATAGGGTAGTATGCTGGCAACTAGTTGTAACTGTTCACCTCAGATACGATGGTATGCTTGCAACTAGTTGTAATTGTTCACCTCAGATATGGTAGTATGCTTGCAACTAGTTGTAACTGTTCACCTCAAATATGATAGTATGCTTGCAACTAGTTGTAACTGTTCACCTCAGATACGGCGGTATTCTTGCAACTAGTTGTAACTGTTCACCTCAGATAGGGTAGTATGCTGGCAACTAGTTGTAACTGTTCACCTCAGATACGATGGTATGCTTGCAACTAGTTGTAATTGTTCACCTCAGATATGGTAGTATGCTTGCAACTAGTTGTAACTGTTCACCTCAGATATGATAGTATGCTTGCAACTAGTTGTAACTGTTCACCTCAGATACGGCGGTATTCTTGCAGCTAGTTGTAACTGTTCACCTCAGATATGGTAGTATGCTTGTAACTAGTTGTAACTGTTCACCTTCAGATACAGTGGTATGCCTGCAGCTAGTTGTAACTGTTAACCTCAGATACGGCGGTATGCTTGCAGCTAGTTGTAACTGTTCACCTCAGATATGGTAGTATGCTTGCAACTAGTTGTAACTGTTCACCTCAGATACAGTGGTATGCTTGCAGCTAGTTATAACTGTTAACCTCAGATACGGCGGTTTGCTTGCAGTTAGCTGTAACTGTTCACCTCAGATGGTATGCTTGCAGCTAGTTGTGACTGTTCATCTGAGATACGACGGTATGCTTGCAGCTAGTTGTAACTGTTCATCTCAGATACGACGGTATGCTTGCAGCTAGTTGTAACTGTTCATCTCAGATACGACGGTATGCTTGCAGCTAGTTGTAACTGTTAACCTCAGATACGGCGGTATGCTTGCAACTAGTTGTATTTGTTCACTGCCGATACGGCGGTATGCTTGCAGCTTGTTGTAACTTGTCACCTCAGATACGGTCCTATGCTTGCAGCTAGTTGTATCTGGTCACCTCAGATACGGTCCTATGCTTGCAGCTAGTTGTAACTGTTCATCTCAGATACGGCGGAATGCTTGCAGCTAGTTGTAACTGTTAACCTCAGATACGGCGGTATGCCTGCAGCTAGTTGTAACTGTTCACCGCAGATACGGCGGTATGCTTGCAGCTAGTTGTATCTTGTCACCTCAGATACGGTCCTCTGCTTGCAGCTAGTTGGAACAGTTCATCTTAGATATGGCGGAATGCTTGCAGCTAGTTGTAACTGTTCATCTTAGATAGGGCGGAATGCTTGCAGCTAGTTGTAACTGTTCATCTTAGATAGGGCGGAATGCTTGCAGCCAGTTGTAACTGTTCATCTTAGATAGGGCGGAATGTTTGCAGCTAGTTGTAACTGTTCATCTTAGATAGGGCGGAATGCTTGCAGCTAATTGATTTTGGAAGTCGTGATAGCGCAGTGGATGCGAAAGATCCGGAGTCAAGCCCCGCTGGTTCCTTTACGAGTGTGCCCTTCGGCAAGGTATTTACATTCCACGTTGCCTCTTCTCTCTCCTTCGTGACAATAGATTGCATCAGGAATGAGGTCTCGAGAGCGATTAATACAAGTTGTAAGAACTTGTTTTCGCAATCGAGCTAAAATTAATTTGTATGAACTATTGATTTTAATTTGTCAAACTGGTTTCTTGGATTGGACAATATGTTCAATTCATGTATATGTAATTGAATATTACAAATGTGTCAACTATGTGTATTAGGTATACTGTAATTATGTTTCCTTCCTTGTGTTGTGACAACCAACGGAAGTATATAGTATACGAACAAAAGTCCCAAGGCTGCCCGATTAGCGAAGTTGTTAGCGAGCTCGCTTCTCGCCAATGCAACCCGGGTTCGATCCTCGGACCGGGAGGTATGTGAGAGGGTACGGTGGTCGACATATCGGACAGGTGGGATTTCTCCGTGTACTCCGGTTTCCTCCCACATGAATGATCATATTTACGCTTTCATCCGCGCCAAAGAGAGTGACTAATATAAGTTGTTAAAGTTTGTTTCGCAATCGTTGTAAAATAAATAAAGTTTAAACTTAAACATTCCGAAGACATCAAAAAGATTCGAACACATGACCTTAAAGGAAAGAGTCTGTTCTATTCCGGACTCTTGCTCACCGAGCTATTTAGTTGTGCTTAGTATATCCAAATTATTTCAGCTTGCTTGCGAAACAAGTACTTTCAACTTATATTAATCACTCTCGAGACCTCATTCCTGATGGAATCCATCGCCATGAAGGAGAGAGAAGAGGCAATATGGAATTTAAATGTCTTACCTAAGGGCACAATCGTAACGGCTCCAGCGGGGCTCGAACTACGGGCCTTTCGCACCTGAAGTGAACGCGCTACCACTGCGCTAGTTGTGACTTAGTTGTGGTTGCATTTTAGTTACAAAATATTGCAGAAATATTCATTCTTTACCACAGCATATAAATGTAAACAATGCATATTTAAGTTTGTAGACTGTCTTGGGTCAATGAAAGCATCGTTTTAGTAGTTTATTTTCAGTATAATGTTACATTGCGACCGGTGAGAAAATGTATGCGAAATATTTGAAATAACTTACGATTATCCGATAGGGTTTATAACTTGTCAGAGAACTGGAGATACCGAGGTATATGCTTGTAGTTAGTTGTACATTGTAATTGTTCACCTCAGATACGGCGGTATGCTTGTAACTAGTTAGTTGTACATTGTAATTGTTCACCTCAGATATGGCGGTATGCTTGCAGCTAGTTGTACATTGTAATTGTTCACCTCAGATACGGCGGTATGCTTGTAACTAGTTGTACATTGTAATTGTTCACTGCAGATACGGCGGTATGCTTGTAACTAGTTGTACATTGTAATTGTTCACCCCAGATACGGCGGTATGCTTGTAACAAGTTGTACATTGTAATTGTTCACCTCAGATACGGCGGTATGCTTGCAGCTAGGTGTAACTGTTCACTGCAGATACGGCGGTATGCTTGCAGCTAGGTGTAACTGTTCACTGTAGATACGGCGGTATGCTTGCAGCTAGTTGTAACTGTTCACCTCAAATACGGCGGTATGCTTGCAGCTAGGTGTAACTGTTTACTGCAGATACGGCGGTATGCTCGCAGCTAAGTGTAACTGTTCACTGCAGATACGGCGGTATGCTTGCAGCTAGTTGTAACTGTTCACTGCAGATACGGCATTATGCTTGCAGCTAGTTGTAACTGTCCACCTTAGATACGACGGTATGCTTGCAGCTAGGTGTAACTGTTCACTGCAGATACGGCGGTATGCTTGCAGCTAGTTGTAACTGTTCACCTCAGATACGGCGGTATGCTTGCAGCTAGTTGTAACTGTTGACCGCAGATACGGCGGTATGCTTGCAGCTAGTTGTAGCTGTCCACCTCAGATACGGCGGTATGCTTGCAGCTAGTTGTAACTGTTGACCGCAGATACGGCGGTATGCCTGCAGCTATTTGTAGCTGTTCACCTTTTGTGTCGTTGCCATTGGGTTATAATGTTAATGTCGAATAATAGTATAGTCAATATATATAGTATCTTACACTGGTGACATTATGCCATATTTCATTAAACGAGGTTTTAATAATATTTGTGCACACAGTCATGCTGCTACTTTCATTTTGGCGCCAACTGTCATCCCAAATTGTCATGACGTCACTATATGTTTATAGCGTCACTACACAAAGCAGCGTTGTATTTATGTTTTAATCAGCGTTATAATTGCGTCAATACTTCTTTTAAATCTTACCATTAACGTTATGTAACAATTCAAATAAAATTATGCATACGTTAAAGTTTAATTTACAAATTATAAGCATTGTTCTCTCAACCAATCAGAATCCGTCCAGGTTTTATTACAAGTGTGTATATATACGAACATAATTATGTGATGGGTCTACAGACGGATCTGTAGTCCAGTGGTAACACGCTGATCTGGTAACTCAGGGATCGCAGGTTCGACCCCCCGTCTGACCCTAATAAAATTAGCAGTCTTTCAGATGGGACGTTAAGCCGAGGTCTCGTGTCGGTGCTTTACACTGTGCACGTAAAAGAACCAGAGGAGACACTGAAATGTGTCTCTCTCTGTATCATTGTACTATCCTCCAAAAATCTAAAATGACTAATCTCTTCAGGAGGCGTCGCTCATATGGACAACCGGTAGCGACGATAAATAAACGTAAAACACACACACATGATGGGTCTATGAATCTGAATACAAGCAGTTATGTGATATATACTGAGTCAAAAAAGAAACGATACCTGGTGTTTATGTGTCTATAATTTCAACATTTATTAAGAAAATTCTTTGAAAATTCATAAGATGATAGTCCAACATGTTTGAAAGAGGATCACATAAAGCATAATGAGCCTCCGAAACTGTCTGCTGCGTGATGACGTAATTCGTCGGACAGGGGTCTAATGGAGTTTTCACACAGACGTCAATACCGAGTATGGACACCATTTGCGTCTCTCACTGCAATGCACCGCCATCGCATCGAACGGAAGAGTGTCTGAATCTCTTGCTGGTCAATATGTGTCCACTCCTGACGCAAAACATCCCTCAGTTGGTTTAATGTTACCGGCTGACGTCGTCTGACGCGGCGGTCTAACGTATCCCACACATGTTCTATGGGTGACACGTCTGGTGACAAAGCAGGCCACGGCAGGGTTTCAATATTGTTCTGCTCCAATAATGTGGTGGAAATCCGAGCAGTATGACACCTGGCGTTGTCCTGTTGGAACAGTGTGACGTTTCTGTTGGTGTTAAAGAATGGCACAACAAGTGGCGCAAGGATCTCATCACAGTACCGCTGGGAGTTTAGGTTGCCGTCCACCACTAACAGTTCAGTGCGACTGCCGAAGGTGATACCGCCCCACGCCATAACGCTTCCGCCCCCGAACATATCGACCTGACGTACACATGCGTCGGCGTAACGTTCACCGCGTCTGCGATATACCCGCTCTCTGCCATCCGCTCGACGCAAACAGAACCGCGATTCATCGCTAAACATCACCGAATTCCACTGTAACCGAGTCCAGCGAGCACGTTCCGTCGTCCATTCCCGCCGTACGTCACGATGACGTCGTGTCAGGATGGATCCAACGTATGGCCGATAGGCACGACTGCCACGTTCACCGAGCCGGTTCCTGACTGTTTGTACACTGATGCGAGTGTTGGTCATCACAGGAGTAACGGCAGCTGTGTACGTAGCAGGTAGGAACCGGTCACGTAAATGTGACGTCCGAATGTGACGGTCCTGTTCACGCGTCGTCACACGTGGTCGACCAGATATTGGATGGTCGTCCACCGATCCATGTGTTCGATAACGTCGAAGTAGACGTGTTATCGTGATCCGCGTAACCCCGAGTCGATTTGCGACGTCACGCTGACGTAAACCGCCGTCAATCATGCCAGTTCAGTTCAGTTCGACTGCCGAAGGTGATACCGCCCAACGCCATAACGCTTCCGCCCCCGAACAGATCGACCTGACGTACACATGCGTCGGCGTAATGTTCACCGCGTCTGCGATATACCCGCTCTCTGCCATCCGCTCGACGCAAACAGAACCGCGATTCATCGCTAAACATCACCGAATTCCACTGTAACCGAGTCCAGCGAGCACGTTCCGTCGTCCATTCCCGCCGTACGTCACGGTGACGTCGTGTCAGGATGGGTCCAACGTATGGCCGATAGGCACGAATGCCACGTTCACCGAGCCGGTTCCTGACTGTTTGTGCACTGATGCGATTGTTGGTCATCCCATGAGTAACGGCAGCTGTGTGCGTAGCAGGTAGGAACCGGTCACGTAAATGTGACGTCCGAATGTGACGGTCCTGTTCACGCGTCGTCACACGTGGTCGACCAGATCGTGGACGGTCGTCCACCGATCCATGTGTTCGATAACGTCGAAGTAGACGTGTTATCGTGATCCGCGTAACCCTGAGTCGATTTGCGACGTCACGCTGACGTAAACCGCCGTCAATCATGCCAATGGCACGCATTCTCTGATTGCGGTTTAGCCTAGGCATTTTGTTAGAGGTAACAATAGGTATGTAAGGTGTTTTTCCTCGATGATAATGCAATACCAGTACAATAAACCGGTTTTCCGATTTGTACATGTGTAGGAAGTTGTCTTTGTTGAGGAGCACGTGCAAATCGGAAATTCGGCGTTCCAGGATTATCGGGTGTTTATTTACCTGTGTTTATGGTTGGCTGACGTTGCAATAAGATACCCGGTACTGATACGTAATAATATATTAAACCTTTCTATGGTTTTATCCGTTTTACGTCATTTTTAGTTTGGTATCGTTTCTTTTTTGACTCAGTATATATAGGACCTTACACTCCTTACTCCTTACATGGGACTTTAAACCGATACTATGTACGATACATTGTGTTATTCATGATACACGCATTGTATTAGTATGACCAGATTGAACTGATAAAAATTAATCTTCGGCAAGTTTCTTCGAGCGTTTCCGTATATTTTTTCAACAAAATAATCTTATAAATAATTAAATATCGATACCAGATTATCAAATGGCCCATGGTATAGTGGAAAGTGATAATTATGAACTTGTAAATCTGACATCGCTTGTTCGAATCTAGCATACGGCATAATAATTTTTATTAGTATTTCATAATTGTTCACATTTGTTTTTTTAATTTAATTTCTTTTGTCGTTTCCTATATTTCTTTTAATTTAATTGCTTTATATTTTCATATATTTATTCATTCTTTTTTATGTATATTTTTAACTTTTTTATTTCATTTCTACTGACAAAATTCAACATTTCAACATTGCAAACATAACATCGTAAACATGGACTTCATTCCACTTCACTAGCCGTGTCGGTTGAGCTGTCAGTACCAAACTCGCTGGCCGTGTCTGTGCAGCTGGTGTCCTCACTATCATCATCACCAGTCAATTTGATGATCACCTTCGAAGCTCTACCCGTGTAGTGGTCTGGAGACGTTCATGTTCTCGATTGTCTTCTCCACGTGATCACAGACTCGGTTACATCGACCTGCATCGATCTCTTGGAAAGCGTCCTCTGCTAGTCGCTGCATATCGTCCAACCTGAAATATAATAAAGCAAAACCTTTAATATACACAATGAAATCTTCATGTAAGTAAACTAGTTTAATCAATGCAATTAATATACATGTATATACTTTACCTGAATGTCACATTTCTCTGTCTAACTTTATCTTTCAGCTGACTCCAGATGAGTTCAATTCGATAGCGTTGAACTCGGGGTGATATGGAGGTAGCCGTAAGACCTCATGCCCAGAATCTCTGATCAGCTTGTCTACAGTGTATGTCGGTTCTGGTTTATGTAGTGTAATGAGCTCTAGAAGCTTGGGCCTCGTCATAACGTCATCAAAATCAATGCTGTGATTCCGCAGCCATGTCTGAAAATAGAAAGAAGAACATGTCATAATCATGTACACACACTTACCAGTAAAAGTATGGTTCCATATAACACTTTACCAATAGATTACATTGATGTCCTCTTTCTTGGTAGAAGATGTTGGACACGTGTCCGCCTTCATCGAATGATAACTGGCGTTGTCCATGACAATCGCAGACTTCTCTCCAAGAGTAGGCAAGAGCTGTTCCCGAATCCACTTGATGAACTGTGGGCCGTCCATCTCATTGTGGTAGTCACCGGTCGAGCAAGATGCCTTGTAAACAAGTTTGGTACCTTGCACGAACCAGGTTCGACTCCCTGCGTGCACGACGATCAATCGCTTCCCACGATACGGCGGACACACACCTTTCATGTCAGGCCCCTGCCAGTACTTCCTCTGTGTATAGCCACTGTCCAACCATGTCTTGTCTATATACACCAGTCTAAATCCTTGCTCCTCCAGTTCCTGCTTCCTTTCATAAAACTTAAGCCGTGCTGTTAGTAGAGCTGACTTCTCCATAAGCATATCTTGTCGCTGGTTCTTCTCCAACCAAATCCCAATTCCTTTAATGTCATTCTAAGTGTCTCTCTGCTTCCAGGATAATGAATTTCCTCTCTAAGAACTCCGTGTAACTTTTTCAGAGTTGGCAGCACACGCCCGTGCGTGTAGAACTCCCGGACTTTACTCTTTAATCACATCCTGATCAAAGACATCCATAGGCTTGTAGGCTCCTCGTTTCCTTCTAACAGGTGAAAGAAGTGTTCCTGTCTCCCGGAGTTCTTTCAATATCCTACAAATAGTAGCCTGGCTGGTGCCAGTAGCTTCTACGGTATTTGATATACATACTGTCTTTGTATATGCTTCTTTGTCTTTAAAATAATTAAAAACGTTCAAAACTTTAGCTTTGTTAGTAGAAAGTTGTTTTCTACTCGGCATCCTAAAAGTGTACTGACTATGTTCAATGTACATGTAATTTAGAAAGAATGTTACTGAAACTACACATCGTGCTGCACGTGATTTTTGTGCGCATATTTAATTACATATTTTATTGAAGAAAAAGACAAGTGGCATTCATCGGGCTCGAACCCGTAACCTGTAATTTCCAAGATCACGGACGTATCCACTACACTCCTAGTCGAGACGGTAAGGCCTGTGTTTCTAAAGTGTTATATTCACATTCAATGAGATCGGGTTGATTCGGAAATTGACGGAAAGAATACGGAAACAAACGGTATATGCAAATACATCAGTTCAATCTGGTCATACAATATACATTGAGAAATATACAAAATCATGCATTTATATCGTGATATGTGGATTGAACTGAAAGCTAAAAGCTTAAGATAGTTCTGTCCACTGCGTATTAGATGTTGGTACTAGGTATATATGGCAATTTTAATAACTTGTCCTAATATCGAAAATGACCAGAATTTAAATATGTTTCATTCAAATTGGAAATACATCGAAACGCTTATAAATATCTGAAAATTGGTAGGTACGGGCTTAGAAATAGAAAAAGGAAATAAGGATGAAAATGGAATAGAATAAATTATGCAGAAATGAGAACTAGAAGTATTGGCGTGTAGCAAAAATGTATCAAGTTGCTTCCATTTCATATATTGAGAACCCTTACCCATATACGTTATATCGTACTACAGTCGCACGCCATATTCTAGTACTGTATAAGATGTCGCTTCATGTGCGAAAGGTCCAGAGTTCGATCCCCCGCATGGCTCTAATTAACGTTAGACTTTAAACCGAGGTCTCGTGTCCGTCCACGTTACACCCTGCAGGTAATATTTTACACGGAACCATAGTCATGCAACGGTTCATCATTGTTATATATGTATAGTTATGTTAGTAATGTTATGAGCCGCATGTATTGTATTGATTGTAATACCTCATTTATTCATGTATAGTCATGCAAAGGTTCATCATTGTTATATATGTATACTTAGTAATATTATGAGCCGCATGTATTGTATTGATTGTAATACCTCAGTTATTCATGTATAGTCATGCAAAGGTTTATCATTATTATATATGTATAGTTAGTAATATTATGAGCCGCATGTATTGTATTGATTGTAATACCTCAGTTATTCATGTATAGTCAAGCAAAGGTTCACCATTGTTATATATGTATAGTTAGTAATATTATGAGCCGCATGTATTGTATTGATTGTAATACCTCATTTATTAATGTATAGTCATGCAAAGGTTTATCATTGTTATATATGTATAGTTATGTTAGTAATATTATGAGCCGCATGTATTGTATTGATTGTAATACCTCATGTATTCATGTATAGTCATGCAAAGGTTTATCATTGTTATATATGTATAGTTATGTTAGTAATATTATGAGCCGCCTGTATTGTATTGATTGTAATACCTCATTTATTAATGTATAGTCATGCAAAGGTTCACCATTGTTATATATGTATAGTTAGTACTATTATGAGCCGCATGTATTGTATTGAGTGTAATACCTCATTTATTCATGTATGACATGAAATGAACGAATAAAAGATATTTGATTTTGCAAACACTGGAGAACAAAATATGAAAACATATTAATAATCAAACTAGTTGCTTTAAACAATGCAATATACAATGCATGTTGTTTCCATAGGTAGTTAAGTTAGATCCGCCATTTACCCAACCAATGGTTCGATGATAGAGAAGGCTAATTGAACGTTATCGCAAATGTAACAAGATGGCCATTCAAAAAGATCGGCGGCCATTGTTTACGAGAGCGGAAATATTGCTGCACAGATGAGTAAGTTCAAAATATCACACACCGACTTGCGAGTGGGTATTACCTCTGATAGTACAGTTTCCTAGATGATTTGCTAAGAAATAACACAAACTAGTACAGTTCATAGTTCGTATAATTTATTATATATAGCTCTACATGTTAACTATACTAGCATTGATTAACACGGGAGGTAAAACATACGTGTAATTGTTACTGAATGATTTAATGTTAACAAGGGAGGTAACACATACATGTCGTTGTTACTGAATGATATATCGTTAACAAGGGAGGTAACACATACATGTAGTTGTTACTGAATGATCTAACGTTAACAAGGGAGGTAAAACATACATGTAGTTGTTACTGAATGGTTTAATGTTAACAAGGGAGGTAACACATACCTGTCGTTGTTACTGAATGGTCTAACGTTAACAAGGGAGGTAACACATACATGTAATTGTTACTGAATGATATATCGTTAACAAGGGAGGTAACACATACATGTAGTTGTTACTGAATGGTCTAACGTTAACAAGGGAGGTAACACATACATGTAATTGTTACTGAATGATATATCGCTAACAAGGGAGGTAACACATACATGTAGTTGTTACTGAATGGTCTAACG
Organism: Archivesica marissinica; assembly: GCA_014843695.1. Classification (NCBI taxonomy): domain Eukaryota; kingdom Metazoa; phylum Mollusca; class Bivalvia; order Venerida; family Vesicomyidae; genus Archivesica; species Archivesica marissinica. The sequence goes on from CM026401.1 coordinate 27,661,767, forward strand.
TTAACAAGGGAGGTAACACATACATGTAATTGTTACTGAATGATATATCGTTAACAAGGGAGGTAACACATACATGTAGTTGTTACTGAATGGTCTAACGTTAACAAGGGAGGTAACACATACATGTAATTGTTACTGAATGATATATCGTTAACAAGGGAGGTAACACATACATGTAGTTGTTACTGAATGGTCTAACGTTAACAAGGGGAGGTAACACACATGTAGTTGTATCTGAATGCTAAATGTTAACAAGGGAGGTAACACATACATGTAGTTGTTACTGAATGATATATCGTTAACAAGGGACCCGGTAACACATACATGTAGTTGTTACTGAATGGTCTAACGTTAACAAGGGAGGTAACACATACATGTAGTTGTTATTGAATGGTGTAATGTTAACAAGGGAGGTAACACATACATGTAGTTGTTACTGAATGATCTAACGTTAACAAGGGAGGTAACACATACATGTAATTGTTACTGAATGGTCTAATGTTAACAAGGGAGGTAACACTTACATGTAGTTGTTACTGAATGATCTAACGTTAACAAGGGAGGTAAAACATACATGTAGTTGTTACTGAATGGTTTAATGTTAACAAGGGAGGTAACACATACCTGTCGTTGTTACTGAATGGTCTAACGTTAACAAGGGAGGTAACACATACATGTAATTGTTACTGAATGATATATCGCTAACAAGGGAGGTAACACATACGTGTAGTTGTTACTGAATGGTCTAACGTTAACAAGGGAGGTAACACATACATGTAATTGTTACTGAATGATATATCGATAACAAGGGAGGTAACACATACATGTAGTTGTTACTGAATGGTCTAACGTTAACAAGGGAGGTAACACATACATGTAATTGTTACTGAATGATATATCGTTAACAAGGGAGGTAACACATATATGTAGTTGTTACTGAATGGTCTAACGTTAACAAGGGAGGTAACACATACATGTAATTGTTACTGAATGATATATCGCTAACAAGGGAGGTAACACATACATGTAGTTGTTACTGAATGGTCTAACGTTAACAAGGGAGGTAACACATACATGTAATTGTTACTGAATGATATATCGTTAACAAGGGAGGTAACACATACATGTAGTTGTTACTGAATG